>JAWWES010000081.1:107733980-107755807 GCA_035583135.1 Lophotriccus pileatus | reverse complement strand
CAGATATCATAAGGAGCTTCTTTTGCCATGACAAAATGCAGCATGGGGGTATGACATGCACCTGATGTATGCTTTGCTGGCAAAAGATCAGCCTTTCTAATGGATACTGTGAGCACTGCACAGAATTGTGCCAATATGTCAGGATATTGATCCAGGAAAACACTCTTAACATAACCATGACCTTAGAGAAGAACAGATTAAAATGCTGGACGCTACCACCACAGGCATTTTCTAAAAGCATCATTTAATTGCTGTGATATGCTTGAGGCACACGTGACCAAACTACCAATTCTCAGGAGCCCTCATTAAGTATCCTTTGCAGAGGATTCCTACTTACTTTTCAGTAGAGAGCACGGTCTTGTTGCTTGGGGGAGACATTTTCAGGTCTGTGCGGGATGTGTGTGGATAAATGTTCAGGGTTTTCTGAGCATCAGAACAGTAACTGATAAGGAGATGGGTCTACTGAGCAAGCAACCTGAATAATGTGTCCTTTAGAAATTCAAACAGTAAAGACTATAGAGGCTTTAAATTAATAAAAAAGCATTTTAATAATGTTATCAAATTTATTCCTAGTCATTAATGGACAAAATAAAACACTGAACTTCAAGACCTCAGTCATTCTAGCATGGCTACACACCTAAATAATTGCTCTATCAGGTCCTGCCCTGAGAGAGAATGAAAGGAACAAAGAATTTAAACTTTTGATGTAAAACACACGTATATTTTGTAAATATATATATTATTTCTGTATGCTGTAAGTATATAAATAATCTTCTTAATTCAAAACTATTTCTGAAGGACAAATTATTAGGAGAGAGACAATTACATTTAGATTGTCATTTAAATACATTAGTAAAGGATTAATGTTGAATTATAAGAAACAGATTTGGGTACAATATTGCTTCTGCTTTGTCTGTCAGATTTTCTTTAATGCAGAACCTCCATATAACAAATGTGATGAAGCACAATCATGAGGTATTTCCTATGTCCTTTCTGCAGCTAAAACCAATGTAGGGAGTCAAAAAGATTCAGCTTCCATAAGTTTAGGTTTGAGCTTAATATTTGCAATGGCACTGTCAGAGTGTTTTAGACCTCATTTAGATGTGAACTTGATAAATTACAAAAATTTATTCTTCTGTCATCATGCTGGTGGAATTTTTGTTTATACATGACTTTAAAAAAGGGATCTTAGTAGTGTTAGCTCTCATGCATAGCTACATCTCTGGAATTATTCAGTAGTTAGTGTTCAAGGCTGCAGACCCGTGTTTTGCAGTCTGTGCCATTTTGGTATGTGCTCCCCATCTTCTTGGCAGTATCAGTGGCTGGAATTCCTTCAAAAGGAAGATAAGTGCAGCAGTAAGGGCATGTTCACATGTTATTCTTTAAACTTGAAGAATCTGTACAGAGAAAAAAATCCCAAACCAAAGGCTTCAAAGAAGGCAGGGTATATAAAAAAGAATCAAAATTTTGCACCACATGACATCCCCAGTGTAACTCTGCAGGATATTTGTTTTTAGGAGAAACTGTTTAAATTGTTCATGTTGTTCCTGCAGCCCTGCTTGCGTCAAGCAGAACACTGAAAACAGACAAGCTGAGCCTCCTCGTTGCACCAAAATGCACGTGACTATGAGGACTCGGAGCAGAAGGGAGGGACCCATCCCCCACGGATCAGGCAAAGCCTGCAATCCATGGTTTCAAAATCTGCCATCACAGCAAAGATTTTTGCTCCATTTTTGTAATGTTGCTGCTGGACAATGTCCAAATATGCACATCTACAGTTTATTGAAAGTCTCCCTGAGCCCATAAATGGAAGAATACTCCATGCTGCACCTGTGAGGGACAACCATTCTGGGCTTGTGCTGTGTAGAGTCAGGAGTTGGACTCCATGATCCTTGTGGGTCCCTTCCAACTCAGGATGTTCTGTGATTCTATGAACCATCCAGGTTGTAAAGATGAGTGAATTTCTCCAACACATGATGAAGTCAGGAGCTGGAAAATTACACTTGGAGACTCTAGGCAGCAGTTGCAGGGGCATTGTTAGGCTGTTGTCTCTGATGTAGCCACCTCGGGGGTCTGGCTTGGGTAGAGGCATACCTACCTCTGGGAGTGTCTTAGGCACTTCTCTGCTTTTAGTAATAAGAGCAGATTGGATTAGTGGTCACTGCAGCTGCTTTTGAAAGCTTTTTGTCAGCTTTTGTCAAATTTGTCAGATGTGACAGATAAGCTTTGGTGAATTTTCCTGTAGAGATGTAAAACATTGCAGCCCTTCACTAAGCACCACTGAGAAATTCTGGTTCTAATGGGACAGGAGAGGACCTTACTTTGCACCAGATTATGGCTCCTCATCATGTCAAGATAGGGATCTGAAGGGTAAAATCACAGCCTGGGGCTGCATGGAAGGACAAAAGAAAGGATGCATACTGACTGACTGACTGATTCACAGCCCCTCTGGCTTTGGAGGAGCTAGAAAAAGCTGTTGTACCAGACTGCAACCTTCAGTGAGCACATTGCTTAGCCTGGGTGAGTGTGCAGTTAGTGGATGCGTAAGGGCAAGGAGGTGATAAAAGTCCTTGCACCTCTATGATAAATGTGCACTTGTGCCCCTCTGCTGCATCTCGCCTCCCTGCTGCAGAAGTGTCAAGAGAAAATTTGTGTCTGCAACCCTTGCTGTGTGAATGCAAAATTTCACTTAAAGTGCTGACTTGGCACTGAAATGGGTAATAAAGGGGAACACATTCAGTTTTGCCAGTTCTGCCTGGATATTTAAAGGCAGCCACTTCCAGGAGTGGAAGAGAGGCACCTGGATCCCTAAATCACTGGCCCAAACAGTACTGATGGTTATGCTGTGCCCATTTAGGATGTTGCCACTCATAGCCACTCACACCCTCCTGTGCTGCCCCTCCTTTGGAAGTTATCCACTTTTCCTTCTGCCTCCCCTCCCAACTCTCCAGCCCAGCAGAAGGTATCGTGGGCTTTTCTCTCAAATCATAGAATCACAGAACATGCTGAGTTGGAAGGGACCCACTAGGATCATCGAGTCCAGCTCCTAGCCCTGTACAGGATCACTCCCAAGAGTCACATCACGTGCCTGAGAGATTCTTCTGCTCAGTTTGGCATTTCAGTGCAAATCCACCTGTTTTCCCAGTTGCTAAAATGCTAACTTTTGTACAGGAGCTGTTAAGTCAGGAGTTCCCGTTGCCAGCACCAGCTCTCCTGTGTAGATAGCAACTGTGCCAGAGAGTGGGGTTGGGGGCTGAGGCAAAGCCTTCTCAAAGCGTTGTAAAGCAACCTGCCAAGCATGCCAGAGCACTCCACAACAGCATTTCTAACATACTTAACTACTTGTGATCGATCTATAGGAGGATTTTGGATGTAATCTCTTCTTTGGAAGCCTTCTTCACCTACAGCTCCATGGAGCCAAATACAATCAAAGCCTAAGTCAGACAAAAGGTGGTATTTTGCAGTTACTTCACAGGACTATAAATGATTACAAAGAGAGTACAGCCTAGACCCAATATGCTCCCTGTCCAAGGATAAACTCTGAATTGTTACACATGGTTTGCCCTCAGGCAGGTTTTAACTTGGATCATTCCTGTCCTTTAGACAGGGTTGAAAAGGTTTCTTTGTTTCCCTGAGGAACAGATGAATCTTCTATAAATAACCCTGTACAAGGTTCACATGCTGTCTGAGAGCTTACTCCTTTTAATGTAACAGAATATAAAATCAGATAACCTTTTGCCGGTTTGTTCACGCTCCCTCTAAAACTGTCAGTAGCAGGAAAAAGAGTTGATATAAAGGCTACAAGGTTAGTCAGTGATTTGTTCACTTGACTATAAAAACAATTTGCAAAAATTTCAGGTTCAACAACGAAAAAAACCCTCCACCCTGAACCCGATTTATCACTCCACTTTATTTGCTCAGGCCATACCTAAACAGGCAAAACAAATAAACAAAACAGAGTGCAGGTAGATTAAATACAACCTAGACATCTCAGAATATTGACTCTGAACACTGCTAAAGCCCTACTTTTTTTTTTTCCATTTGCGTTTAGCCTTCAAACAATTGTCATGAGTCTTGAGTCAGAGGCTGCATAACACTTCTCAAATCCAACAAAAGCTAATACATTCGTTCTTGAAGAGACTGAGGATGCTCTAAACAGTTGCATTTTTATGCATACATATTTGTGTATGTCTCAGCTCAGAACCACATAATTTTTCATGATCAGTGACCTGGAATAAATAATAAAAACAAGCCCCGCCAGGTGAATTGGAGAAAAGGTACAACTGCTTGGCTGGATCACTATTGGGAAGGAACACTGACTATAAGCTTTTGAGGCAAATGAGTGATCCTGGAAACAAAGAAGCAGCTCAGAAACATGCAAGGAAGCCTTTACACTTTTTTTCCCTTTTACTTTTCATCCTAAATTTTCCTGAACACCAGCTTAAGTGATATTTGTGCCTACCATTATCAGCATCAGGATACCTGTTCCAAGTGCCATGCTTGTGAAGGGAGTCACTAGCAGATGGTTGATGGTTTTTTTCACATTTTACACCTGTGTTCATTGCTCTGTGCTGATTCTAGGTGGCATCTTTATGCTGTGCTTGCATCTGAACAAGATTCAGATTAGGGTAACACTTCAGTTATGGGTGACATTAAATTTGTGATGAAGACAACAACTAGAAATACTCACTTGGAATCTGAACCAGAAGTACACACTCATTCTAGAACAGCTGGTTTTATGCATTGATTTTTTTTTTAAGTGATCCAGCACAACTGGCCTTATCCTAAAGCAGCTATACCAAAGCTGATTTTCTGGCATATCACACCCTTAAGCAGATTTAGCTGGGATGAATCTAAACATATTTCTAGGTATTCCCTGGATGCCAGCCATCACCATCCCAGCACAGAGAGGGAACCCCATGGCACCTCTGCCTATCCCATCCCACCTCACTGCTGGAGCTGCAGCCTTGGGAAGTGTCTCACTACTTCATGGGGACAGAGGGAGGGAGGGAACCCGCTCTGTTCACTAGAGTGACACCCCCTGGGTGCAGATATGCTGTGGGTGGAGAGGGGATAGAGATCATGAAATATATCCAGGAGGTAGGCACGACTTTGGCTTTTTTAAAGCCTAAAGAGTACCATGATCAAACAGTAACAGTGTATTTGTTGTAACTCCCTGTAATGATACTTAGAAAATACTAATATTTTCCAGAGAAGATAGAAAACTGTCAGTGGTGCTGTTTTACCTACCAAGGCGTGTGCCTGTTGAGCACAGATGTAATTGACAAGGCACTTAGGATAGTGGTAGGCAATGCTAAGTTATCTTGAAGCTGCTAATTCAGTCAATGATTACTTTAAAAAACAAATTTCCACTACCGCTGGAGATGGTATTTTCTCAGGCCCACCTTCAACTACCACTGTCAAAGGAAATGGGGAAAGACTTTAATGGCCAAAATTTATAAACAATGACAACGGATATTTGTGAGAAATTTATTTTGCTCTCTCTATTTGTAAAGGTTGTGAAAGACCTTGATTCTCTGTTTTATCTGTTTTCAGCCTGTAATTTCTTCACCCAGTACTCTGATGGTAGCTGTGATGGGGATGTCCATGGCAAATAACAACGTGGGGCAACAGAAGACATGAGACATGTCCTTGTATTGTCAGTGGACACAAATATAGGTTAATTTTAGTGGAAGTTAAGGTGGCCAAGGAGTGCTCAGCTGTGGAAACAGAGCTGTGATTTTTCTTGTCATATTCTCTCATGTCACGTATCCCTGTGCATGGAGCTTCTCTGCCTGAAGTGTAAATGACTGCTGAAGCCAAGGGAAAATCCTGGAAGGAGTTGAACATGTACAGGCATCACACGGTGACCTTAATGCTGCTGTCAAAGCAATCTACCAAAGCACCTCTTGTTTATTTTTGCCTATGACAAATAAAAAGAAAAGCAGATTCCTTCTAGGTGTCCCCATGTATATGAATACCTGAAGAATAGTGTTGCCACTTATTTCTACAAGTACTGGAAAATACATGATACACTTAGTAATGCATATAAGTGAATTGGGACACGTTTAGGTTTTTTTCATTTGGCTAAAAGTTGCACCTGTTCTATTAAGTACAGTTGGCATAGGTTTCAATATCTTTTGGGCAGTGTATTTTTAATTATGACAGAATATTATTTTTTCTCTTATTATTGAGGGGGTTTGGATATAGAATCATAAAAAAACTAATATCTGGCAGATTATGCATATATTTTCCAGTATCAGATGTATTTTCTGCAGCTTGATATTTTTATAGAAGCAAAGTCAAGTATGACCCACCTTGAGTATGAAATAAAATGGGAAATGCAGTAGATTTGGCACCTCCAAGATGAAAGCATCAACATGTTCTGTGTTTTTCAGTTTGCATCTGGCCTGGAGTGAAACTAGTAATCTCCTGTCCAAGTGATTTTCTTGGAAATTTCCATCACAAGTTTTGGAGGAGTTATCAGCATTTTCTGGGCCCAAACTCTGCAGTGATTATTATCTCATATAAACAGCTTTTGCAGTCATGTTATTAACTTGCCAAACCAAACATGTAATGACAACAGAAGGACAGCAATATTTCCTGTGCTTACTATTTACTCCTGTGCTACCCCACTGATGAATAATAAAAGCAGAGCTGAGAAGAATTACATCTCATCTTGGGTAAAACCCACAAATATCAGGATAACAGCATACATTGTTATAGAAACTGCAACAAATTATGTTCCAACATATATGAAATCTTGTCAGTCAGAATGAAACCAATGGATTTCCTCTGTCAGTTACTGGTTTTCTTTGGTATCCAATCAACCATGAAGAAAATGGTAATACCATGCCACTGGCTGAACTCTAATTTTGTCTATTACTGCATTACGTTTGGTGCCACTTGGTTAAGATTTAGATCTGAATTATACTGAAACTTAATTTTTTTGCATATGATTGCATTAATAATATAATGTGATAAAAGGTCATTAGCCACTGTAAGGTAATTAAGTGCAAGGATTCTAAAAAGAAAATCAATCAGATTAAATCTGTAGGTTTTTTTTTCCCCAGTAAATCACACATTCACTGAAAGTCTGACTTAATGTTAATAACACTTAATTAATTAATAACACATGAAAAACATTAAATCATAAAGGATAAAAGTAAAATGTTTAAAAAAAAAAATCCCAAACATTAAAAGCCCCAACAAATAAGCCATTAAGTACCTGTCAAAAAAATGTGAAAATAGAAGTGGCATTGGCATTGTTGACGTGGAGAATGGAAGACTCATGAAGACAGCGGTAAAACTGTGTTGGAGATATTAGGAATTACCAACAATAATTTTCCAGTACTCAATAGATGGCACACACGGAGCACTGACTGTGGCGGGAAGGACTGGAATGATCACAAGGCTGGAAGTTTGTGGTGGCCTTAAGATACAGTGCTCGCAACCAATTACATCAAATGAGGTCACACAGAGACCAGAATCAGCCAAGATCTGTTTGTTACATGTGCATGTATTTATGGCTGAGTAGGCATTTACAGATGTGTATGCATTTGACTGAGAAACACACATACAAATAAATTGTCTGCATATGCCTGATTAGTTTCCTAGAATAAAAATTAGTTAAGAAATAAGAAAACCTGAGAACATATCAGATGAGAAACTTAACAATATGAATGAAAATTAGTGTGCATATCAGAAGACTTCATTACAAGATAAGTGTTGTACAATATTTTAAATATTATAATGAATAATTTTATTAAAACCCCTTTCTGGAAAAAAAAAAAAGGAAGACAATAGTGAGAAGTAGATAGCAATCATAAATATGTCAATAAAAATTACCAAACGAAGCTAAAGAAAATTTAAGCCTAGTAAAATGAGGGACAACAGAAGGAAATCTAAAGCAGAAACAAAAGAAGGTAAAATAGTAGGGAAGATTTGGTGCCAGTTTGATAGGAGAGGGCTAATGGTGCAAAGAAGTGTTCAGCAGTTAGCAACAGTATTTGGTAATGGATATATTTATATCTGATCAGGGTGCTGGATAATTTGCCAGGCCATAATGAAAATGTAAATATTAAAAATCATGTTAATAGATATTCTAACAGGAAGGCAGAGAGAACTTTCATGCAGTAATCCTAGAAGAAGAGGCTGAAGAGTCTTCCATCTTGCTGTTAATCATGGTTAGTAATTCTGAGCATGCAATGGAAGTCTTCCAGTGCTGGACTCAAAGAACATGGTTGACCTCATCAGTTATAAAATGAAAAAAATGAAGTACAGTCAATAGAAATATATTGATGCTCACTAATTTTGGTTTAGAAACAGGACTTGGCAAGCTGAATTCAGGTTGTACTTTGACGAACTTCAGTTATAATTGGGTTTCATTGTTGTGCTGATGTAACACACTTCTGTAGGGTATTTAACTTATTCTTTCATGGCCTTCAAACTAATATAAATTAACATTATATAATACGCATAAGGTACTCAGGAAATAAGAAATGCTGTATGACAGATCTTACAAAGTGGCATCAAAAACACACATAACTGATCTTACATAATATTTTTATGAACAATCTGGAAACAGATATAAAACCATCAAGCAGCTGTATTTGCAGATGCGAGAAGCACAGATGAAGTGATAAATCACGATGGCAACGGACAGCACACAATGCCATCTGGATTCCAGGATAAATTGGATCTATTCAGAGAAAATTGATCCTAAAATGTCAAGTGAAATCTCACATATCTAGGGGAAAAAAAATGTGTACTATACTTCCAGAACAACTAGTGGCAGAACACAACATGGCAGCAGGGTGGAGAAGCAGCATGCACTTCCCTGATAGCATTGCTATCAATGAAGGCAAATGGCTTCTGATGGGAACAGTGACAGTAAAAGCGGAAAAATAGGGTATTTATTGCATTAGATTCACTGCTTTAAGTGCAGAACGAGTGAAGGAACTTCTGCTTAGTGCATTCTATCAAGAGATAGAATAAACCCCTTTAACTTAGTTGTTTACTGAGTGCTGTGCACGTTTTACTCAGTTTTGAAAGAAATAGCTGCAGTGCCCCACTCTTCAAGTAGGGCAAATTTGGACATTTATTGTTTCATATGCTCAGTACTTGGTACTCACACATAAAATTTCAATATTTTTCAGTTCTTTATTTTCTTATTTTTGAGAGGTTTGAGCATCATTAAACTAAGTATTCTGATGAGTCACAAAACTTTAAGGGGCTTGTTAGCTCTGGACTGACATGAGTTTTCAGACTGATTTCCCAAAGAAGTTAAATAATCATCATCTTCTCTGTATCTATAAATCTCTGGTGGCACCTGCCCTTACCAGAGCCTCCACCCAATGACAAAGCTGCTCTATTGAGACTTGAGCCTTCTTTAGTTTCTCACCCAAAACTGGTCCCAGCCCTATCTGTCACTGCTTAGCTGCTGCAGCTGCTCCAAACACCAGCACAGGGTCTCCACAGCACCCACTGTCAAGGCAGTCTGGGGGCTTGGGGACCAGGGGTCCTCACCCAGTACTCCCCATGGGGAAGGGTGTCTTTGGGCTGGTTGTTGGGGCAGGCACAAGGGAAGAGAGAGAAATACAGCATGAGAGCGCTCTAGTAGGCTGAGCTTGGCCTGCCATCTGGTTTTATTATCTCTGTTGACAACAGCAAGGGATACTGAAACCATGATGTTTACAGAACACAGACTCCTTTGAAGGGATAGAAGCATAACCTTGAGAGAGAAGAGCTGGGAACATCATAACATGATAAAACATGTAACAATTTTCCCTCTTGGGCCCTTAATTTGCCTTCCCTGCCTCTTCAATCAGGCATAGCATACATGGGATAACCTGTGCCCACAGACAATCTGCACAAGTAGAAGGGCATAATTGAAGGGAATGAGAAACAGAGCGATGATTCCCAAGCAGAGGCTCTGGAGTACATTCTTTTGGGGTAACCTCAGCATGCATATAATGAACACTGCTGCTGAACCACAGGGCATTTTCCCACCCACGCATAAGCTGTGGTTTTACAGTTGAGGATACATGTTGAAGCATAATAAGGGATGTTTGTTGATTGACCTAAAAGGAACACACCAAGCTGCTTTTCCTCTTTGTTCCCTTGTCCTAGTTGAAAATGCTAAGACTGTAAAGGATTTCCTTGTATGAGTTTCCTGTCATTTATGCAAGTTAGAAAGAGGCAAGTATTTCCTACTCCCAAGAGGAAGACACTGGAGGATGCATGTATGTCAGGCAGCAGTGCTGTTGCCTTGAAATGTGAATTTTAATTTCAGTAAGGTTCCTTACATCATGACCTTTCATGTGTTTACCTGATTTTAATGACACTATTATATGAGAAAGTAATCTCTGATAATTATATTATTTGAGGTAACTTTTAAAAACCTTAATGTCTTAAACTTTGTTAGAGTGAGTCATGAAATTAATTAGGTAAGGTCAGCTGAAGTAGACACATGGTGCCTGGTGAAACCATAAAGCTGGTTTTATAAAATCCTGGTGTAATTTCTAACTTAGATTAGATTCTAACTTGTACCTTGAGAAACTACAGTTCCCCCAGAGGAAATCCTTGTGAATTCAGCTAAAAAGATAAGCCATATAAGTACAGATATCTTTAATGGTTAACATTTGAAGAGAAGTTTTAATATTCTTTTATTAATTAATGAAACAATTCTTTTCATGGAAAATTGGCAATAAAAAGATACAGTGCCTGAAATTTATTTATTGTTATCAACATATAGTAAAACTTTTGGAACTTCCTTTGGTATTTTGATTTCCCACTTCTGCATATTTGCCTTCACCTCTGATCCTATCTGTAGCAGTGGGTTCCACACAAATTCACTGACAGTACCACAGTCACAAGGACCTTCCATCCTGCCCATCCTTCACTTACTCCCAGACTATTGCTCTGTCATCTTCCTCTAGCTGAGATTTGAGTCCAATGCTTTTTCCTTGAAGTGTTGTCCTTCCAAGTCCAGCTTTCTTCATTGGTGAGAGTTTTTTCCCCACCCATGTATGTTTGCAAGAACCCATGTCTGCTGGCTTAGCTTCCTAGATTGGTCTGTTGCTTTTTCATGTAGTATTGCTTGACCAATGACACTTACTTCTTTCCTGATCAATTTGAAGTAGAAACTATTTGTAGTGACACAAAATCACAGAAACTTTAAGTTGTTTTACGAGACTGTAGCCAAAGAGATCACACTCAGATTAGAGGCACTACACCCCTTTACCAGTCTCAGCTCAGGAGCACATGATGACTTTGATGCAGTATAGTAGGTGTGTAACCAACAGGTATTTTATGTTCCTCAAGAAACTACCTTATTAATGTTTTCCCTGGCAAATTGGATCAAAAGTTGAAATTTTGAAATCTCCTACCAAGTGTTATTTTGGGGAGAGAAAAAGTCAACTGAAATGTGAAATTAAATAGAATTTAATTTCTGAATTAAATAGAATTACTAAACGCAAAAATTTAAGCACACTGTTTAGAAGTGATTGGAAAGTTTGCACTTTACCTTGTCTGGTATGGACACAAGACAGAGAAGAAAAAGAGATTATATCCTGTGGTGAGGACTTTTCCAATTTGGGGGCCAGCACTATCATACTCAGTCTATCACACTCCTTTCCTTCCTCCATTTCCCTTCTTTCCCAAACAGCAAAAATATAATTATCTGTTCAATTCTAGTTGCTAGTAAGGAGGAAGGTTCTCTCACGTGTTGGCATTGTGCTGTCTGAAACCTGCTGAAGTGGAGAGTTCTGACTCCATCTTCCCTGTGACCCCCATCTCTTCCCAAGCTGAGCACTATATCACTACAAAAAATATAGGAACAATCATGTCTTGCCCACTAAATCTGGTGACTTCTTGTATAATTCAGATCAGAATTAATTCCTTTATGCTTCAAATGATAACATAGCAATTGAGAAGTTGAATAAAATTGTAGACTAAAAGTAGTATTTCTTACATTGAGACAGAAGACTTAATGCAGAATAATAAATCTCAGTAAACAAAATTACATGTTCTTTGTTTCCCTGTTGTAAGCCCTTTTCCTCATCATTACTGAGGAAGCAGCTCTGGTTCTTTCAGTGCAGACACTAGCAGATAACTGAAGTTACCTCCAAAATGGAGCTGAGGGAAGGTAACACGTGGCTATGTCTAAATTAGCAGGTAGTGTGTCCTGAGAGGACTGTATTTTGTAGACTGGGGCAGCTGATGCTTTTCATCTTGTAGATTGGACTCCTGTAAGCAGTTTGAGTGCAGCAGCTGTGTCCATGCAAGGCATTTGCTCTTTCAGTTACATCTAAACTCTTTCCTTCATATGAACAAAAAGCGCAGTGAGCAAGCAGGCTTCTCTTCCAAACTGAAACACCATCCAAATTATATCTCGTGTACTGCCTCTGCAGGTCCAGGTCACGCTGTCTAAGGAATGTTTCATCACCTCTGGGGTGTTTTGCAGACAGCTGAGGTCACTCACAGCCCAGGCTTCTTTTGAAAGGACTGATGTCATCTCCTGCCATGGCCCCTTTCTCCTGTTTGTGCAGCTTTGGCCAAGTAAACTGGACCGCTTTTTAAAACTAGGGTTAATTTTCAGATGTGTTAGTTCATTGCTCCAGGTTATTATGTATCCACTTGGGAAAGACTTATGAAGGTACCAAGTGAAGAGCAATTGAGGAGGGTGGAACTGCTTGCCTTTTTTTTTTTTTATTTTTATTTTTGGTCAGTAAATGAGGCTTTAATTGGCTTCAATTACTTATGAAACTATTCCCTAAGCAGACATCCACATGATGGCTCCTAAGATAAACAGAAACGCCCAGTAGTTATTTTTATTGCTGATTTCATTCAGCCAGCACTAGGGTTGAAAGATTTATTAAACAGAGTAAACCTCATAGGTTTTACATGCTATTTGGACAGTTTCATCTTTCCCTACACTCTTCAGGCACAAAGAATAAAAGGAGTATGTAACTTGAACCTTTCCCTAGAGAATTTTTGATCATGCCATTAGTAAAAAAAAAAAATCCCAAAAAACCAAACCCAACCAACCAACCAAAAAAAATCTCTTGAGTAGGATTTCTATTTTTCTCTTCTCCTGCTCTTCAATTTTCTTTTTTTTTTCCAAACGTGGTAATTTACAGTCGTGGAGAGTGTAAACAAGGCACAGAAATTTCTAGGAATACAGTGAAATCTGTTAATTAGAACCCAAATAACAAATTGTTGGTTTGGAAACATTACCTCTCACACTTTAAGCATACGATAAAGGCAGTTTAAAAAATTTCTTCCTATTCAATCAGCCTGTGGTGTGGTAGATTAATCTCATCTACTCAACTATTGCAACTGTTAAATTCTAGCAAGCTCAAAATCGCCTTTCCATGGCTACTTATGTGTTTCTAATGCATTGAAATGCCTTTTGTAGTGAAAATGTGAATGATTCAAAGGCTAGATTTCTCTAAATTAGAAGGAAAAGTTTATTTAGACTTTTTTTATTTGTTTTGTCTCTTAAATATGGTAAAAGAAGTATGTTTGTGGAAAGACCAAGAGGCAACTCTAATTATAGGAAAGACAGGAAATCTCAAATTGATTTTATTCCCTGGAGTAATATCTGGTGAACAATGGAGAACTCTGATGTTATCATCTCAAGGCATTTTATTATTATTGTATGACTTTGTACTACTTAGCACTTTATTTACATAACTAAAAACCTCAGAAAAAATACTCTCCATGATCCAGGAAAATACTGATTTCTAAATGAAAATCTACTGTTTGGCTCATTTTCATATTCTCCTTCTATCTCCTAATTACTTAAATAAGTTGAAAAACAGAAGAGAAAATTCAGTTGAATACAGAAATAATGTGCCATGACTCCCTTTTAAGGAAAAAGATGAGAAAAATTTAGTATTAAGATGTCTTGGCAAGGAGACATCTCTGACCACCCATTCCCATTCCACAACCATCAAGGGCATGGGGATCCGGAGTTGTCAGGGAGAGTGTACCATTGATTCATAAAAGCTGGAGATTGACCCCCTGCTACCAGCACTCCTCTTTATGACCCACCCTGAGGCATGGCTGGGCAAACTTTTCCATTTAACCCTTGCAGCTTCAGATCCGACATTCTGCTTCAACCAGTGTGTCTGTGAGTCAGAGGGACTGGACCCTGTTCCAGGCACCCTGGCCTTGGTACATATGGGCTTGGGACACACTTGAGGCCCCTCAAACAGTTCTTACTGCTTTGCTGTCTAAAATTTTCCTTCAGAATTGTTGTTTTTCCTTGTCTTCTGGGAAAACGTGTTGATTCAGCACAGGATGAGTTGCTCTTTAATTCTGTCCCTGTGTGTTGTTTTTTCTTAGTCTTGCAAGCTGCAGACTGGCATTTAAAGTGTTTTTCCTGATCTGTGGAATGCAGTGAAACTCATGCAGGCCAGACTGCAGGGACCAAAGCCTCAGACACCACAGCCTCACTTTGGCAGCAATTCATCTTCTATACCAGTGATGCTGGTGCAGAACTGCTGACACAGACAGCCACATTGTCCAGAAGGCTTGTGAAGGCCATAAGCAAATGAAAACATTAAGAAACCAGGGTCCCAGATTAACCTTGAGGAGTTACCATACAACAGCTAACTGGCTGTAAACCTATATTGTTACTTAAATTTGAACTATTTGTCTATTGCCGCAGTTTATTAAAAAAAAAACCCTCAAACAACCAATTCCACCCCTCAATATGTAGCTTCTTGTGTGATTTTAGCTTAATATTAAAATCTCATTTCAATGTATGCTGCAGTGAATTCCTGTGAAAAACATCAGTTTTGTAACTCTACAAAAATTTTAACTGAGCATAAACTCAAATGCACACTTGAAGTTTGCAAGGAGCTGGGAGTTCACGATGTAAACTTTCAAGGATGTAGTTTAAACCTGTAACTACCACAGGGAAACAAACACATTCCATATCCAGATAACTGCAGAGGAAAGCATTGGATTCAACTTCAGCTTGCAGCACTTGCAATTCTATGTGATTTTTCCTCTGTTTTAAACCTACACAGTAATACAAATACTATTTTATTAACAGATGAAAAAAACTAGTTGCAACTAAACTTCCTCAGCAGTAGCTGCGTTCAGCAGAAATGTCTACATAAAGGATTCAATCACAAAAACTTAAAAGTTCAGGAAGCTTCCAGCCCAAGGGAGTAAAAAAGAATGACTGGCAGCAGCAAGGAATCAGCAAAGGGTAGAGGTTAAGAAGCGACAACTCAAAATTTTACAGTAATGTTCTGGGGTTTTTTTACAATTGAAACAGTGGACGTATTTTTCTGTCTCCGTGATGTTTACATTCTGATTTATTCATGACACTTTCTTAGTATTTGTTCTCTTTTTCTGTTCCCTCGGACTAGGCCTCCCCTGCCCCATCTCATTTTACATACACTCACTTCTGTTCAACTGCTGTTTCCTTTGATCTGTAGCTTTCTCTTAATAACCAACATTTTCATTTAAATAATTTGGATGGTTAAAGCATGGATCCATGATATTGTATTATTCCTCTGTACTTCTGTCCACTATCTCTCCTATCTATTTGTACACTGTCAGAATGTGGAAGCAAAATTTTGTGCCCAAATTGCCAGATTTAGGATGCTAAAAGTCATTAGCAATGATACATTATATTCCTTCTAATGTGCTGCCTGCCTTGTAAATAAAGATAATATTATTTGAATCCTAATTGACTGCACCATTTTTTACAAACAGATCCCCTGTCTGCTTTGAACATGGGGCTGTTCATCCCTCCTTAGTACACCAGGCAAGTCCGAGGCTGCATCAAAAGTTCTCAGTCACAATCCTGGGATGTGTTCAAGAAACAACTGGACACGGCATTTAGTGCTGTGGTGTAGCTGATATGGGGATGTTCTGTCAAGGGTTGCACTTGACGAACTGAGAAGTCTTTTCCAGCCTAAATGATTTCATGATTCAAATGATTTCATGATTCTATGCCCTTGTCTTAGGAGAGCAGCCCATGAGATGTCAGAGCTGCGTGAAACGAAGCTGCATGAAACAAGTGTGACAGTGTCATACTGGGAGAGATCGCCATGAGAGAAAGAATTCTGAGCACCAAATTCCTAATACTGGGTAAAAATAAAGAGTGTACAACAGGTTTTTGTATACAGAGAGTAAATTTTAAACAAAACTGTAGCTTTAGAATCCAGAGCTGCTCTAACAAAAAACACCACCCGCCGAAAAAAAAAAGAAGAATGATTTGTGCATTCTGTAATGGCTATTGAAGATTGATAATAGCCACATGAAATTTGAGACTCTGCCAGAAATTTGAATCAAAAATTGAATCTCTGCCAGAAGGACGTGGTGATGGTCAGAATTTAAAAGTAATTTTAAATCTCAGTCATGTGTGAACAGGATCGGACTTTTGATCCGCTTCGGTCTACCAGATGTAACTCTGAAGTAATGGATTAAGAGAAGTGGGGGAGAAGCACAATTTTTCCAAAACACTCCTGTGGAGGTCCTACTTTAAAGTATCTGTGAAAACATTATTTTGGAATAGCTCTGGGGAATTTCCAAGTGTGGATAAGCCATAAATATTTGTGGAATGATGGCCTTCACCTTGTTCTAATAACCTATCAAAGCCAAAATATTTTTTCCTGCAATATTTAGTAGCTTTTAGATAATATTCCCAGGACCCGGTCCTGAAAAAACATCAATTTGCATGGCCTATTATTTTTTTTCTTACTGTCTACATTAAAAACTAATTTTTCATTCAGAAAGGAAGTTGCTGACCCAATTGATGTAGATGAATAAGTTAACACTCATTTCCAAATTACTGACTTTTTAAGGGAAGACAATTAGATATTATTTTCCCCCAAGTTTTATTTGGCTTTCAATAAGGATCTATTAATTCTATGATATCAATTAGGAAAAACCCCCTCATCTTTCTTTTGCTTTTTTTTTTAAAAAAGGTTCTCATACATGAAGATTTACCATAGAAATTGGTTGTGCATAAAGAGGACTTCTGGCTTTTGGAGAAACAATGAGCCTTGGCTTCTTATGCCTTTGTAAGTTGTGTGACTGAAAAATAATGTGTGTTGGTAGTGGAGTCACCATCCCTGCAGGTGTTTAAGGAAAGACTGGATGTGGCACTGAGTGCCATGGTCTAGTTGACGTGACGTGTTCGGTCATAGGTTGGACTCGATCTCAGAGTGTCTTTTCCAACCTAATTGATTCTGTGATTCCATGATCTCCCACTGAATCTAAGCTATAATAATAATCCTGCCTCTGACATTTGCACTTCAGGAGGAGTGATCTCATGTTTTAAGTTCTCCCCCAGCATTAGCTCTCTACTGTACTTACCTGGCTCACTCCAGCAATTCATAAAAACTTCTTGCTTCTCGACAGGCCTATCAAACACTCAGAAACTGGCTAATGATTTCCAAACCTTACTGTTAAAATCATGCTCTGATAAAGTCTTCTTTTCCAAAGATACAAGGATTTTTTTTTTGGTGATGTTTACAAGCCCTGTCCCAAGGATGTCCCTGGCAGGGTGTTAAAACCAGCCCTACTACAATACTCTGTACTTGTAAAGAACAAGTTCAGAATTACTTATTTCATACTGATCATCACTGTTTTCTTCCTTCCATGTCACTTCCTTACTCAGGTGATGAATGCAAAAGGACTTTTTATGATATCATGCTTTAATAGGCTAATCTCAGAAAATGAAGCTATTTTCCCCCATTTGAATCTCATGCATGTGGCTGAGCACTGACAGATCTGCCAGGGAGCACCCAAACAACTCTACTTTTTAACAGAATCAGAGAATTGTTAGAGTTGGAAGACACCTCTGGAGATCATCCAGTCCAACACCCCTGCCCAGACAGGGTCTCCTCTGCAGGTGACACAGGAACGCATCCAGGTGGGTTTTGAATGTCTCCAGCGAGGGAGACTCCACCACATCCCTGGGCAGCCTGTTCCAGTGCTCTGCCACCCTCAGTGGAAAGAAGTTCTTCCTCACGTTGAGGTGAAACTCCTTGTGTTTTAGTTTATGGCTAACCACCCAGGGGGGTTATGTGTGTGGTTTTATTTGTTTGGGGTTCTGATTGTTTTTCTTGTTTTGGGTTTATTTTGGTGCTTTTTTATTTGGGGTTATTTTTGGTCCTTTAATTCTGTTGTGGGTTTTTTTTGTTTTTTTTTAATAAAACAGACAGAACTTTTTCTATGAGGGGAGGTGCCGGCGTGCCAAACCACCTTCCTGACTCCAGGGATCCCCCGGGGCATCCCACCTCCCCACCTCGGACCGCACCAAGTACCTGCGCGGGGGGGGACGGGGAGATCACTTCCCCCTGCCCACCCCCCCCAGCTCGGCCACCGTCGCCTCGCCCGGCTCGGCCCGGCCCCGCCCCTCCGGCCAATCACATGAGCGGGCGCGGGGGCCGCCGGGAGCGGGCGCTCCCCGAGGGGCTCGGCCGAGGCGCAACATGGCGGCGCTCGGCGGGCGCTGAGCGGGGCCGGGGCGGGACCCGCGCACAGGCAGCGCCGCGGGAAGCAGGGAGGGCAGCCGGAGAACCGAGCAGGAAGGTGGCGGGGCCGTCTCGGGCGGCCCCGGGCGGCGGCGATGGCCCAGTGCGTGCAGTCGGTGCAGGAGTTCATCCAGGACTCGTTCGTGCCCTTGGTGGCCGCGTTGTGCAGCGAGGAGGCGGAGCGGCTCACCCGCAGGAACAACCTCAGCTTCGCCGAGCTGGTGAGGCCCTTCTGCCGCCTCACCTCGGAAGGTCGGTGCCGGGAGCGGAGCGGGTTGTTTACGCGGGGCGGGGGAGGCGGCGCCGCTCCCTCCCTCCCTCCCTTCCGGCCGCGGCCTCCGGGGGGTCCCGCTGGGGCTGTGCCCGCCGGGGCCAGACACCCCTTCCCCGAGAAGAGAGACCCCTTCCCCGGGGAGAGACACCCCGTCCCGGAGCCCCTGGCGGTGGCCGGCCGGCCGACCGGGTGTCACCTGGAGCTGGGACAGGCTTTGCGTGTGCCGGGGTTGCCGCAGGTGACAGCTTTTAAGACCGCTTAGTTTCATTCGGTCTGCGGAACCTGGGAAATTGGGCTTCTCCTGGAGACATCACACAGCGGAAGAGGAAGGTGTCTGTAAATCCAGCTCTTCCAGATGAAATTTTGTCTTCTCACTTTGCTGTTACCTCCTAGTGCTTTTACCTGGCTCTTACTATAGACCTTCCTGCGTTTCACACTTACGCTACCTAACTGTTGAAAAGTGTGGTCAGTCTTTCAGAAACGTTTCAGTCTTTATCTCACCTGTATTTGTATCCTATATACTTTTTTTTGGGGGGGTGACGTTTCTCTGAGTAAGACCTGTGCAAAGAGAAGGTGGGAGTTGAGCTGGTCATGTGGCAGCCTTGAAATGACCACGTGAAGTCTAGCAGAACTGGAGACTGACCATTTGAGGGAAACTGTAGTGTGCTGTAATGCTTTAACTTCCTATCTGGAATTGGTTTGTTTGTTTGTTTGTTTGTTTTTTAATTTAACTAAGCTACGTGTTTCAAGCTGCTGCTCATCAAAATAGTATGCAGGACAGCAATTTGAATAGAACTCGTTGTCAGGATGGTAATGCAGTGACGTTTGTCAGATTTGGTATCTTAGACTTCAGCCTCTGCATGTCATGTGCTGAAGAAACAATGTAAGAAAATGGAGCTTGTGTTGTCGCTTGAGTTAGATTTTTGCATTCCTCTTTAAAAAAAATGACAGCAACTTTAAAGCTACCGTGTTTTTAAAATCTTTCTTAATTCTGTGGTAAGTCTTGTTAAGCTATTAAGATTTGTTTGTAAACGTTTTTCATTTTTTTAGCAACACTCGAGCTATGTGAGAATGCAGCAGAGATAAAAATAATAAATGCAGACACTCACATCCTTAGAGTTCTCAAGTTAATTATCTGTTTAGGTTCTTTGGTGAAAGGCTCTCAGAATGCATCTAGCAAACCCAACTAGGCAGACTATTCAAAATGAAGCATTCACTTTGAAAAATACTTTATTCTTGTGTTGCTTAATTGAAACTGTTTTTGTTCCAATTGTTTTGACAGTTAAGGAGCTTGAAAACCTCAGTCATCCTCAGGTTACCTGAGTAAAGCTTGGGACAGAGGGTTTTGTTGGTGCCCTACTCTGTATTCTGATTGAACAGGTCACAGGCCTGACTCCAGTTCTTTTTTGTGACTTCCTCTTCTGGTTTCATGGAAGAAATGTTACTGTATGCTGTCTGTAACTTCTTGTGGTGGAAGCCAGCATGCATGAGGGTAAGGAAAGCAGTAGCAGGTATTTTCTTCAGTCAGAAGAGTACTTTGGTGCAATAAAATTTCTAGTGCGTTTGTGCAGTGGTAAGTGATTTCTCAAGCTCCAGAATTGGTGGAAGTCTATGACAGGGCAACATGCTTGTTGGAATCTGCGCAAACACTGTTGCATAGTGACGCTGTTAACTGTACCAAGTGCACAACACTGAAAACATAGGATAAGTTTTTAAATTTCTCTACCTTAATAGGTTTGACCAGACTTAGCAGTAAAATTTTTCCATGGTGCTTTTCATGTCAAATTCAGGGGAAGAGAGGCATGATTAATGATTTGCTCATCGTACAGCAGAATGTGTGTACATGCCAGGCCTCCACAATTGTGTGTTTCACTGTGTATGATTGTTATTATCATCATCATATATGACTATGATATTATTATGATAACTATTCTGTTATGTGTTCCTGTATCACCTGTTCCAGGTGACCCTGCCTTGGCAGGGGGGTGGGACTGAATGATCTCCAGAGTTCCCTTCCAACTCTCACAATTCTTTGTGTCTGTTTTGGCATCTTAATTTGTAAGCATTTCTGTTTTCTTCCTAAGGGAGTGTGAAATGCTGTCCTTTTAAAATTAATACTCTCAGTAGCTATTTCGTTGTATTTGTAACATCAAATTGGGTTTATTAGTGTTTCTTCTCTTTTGACAATAACTTGTCATTTGTGCAAAACTTTAAAGTGCATGTGTTGCTTCCTGAACTCTTCTATAATTTGATAAGCTTAGCCATGGGTTTGCTACTGCATTTTAGAGTCCTGTTTTAATAGATATTTTTGTCTGAAATTTAGGATTTACATGGTTTATGAACCTGTTGAAGGCTGCATGCTCATCAGCGTTCTTGCTTAGAGAAACAGTGCGGTTATGAAATTAATCTCCTGATTTATGTGCAGAACAGTTTTGATACACAGGAGCTAAGCTGAGCTGTCTGCTGTGCATATATCAGTTGTTCCTACATGCGTTAACAGAGATGGGAAGGCCAGAAATGCTGCTTTATTCTTCAGGTAGTGTAAAACTACACACTGCTTGAGATTGCTCAATCCAAAGAGGCCAGATTATATCTAATTTCAAGTAGAACCCCACGAAGATACGTAGTGTAGATCAAGGGGGCTGCCCTCTGCGCTGATCATTATTTGATCTACTCATCAACTTTGGCCTATCAGCGACTTGCTAATGTCGGTGTAGCTGAAAATACCCTTGCAATATAGCGAACTGTGGTGGTGGGAAATCCTGAGCACAGATTCAGAGTGGCCTGTCCTATAATTTATAGCTTCTTGACTTCTACATGTAACTTGCTTTTTGTTATTGAAGGAGAAATGGTTAAAAAAGTGAGAGGAACATCTTTACAGTCCTGATGAGTCTTGACTTTAGAGGAAAGTGAAACCAAAACCCTCCCCAAACTTTCAAAAACCTTTGATATAGGAAATAAAAGTATATTGAGCATTTTATACCTACATATTTATTCTCAGTGGCAGTCTTTCTTAACTATTGCATTTGTTATAACAAGTGATG
>JAWWES010000081.1:107677341-107723986 GCA_035583135.1 Lophotriccus pileatus | reverse complement strand
CTGAACTAATTCTCAAAATATTCTCAATTTTACTTTTGCATAAAGGGATAGCTTTAAAAATAGGAGAATTTTCCTTTTAATTGCTATGGATAATATTCTGAAATAGCTTGTTGCAGTAAATGAATTTAGTTTGATGTCAACACAGAGTAAATGTTTTACTTTTTCAGAGCTGACTCCATTTATGAAGAGATGAAGCAGAGGTATGGAACTCAGGGTTGCTATTTGCTGAAAATAAATTCTCGGGTGTCTAATAGAGGAACAGATGAACAGATACCAGATCCTTGGAGTCAGTACCTTCAGAAAAACACTATCCAGAACCAGGTATTATAGTATTCTAAAACCAGTTTATTAAGTGCATATGAAAGCCCATTTTAGTTGTGTCAAAGTTTTACCTTAGTCTTATGTATGTGTTTCTACAGAATGGACTTGTGACATAGCTATGACTTTTTGTGAGGGCATGAGTCCTCTCTAGGAACTGCCCTCTCTGCTGCTCTCAGTAGGACAGTTGACAGTAAGGAGCACTGAAATACTAGACTGTCGTGAATAGACTGACAAGAGCCCTGAAATAAGACTTGTGCTTTATGCACTGACAGGAGGAAATAACCTCAAAAGCATCCCATCCATAGTAACTCTACTTTCATCTTTCATCTTACTTACATCTTCTTCACTCTTTGTTTTTTATTTTCTGGGTCTTCTGTACTTCACTAAATAGTGTGGGTGTGGTGCTTTATGGGACTGTATGTGGTTTTTCTCATAACTTCTTTCGGTCCAGTCTGGTGTGTCATCTGCTGAGATTGTTATTGTGTTCTTGAGTTCAGTTTGCCATACATGCCTATATTTTTGACTTTAGGACCAAAAATATTCCTTTTCGAGTTTGCTTTTGATTGACCTGCAGTTATAACTGCATCTGATTAAAAGGTTGCCTTGTGGAATCATAGTTCTTCCCTAAATCTAGGTGGCACTGAAAGTCAAAGCATTTCATATTCTATAAGCTAAGAGGACCAGTAAGTTATGTTCCACCATAAACTGATTAGGTCTTTTTTCTGTCCCCTATCAATTGTGCAACATAGATTTTTTTAACATGGATTTTTTTTTTTTTTAATTAACATGTGAGAACTTGTTCAGGAACTGCTTTAGGGAATATATTTTTGCTGCTGTAGGCATTGCTGTGTAAGAGCTGGAGTTGCTTGCTTTGGTTGACAGGGAAGCTAATTGAGCCAGGGAGGAGGTACTTGCTTAATTTGGTGAATGTAACTTTCATCTTTAGGACAGTTTCTTAAAGCATCAGAAACTACTTAGAAAAGTTAATATATATGAACACACATGTTTTTAAATAATTCAGTTAACTGTTATTGAAGCTGACAAGTACTGTTTACTGACTTCTGTATGTGGTCCAGTAGTCTTAAAATTCTGACTTTTTTCCCCTTTTCTGGCAGGATTGCTATGAAGATTATACTGCTGTTTCAAGCAAGAATACTGATCACTTGATATCAGATGGCTTAGACAGTGAAATTAAAGGTATTTTTGTAACTTTATCAAAATGATGTTACAGAATTTACACAATTGTCTCATGTCTTAGATGGCAATCACTTAGGTGATTTGTTAGGGAATTCAAAGGAATAGTTTTCTAAATGCTTTAAGTGTCTACCAAATAAAATGCTATGGTACTGAGCTACTGGATAGATGGCAATTGGTAGATGTATCCGTAATAAGGGTGGCTGATGATGATGTATTGGACTCATATTTTATAAGAGTAAGTATATTGTCTGCAAATTCTGGCAGCTAGTAAAAAGTAAGATAGGATTAAATGGTTAGTTTTCATAACAATAAGTTTTGGGTTGTGTGCTTTGATATAACTCGGAAGCTGAGCTTCTGGAGGGTTTTTTGTCTCTGTTTTTGGTATTAAGTATGTAAATGTCAGAGTAGCGGCTTAGTTTGTAAGTTGTTTGGAAGCGCTTGCCTTGCAACTCAGCTTGGCAATGGGAGAGGATAGTGGATGAAATTGAATGCAAATTTAATGCATGACCTTTTTAAAAGAAATTTTTAAGATAGCTGTGTAGGATTCAGATGAGAAGCATCATGAAATAGAAGTGAGGTACCCTGCATTTTTCTGGCCTGCCTCCCAGGCAATGCATACCTGACTTGAGGGGGCATGCTGAGACCTGTGTATGTATAAGAACCTGCAGTTACCTATAAAAGTATCTTTCTAAGGGCTTGCAGTCCAGATGTTGTCTGTGAGCTGCTGACTGAACTTTACATACTCAGCTTTACATTTCATGAGTAAAATCCATTAAGGATTTGCTTTCACAGTTCAGCTTTGCTTAGTGCCAGATAGGGCAAGCCGATTTGCTTATACAGAAGAGAAATAATGAATGTGACAACTGTTTAAGTCTTAGAGTGAAGCGGTGTCTCAGTCTGGTTTGGGTAGTTTTATAAATAATGGTGAGCAGCCCTTCTCACTGAACTGAGAGGACTTTGGAGGAGACTGTTTTATGTCATGATTGCTTGGAAAGGCTTGGAAAATGAGATTTTTTTTTGTTTGTTTTTTAACCATAAAAGCTAGGTAGAAGAAACTGAATGGAACCAATGGCACTATTGTAGTAATTGCTGCATTCCCAACTTTTCTGGAATGTTTTACTTTGATTTTAATGGTTTTTTTTGTAGTTTTCCTTTAGTGTTGTTGGTATTAGTCAGTGTACTTGAGGATTTTTTTGGACTGTAGTTGAGAGCCAAAACCGTACCATGATTTAGTTCTTGAGATGCCCTGGACTTTCCAAAGAATTTGAGGAGTGATGCAATACTTGGGTGGTGCTCTGCTGCTATCTGCTCTGCATTGCTGTAGTGCAGAATAATTGGTGAATAGCTTTTCTTAACAGAGTTCTGATCACAGAAAGCTTTGAAGGAGGTTAATAAAAATGACCTTCAAACCTCAAAAAGTTTAAGTAACTTCATACTTATGGGGGTTTTGTTTTCAATCTTTCAATAGATGGCCTGTCAAATAACTTTAAGACTCACCCCCTTCAACTGGATCATCCCAGTGGCAGTTTGGATAGTGCGGATTACACAAAGGCTGCTGCCTCGTCACAGGACTCAAAGAAGTCAAATTCTGGAACGCCTCATGGTGCTTGTTTAACACTCACAGATCACGACCGAATTAGGCAGTTCATACAGGAATTCACGTTCCGGGGACTTCTGCCACACATAGAGAAGACAATTCGGCAACTAAATGATCAGGTCAGTTTAGCCTTAAAAACACTTGGTGGCATAATAAGAAAAAATGGTTGGGGATAACTCCATGTATCCACATATCTGTTTTGACAGTACTACTTCCTTTGGCATCTAATGATTCAGTGGTCTGACTGAAAACTAAGACAGTTTAAGAGAAATAGCTGAAGTTATCATTTTTGCTCAGTTTGTCTTTTTGTGCAAGGTGGCTTCTTGGTGAAAGCCTGTCTTAACTGTTATCAGGGCAATCTGTCCTTGCCCCTAAAATGTGTATATTCTATGCTTTTGAAGGATTCTGGCACGGGGAACAAAACGGACTTTCTGTGTTTCAGCATCAGAATACACAACTAAATTTAAGAAATGTATTCCATCAATAATCATCTACAAAGAAAGTTGCATACTTCAGTTGCTACTGACAGAGGAGAAATGCATGGACACCCTGAATCATGCAGCTGTGTTGGTCTCAGCATTTTTTGCAGCTGAATATACTTCCCTTGAACTAGGACTTTTTGGAAGTGTGATAGTTAATGTCTTGCCCGTGTTTAATCATGCACATGCATTAAAGTTGTTTTGATCACAGTGAAGTCCTTTGTTTTACAAGTGTTTCACTTTCGTATACTCTTAAAAAGGGATGGATTGACTTACTTTAGTATAGTCAAATTACTGTAATTAGCATTAAGACTTGGACCGAAATACCAGTCTGTTATCTGAGCTCTGTATTTTCATCGAATTGTCTATTCAAGTTATAGTTTTAAGTATGAGGGGTTTTGATACTAAGTATCATATCCAGTAAGGAACATTCAATCTCTGCATTGACTTTTGGGAGTTTGTGTATGCAGACCATGTTTACACTTGAAAAGTTTTAGGAAGAAGCATTTAAAAAAAGTGCAAACAAAGTGTAGCAAACAGCCTTATCCTTAGGAGTGCAGTGACAGGTTCCTAATCATGGTAAGAAGAGTGAGTTGTTACAATTTTTAAAATTATATTTCAAAAGATATAGTTTGCCTTAGATCTTGGGAATGGTAATTCCCTGTGGAAGTTTTCTTGTTAGTGGAAGTTACCTAAAAGAAAAAAGTTGTGTAGCCTTGCTTGCAGGTATGACTTGTACCCTTGACACTTGAAATTGATGTTCACAATGTGGTAATGCTTCATGTGGATGATGAGGGGAGAAGATTCTCTCTTGTAATATGCACTTGGTCTAGATTTTAGGTTGGATTAACACTCAAAATTAGATATTCCGTTAGATTTCAAATAGATACGTTGAATGCTTCAGTTCTTAAGATGATGCCTGTAGTTTACAGCAAGTATAGTGAACCTCACCGGTCTGAAATAAAACAAATATGTGAATTGCGACTTCTGTCTTGGTGTCAGTGATTAATTGTAAAGGAGTGTGCTCTTTGTGATCTCACTCTTTTATTGGAAACAATTTAGGAAGCTTGGTTTTTTTTTACATTAGCTTAACTTAGTCTTGCAACGTAGTGCTCTAATTCAGTGCCTTTTTGCAGTTAATATCCAGGAAAGGCTTGAGTCGAACACTGTTTTCTGCTACAAAAAAGTGGTTTAGCGGCAGCAAGGTTCCAGAGAAAAGTATAAACGAACTGAAGAACACTTCTGGTTTGCTGTGAGTAATCTGAGTCCTCATTTTTAGATCT
Organism: Lophotriccus pileatus; assembly: GCA_035583135.1. NCBI lineage: Eukaryota > Metazoa > Chordata > Aves > Passeriformes > Tyrannidae > Lophotriccus > Lophotriccus pileatus. The sequence goes on along the minus strand of JAWWES010000081.1, from coordinate 107,719,109 downwards.
AAACTGGAAATGTACCTTTTTTTCTGGGGGAAAGGGAAAACCTGTGTTCGTTTGGTGTTCTGCAAAGTGAACTAAATCAGCAATAAGGGGAGACTTGAACTGGAGAAATAAAAAGTACTATACCTTGTGCCATTTTTTTGCCATAAAGCTTAGTTTGTTAGTGCATTTATTTCTTTCAAGAGAAATGGGGAGAAATAACAACTTGCAGCCAGGTGAGCAAGTTTTTTTCCTTCTCATACAGCTCTGCTTAGCTCAATAAGTTAATCTTAGTGAGCATTGTCAGTGATAGTTGCATACTTTATGCAATATTTCTTATTTCTTGGATGAGGGGAATGCTTGCTTCAAATATTACTGGAACAGTGGATCTTGTTAATCAGAAAGTAGGGTGTGAAACCAAAGTACATGTGGCAGAAAGGAAACAGCTTCTCTTTTCTTAGCTGTTTTTTGGATAAGGCTGAAGCAATGCAGTTTTTATTCCTACTTTGTGAATAGATATTAAGATGAGAATGGATGGCTTTATAGAGCATGTCTTGCTCTGTTGATTGAAATGATGACTTTGAATTTAAATGTTTGTACTCGTAGGTATCCACCAGAAGCACCAGAGCTTCAGATCCGGAAAATGGCAGACTTGTGCTTTTTGGTGCAACACTATGAACTTGCATATAGCTGTTACCACACAGCAAAGAAAGACTTCTTGAATGACCAGGCAATGCTTTATGCAGCTGGAGCACTGGTTGGTATTTCACATAACATAAACATTCTGTGAACCTTTTCTAATAGTTTCTAATATTTGTCTGAAGGTAACAAAAGGCAATCTCTCCCCCCTCCCTCCAAATTTGCTGCATATCTTTAGCAAATTCTAAAGTTTTTTAAGATCTTATTTTCTGCCATTATGTGAAGGGAATAAAGCTGTAAATAAAAATTGAAGTTAATTCTTAAAATGTGAAATATGGAAAGAAGAACCTAGAATGTAACCTCCAGGAAAATGAGTCTTTAAAATGATAACCCAAAGCGAGATGTAAAATAGTGTTATAGTGTCTCTTTTAGACTTTGGCCAAATAGTTATTTGCCATAAAGTCGAAGACTAGGTCACTATGAATATGGTATTTTACCTGTTTTTAGGGGGACTTAAAACTTGAGGGGTGTTGTTTGAGTATGTCACTACTGAATTTCACTGTAAACATGTACTTATTCATAATTTCCTCCTGATATTGAATAAATTGAATTGATAAAATAATTTTCAACAAGATTAACTTGGTTAACTTGATAAGATTTGAAACTCTACTTCATAGAGTTATGGAAGCATTCTTGTGCACTGTCCCATATTGATGTAATACTTTTACATAAATGAGTATTTTTACAGTACACACAGTTGCTCTGCATTTGGATAATCTGAAAAGTTATTATAACTTCCTAATGAATTTTTTGCAACCTTCTGGTCTTAGTCTTTGCTTTCTGCAGAAGACCTTTGCTGTCGTATCTTCACCCCATGAGGAAAGAAGTAAAATTTCAGAGTGCATGGTTACTAGAGCTCCCTTGGAAGCTGCTAATGTAATTTAATTTAAGCAAAAGTTGGAAAACACTACTCATCTTAAAATATACGGCAGTGCTACTTTATCAGAAAGATTGCTCCTGCAATAGGAAATTATCTTTTGGATTTGTAAAGCAGTACTGACTCAATCCTTCTGCATAATTTTGGGGGTACTGTCAACTGCAGATGCTTCTGTGTGTAACTCTTGCTGCTTTCTGGCTCATTACAGGCAGAGCCATAAAGAGACTATTGTGTTAAACCTTTTATCAGGTACAGTGTGTTGAATACACTTCTGTGTGCCAGTAGCTGATTAGATGATCTTGAACTAGTAGCTGTTGAAACGTGTTCTTTTGAGGTTTACAGTTTGTTGAAAAAACTGCAGTGACAGTACCGAATTTCTCTTGTAGGAAATGGCAGCAGTATCGGCTTTTCTTCAGCCTGGGGCTCCTAGACCATATCCTGCTCACTATATGGAAACAGCAATTCAGACCTATCGAGATATCTGCAAGTATGTTGGTTACTTTTGTACTGATCCAATGAAAGTTGAAAGACCCGGTGGCTAAACTTTCTTCCCTTGCATAGTCGTAGTGCCAGATGACATCACAGAATGATGGTAACTTTTTAAAGTGTACGGTATGTTAGGTGATGTAGGATGTCATGAGAGGAGATCTGTGCTGTTTTTGACAGAGGGCTTTATTAAACTTGTGTATTGAATTCAAATGGTAGATTTTGTTAGTGGTGTGGCTGCAGGGAAGGTTTCTGTGAAAAAAAAAACAACTGAAGTGTCAGAGTCACTTTTCACTCACCTCCAAAAGAGACCTGCTGCTGCCCAAAGCTAAGCCTGTTGGCAGTGCTGGTGTTGCCTCTGAGATAATATAGTTAGGAAAGGGTAAAAATAGCTGTGCAGCAGCTGTGAGAAAGGAGTGAGAAAATGAGAGAAACAGCCCTGCAGACATCAAGAGGTCTTGAGAGGAAGGTGATGCTTCCCTGTGGTCTGTGGTGAAGACCATGCTGAAGCAGATTTTCCACCAATCTGGTCCCAATGCCAGAGCAGGTGTATGTGCCCTGAAGGTGGCTGTAGTCTGTACAGAGCCTATGCCACAGCAGATTCCTGGTAGGAACTGTGGCCTGTGGGGGGAAACCACAGTGGAACAGTCAGTTCCTGAAGGACTGTACACTGTGGAAAGGATTCATGCTGGAGCAATTCTTGAACTGTATCTGTGGGAGGGACCCAGCACTGTAGCAGGGGAAGAAGATGTGGAGGAAGAAGCAGCAGGGAAGAAATGTTACGAAGTGACCATAACTTCTTTTCTGCGTCCCCCTGCCCTGCCTGGGGGAGGAGGAGATAGAAGAGCTGGGAGTGAAGTTGAGCCTGGGAAAGGAGGAGTTGTCAGGGGAAAGTGTTTAGTTCTCTTTTTATTTATTAATATCCTATTCTGTTATTGACAATAAATTAATTTAATCTTCCCCCAAACCAAGTCTGTTTGCCTATGACAGGGGCACAGAGATCACTCACTGGTTACAATATCACCACAGGAGGTTTTTAACCTAATCTCCCCATTTTGCTGAGCTGGGGGTGTGAGAGAGTAGCTTGATGGGCACCTGGTACCCACTAAAGTCAACCCAGTAGAACTTGCCTCTAGCTGTTGGACTTCTTGTTTGCCAGATCTCTTTAGTTGGTGTTTTTATATATACGTTACTGTCCTCGAAATGCTTTCTAGCTTTGACTTTCAGAAAGTCGCTGTTATGGTAGGATAGAGACACTTACTGTGTCAATCTGTGTGTGGTTGCTTTGCAGGGCATGAACTTTCAGATATTTTACTAAAAGAAGGATAAACAACAGAACCTCAGTCTATGGAGAGAATTACTAAGATTTGAAGTGAAAAGTTTTCTATGGTTTATTTTGATAAATATTAATACATGTATGTTTTTACTTTAGGAACATGGTTCTGGCTGAACGCTGTGTACTGCTTAGTGCTGAAATCTTAAAAAGTCAAAGCAAATATTCTGAGGCAGCTGCTCTTCTGATTCGTTTAACCAGTGAGGTAAGACTTGGTAGCATTTTCCATTCTTGCCCTCTCCCTATTTGTTTTCTTACCTAAGCACTTCTAGGTTACCTTCTGATTCTTGTCCTACAATATTTTCTAGACAAAGGTAGCAAATGGGCAGGTATAGAGCATGAAGTGAAGAAAACTGTTTACACTGTAAGTGAAGGAACTAGTACAGTTATTCTTTTTCTTTCTAGTCAAATAACTTGTTTGACTTTTTTAACCATGCTAAATGTGTTATCTTTGGCTTTATAACTAATTTTCTTTGACATCTACTTAGCTCTTGGATAGTGTACTTCCAGTTTAAGAACTCCTGTGTTAAAACTATTAGCATGACTTGCCAGAGCCATGGTGGATACTCTTTTATATATAATCAAAAATTCTTTTTAGTTTAAGTAAGGCATAGCTCAGCTGTTTTCAACCATTAGAATCTTATTGCATAAGTGGAAGCTATGATATTAATTGATGGAAATTAAGCATGGAATTAGCTTCTAACCTAGAAAATGTCTTGCTTGAAAAAGAGCGAAACAAAATGCAATACCAGTAATAGGATGGCATTTCCTTTGCAGAGAGGAAAGTCTATAACTGGCAGTTAGTTCTGACTTTGTGGCTAGCTGCACCAAATATGATGCCTCTGAGACTTTTCTGGGATAGATTAAGCATGGAATAAATGTTCTGTAGCTTCATTCTTGTCCTTTGAACTTAAGTTTGCTACCAACATTTACGAGAGCAGAATATTTTAGCAAAGAATTTTAATACTATTGGCTCTGCACAATCATTTTACAACTTAAAAGTACATGTAGTATGCCTGTGGTGGCTCTTGGTAGTTGCAAGGAAAATCTTCATAGGATACTGTGTAGGTGTCCCAGAGTATGTTTTTAGTCCAGACACATACTTGGACATCACTGATAGCATGGAGGTCAACTGTGGTAAAATCGAGTAGATCTGAGGGAGGGGAAAAAATAGCAGAGTGCTTCAGAGGTAATGGTAGGTGTTAGAAGCTGTAGCCTGAGTAACTGAAAAAGCAGAAAATAGTTCTTTTGTCACTCTCATACTGAAACAGACTTGTATATAAATCTCTCCACTAGAAAAAAATAGGAACATGATAGTATTGAACATTAGACATATATCAGTGAAAAATACTTCTAGTCTTATTTTTTTTAATGCTCATGTATGCATATAGTATTTTACTATAAAAGAATGTTGAACCTCACAGTACTATTGCACTTACTGTCCACCTTGGCATTAAAACAAGGCCATTGTTATTTTTGCTTCTGTTCAACTCCAAGGTCTAATTCTTGTTTTTCCTTTTAAATAGGATTCAGATCTTCGCAGTGCACTCCTGTTGGAGCAGGCAGCCCATTGTTTTATAAACATGAAAAGTCCCATGGTTAGAAAGTTTGCGTTTCATATGATATTGGCTGGCCACAGGTTTAGTAAAGCAGGCCAGGTAAGTATTATCTTTCCACATGGACAATATGCCCAGTATTTGATACTTGAAAAACTTGCTGAATATGTCATTAGTCTGGAAAAAGATGCTTGGCTTCTTTTGTAGCAGCAGTATTTAGCTCTTGGATTATCTGAAAATGATTTCTGCATTGATCAGCTTAGCCTTTTACTTCTGTATTTGAAGTAATGCTGAAGATCACAGACTGAAACTTAAGTGATGTGTCATTTCTGGGTTCCATTTTGTACATAGTAAAATACAAGACTTTTTATTTGAGAAAAAGAGTATTTTTACTCTTGAGTAAGAGTGAATTGCAGGAGTTAAGTATTCGTTAAACTCTGTTTATTAGAATAATAGCAAAATTCAGATATCTGTTTTTCCTGGTGCCTTACATTTTTTATTGGAGAGGCAGATACGTGAGCATTACAAGACAAACTAAATTGTCTCTTTATGGCTGCCTAGGTTTTAGCAGTAATTAAACCAATACATATCAGCTTGTTTTTACTTCTGTTCCCTTTCCTTTGCAGGCAGCTCTGATTGCAGTAAATAGACTCCAACAATAGTTTGTTGGACAGAATGTAGTGTACTTTGTTTCTGCCTCAGTTGTGGGATACACTCTCTAAAGATAGTTTGTGCTTGATTCCTGCTGAGGTTGTTATTGCAAAAAAATACAGGAGAACACGGGCATCAAAGTTCTGTTTGAAACAAAGCCCTATGGCCTTGGGTCTTTTTCCTCCCATTCTACCCAATTTTGATTTCATTGTCCTGGTAAGGACCAAAGAAAGTATTGTTGTATAATTGGCTTCTGTGGTGTGAAGAATAGTAGGAATTATTCTTCCCTTTCTTGGTTTTCTTCATGTAGTAGTTTCCCTGTCTTGTTATGACGGTACAGTACTGGCAGCTATTGATCAGAGTTTTTTGCCTGGAAAAGTGTGTGCATTTTGTAATGTCAGTTTTGACTTCATGAGATGACTCTCTTGTTGTTTGTCTGTAATGTTTGTAGGAACTCTGGTTTCCAAGAAATGCTTTTTCAGTTTTACAGGAAATGTAGGTTTGTTTGTTTGTTTTTTAATTTTTCATATCCTTAGAGGCACCAAAATACAAAATACTACTGAAGAGAAGTCAGCCAGGCTGCTGAACTGCATGCTGTCATTACTATGTGCTGATGTTAAGGATTTACTGTTTGTACTCTGCTGCCATCGCCATACCAATTTGAATATATCTTAGATTTTTTTTTCTCATTACTACTGTAAATAAGGGAATGCTGTTCCCATTTTTCAGAAGCTGAGACTTAGCCATACAGCGGATGTCTGTGCAGCTGTTCAATACCTACATGTGGGATTGAGTGCTCAGGTCCTGATGTATGTCCAGGAAATGAACTGTGGAGCTGATTGGGAGTGGAACATCTGTCTCCCTAATGGCTCATATGATGGGTATTTTCTTGTATGTTCGGTAGGGCTGTGTTTTGTTGGTTTGCTTGGGATGGATTTTGTCCCAGGTATGTCTGCTGAGCAACAGTTGACTTAAAATGTCACACTGAAAGTTCAGTTACATAGTGGAATTAAAAGTGTTAAATCTAGCTTATGTCCTGAGGCTTGGCAGTAGAGCTCTGTCAGCTTTAGCAGTTAGTCCTAGAGCAGTTTTTAAAAGCAATCTTCTCTTGTTACTTGCTTTTTTAACTTGATGCCTGTTACCCTAGTCTTTAAAAACATGAACTTAATCTGGAGGCTAGGCTCTGTACTGTGCTTAGATTAGCATTGACCAGGTGCTACAAGGTCTGGTTCTGCAAACGTTACAGTTACTAGGGCAGGTGGTAAAAACTACAATAACTTTTCTGACTTACTGTTCCGTCTTCATAATGTTATAATTACAATCAGTGGATAATGGGATTATTTGAGAAATTAACTTGTTTTTTCTTGCAGAAAAAACATGCCTTACGTTGCTACTGTCAAGCCATGCAGGTTTACAAGGGGAAAGGCTGGTCTCTTGCAGAAGACCATATCAACTTCACTATTGGCCGTCAGTCCTTTACGCTTCGTCAGCTGGACAATGCTGTCTCTGCCTTCAGGCATATTTTGATCAATGACAGTAAACAACCTCCAGCTCAGCAAGGAGCTTTTTTAAGAGAATATCTTTATGTTTATAAGGTAAATGACTTCATTGTCTTTGTTCCTTGAATAATCAATAGATCGAGTGACTCACTGAGTTGCCTGTGAGTTCATCAGTGATTCTGGATTGCAATATACCCTATATATTATGGGGTGTTCACTGCTGTTATCACCATGCAACTTGCAGCCCCTGTAGATATTTATTGTATTCTAAAGCTTATAAACAGAATTTCTGTGGTGTTTGCTGAGTTATGGTAGACTGTACACAAGACTGGTGTTTGAGTCTATAGCTCAGCTGTGGTGAGAATCTTGTTTAGTGGTGGTGGGGTAGGGCAGTTTATCAAATTCTGAGTTAAGGGTCAAGCTTTGCATCAAGTAAAGATTGTAATAGCCATGCCCACCACAATAGCGATTCGTGTGATGGATTAAAATAATTATTCTCCTTTTTCCATAAAGATTTCACAAACTGTAAATTCTTGTTGAAGAAAAAAAATTCTCTCTCAGACTGTCAAAATAGTTAATTGAAATTATGTTAAAATTACTCCATTTTAAAAGTACTCCCTGTTCCAACATTGAGTGCTTTTAACTTGGCTTCCGTATCATTCAGCCCTTGCTAATGAACAGCATGGACATCCGTGTATTTGCATATTGGCATGACTCTGTTTTTCTTCCTCCTTTGCTCCAGAATGCAACCCAGCTATCGCCCGATGGTCCCTTGCCACAGCTTCCTTTACCATATATTAACAGCTCAGCAACACGTGTTTTCTTTGGGCACGATCGAAGACCAGCAGAAGGTTAGAAAATCTCACGTGAATAGATTGAAGTCCCTTATTTTAGGAACCAAAACATATGCAACGCTTGGTGTCTTTTATAAAAAGTCTGTCATTATGTAAAACTAACATGACAGGGTACCTTCTTAAAAAATATTTCAAAAGAAAAACTTATACTTGCTAGATGTTTCCAGACTTCCCGTGTAAGTACGAAATCCATGCATGTGGTTTTGCTGAATACTACTGTTTTTCATTTTCACTTGCTTCAGTGCAAGTCTGTAATGAACTTCATGAAAGGGATTATTAATGCTTTAGCAAATGCTAGGTGCTAGTGACAGTGCTAGAAATTAGCTTTACAATTAAATTCCTCTTGAATTAAGTGTTTGAAGCACTGTGATTCCTAAATGTAAAGAAATTATTGTATAAACCATGGCTGTACCGTGGGCCTGTAGTTCATCCCAAAGTAAAAGTTACCTGTAACCTGAGTATACCACGTAGCATGCCATAATCTGGGAAATCCACAGTTTCCAAATACAACTATACTCGAATTATTCTCAGTGTTGTCTTCCATGTGTGTATTTCAAGTTGTCTTGCAATTCACTGGCTTAAATCAATGGTAACATGAAGATGGTAGTGACCTAGAACTTAAAATATTTTAAGAACACTTACCAAACTGCTAGAGGGGTCCTGTGTTGCAGCTTTTCTTGTCTTCTAAAACTGCCTTATTCCTGCCAGGTGAAAAGCAGGCAGCTACGCACGTAAGTCTGGATCAGGAGTATGACTCAGAATCATCACAACAGTGGAAGGAACTTGAAGAGCAGGTTGTGTCTGTGATAAATAAAGGAACAATACCTTCAAACTTTCAACCAACACAATTCTGTTTAAATCGCTACTCGGATAACTCCAAATTTCCGCTTGCTGTGATAGAAGGTAAAGTCAAGATTTTTATGCTTCAATAATGAAGACATAAAGTGAGTTAGGTAAATTTTTGTAGTATTTCCTGTCTTACTGTAGATTTGAAGCAATGTTCTTGTGCAAGTTGTTTGCACATGAATGCTTTGAGATAAGTGAACCTCCAGTTGTGATGGCAAAAGCCTGTTGTCGTTATTTTCTTGCACTTTTTTAATAGAACCGATAACTGTAGAAGTGTCCTTCCGAAATCCTCTCAAAGTTCCGCTTCTTTTGACTGACCTTTCATTGCTGTGGAAGTTTCAACCTAAAGACTTCAATGCAAAGCACGATGGAGAAAGAAAAGAGCAAGTAAGGAAAGCTTCATTCTTTTTGAACCCAAACCAAGTAGCTACAGTTATGGAGTACATATTGAGTATTCAAAACTCTGTAGTGTGAAAATATTTAAGCATAAGCATTAAATATTAAGGTTTAAGTGTAAATTGGCAAAAAAAAGTAGCTACTGAAGTTTTTTTTCAGTAAAGTACAAGCAGCCAAGTTAACAAACGTACTATAATGTGTATTGTAAAGCTGAATGCAAAACAAAACACAAGATTTAATTGCATGTGTACTACGACTCTTTTGAGTCACACTAGCTTTGACCAGCAAAAATTACTTGCAGTGTCAATAAGTAGATTATCAAATACCTTTTCCTTATTTGAACTACTGTACATACTGAAATGTGTGTTCTGAAAAACTGTGCTTGTATGACATTGGAACACCTAACATCCCAATTAGAACAACAAGGAAAATGTATTCAAAATGAATGTTTTGAACACTTCAGATCGATAATTTTGCTACTGTTTAACTTAATGTTTCAACTAATACTGCCAAAACCTCTGAAGCACTGTTTTCACATCCATGTTTTAAAGGATTTAATATGTTCTAATGCAGAATATTTCAGTAAATTCCTAAATATTTTGTTTTCCTGGCCAAAAGCATTTGGAACATAGTGGTCTCTAAAGGTGCTATAAGTGCTTGCCAGAGTTATAAACATGTTTTCACATAACTAAGTCTCAAGGCTTACCATACACTTTCCTTTCTGTTCTGATCTGAACTGCTACTTTAAAGATATGATAAATGCTTCTGTGAATATCAGTGAAATTGACTGGGAATGGTTCCAATTTGTAGTGCTAAATCTTAAATTTCTCCTAAATAAATGTTTACTGAGCTCTCAAGCTGCTTTTTTAGTTCAGAAATCCTGAGAAGCTGGGCATGCAGCACCTAACTGTCTGCAGTTTGAAATTTCTATGCTTTTTTTCCCTTGAATACTTTAGGAAAGGTGTTAGAAGTATTATTTATGGCACTTTTTCTGATTAGGAGTAATAGTATCTAAAAAGTTGTTCCTTCTTTTCAGGGAATGTGCGATGAAGATATGGTAGGAACTGAAGCAATAGCAGAATTTTTAATTAATAGCGAGGAGACAAAAGTGGTAAGTACTCTACCTTGTTTTAAAAACGATTTTTTCAGTATTGAACTCTAGAGTGGAATTCAGACTTATTATGGTATGAGCTTAAAGCTAAATTTACAGAAGTCATGACTGATTCAGAAGTTCCATTACTCCATATATCTCATCGGTGTGTATAAATATCTGAAGGAAGATGTGTCAGCACCAGAGGCAGTGGGCACAAGAGGCGCCACCTGAACATCAGGAAACACTTATTTTTTAACTGTGACGGTGCATGAGCACTTGACACAGGCTGACCAGAGATTGTGGTGTCTCCTTCTTTGGTGGAGATGTTAAAAGCCATTTGGGTGAGGTCCTGGGACAGCTGATTCTAGGTTGCTCTGCTTGAGCAGGCAAGTTGGACAAAATGACCTCTAGAGGTCTGTTCCACTTCAGCCATTTTATGACTCTGCTTCTGTTAAGCACAATAAAAATGAACTTTTAGGATTTTTTTTCTAATGTATTGAGCATTTTCCAGCTGTGACCTGGTTTGGTAGATGCTGTGTATATGAAATTTTTAATCCAGTAAGTGATCTGTAGTTATTGTTGCAGTTACATCTGACACACCTATAAGGTAAATGTAGCTGTGAGTGTGTTTAGCAATTGGACATTTAAATGTAATAATACTTTTCTCTAGTAGCAACAACAACAAAAATTTAACGTATCTCCACAGGCAAGACTAAAGCTCTTTCCCCATCAAACAGGGGAGCTACATATTCTGGGAGTCGTTTATAATCTTGGCACTGTTCAAGGTGCTGTGACATTAGATGGAATAGATCCTTCTATTGGATTACAGTCAGGTAAGTGTATCACTACCTTAAGTTGTGTGTCTCTGGAAGGGGGAGACGTGGCTTCTGCAGTAGAACTAAGTTCTAGTGTTTGACTACCATGATGTAATGCCTTCCATCAGATAGGGGTGTAGAAACAGGGAAACAACTGAATTGTGAAAAGAGTGCATTGTACCTTTAGGAATCTCATGAGGAGGGATGCTAGACCCATAGTCTATTTCTCTTTTTAAATCCATGGAAACTCTAGAACGAGTAAAAAATTGAAATTTACATGTTTCATCTATGCCATGTTGAATCTGTAACAACGTTCATTGACACTCTTGCCATTCAGTTTTCTTCTGCATCTCTTTGTTAACTTTCAGCTTTTATCTAAATTTTGCACTGAAGTTCTTTTCATACATTCCCAAATTTAAGTTTGGCTGATGCAATTTTATTTTTAGCATCTTGACTTGACTTCTCTTTCCTTGATATTAACATAAATGGCTCACTAATTGCATGTTACTTGATCTGTTTCGTTGAGTCATTCATCTTAAACTGTCTCTTGCAGGGAAAACTTAGTTGTTAGATGAAATGGGGATTAAAACATATTTGAAAGTGTCTGGAAGAACTAATGAAGCTTGTTTATCTACGGACTGTGAACCTTTTGAGTAAAAAACGTTTGAAGAGGTGGCTGTCCGAAGGAAATAGTCCTTTAGGTTACTCTTCCAGCTTGGTAGAAATTGGGAAAGGAAATAAATGGATCAGTTTCATGCCCCATATCTGCTGCTCCCCCCCCAGTTGTAGTCAAACTATTGAAGGGCAGAATTAGTCCACAACAGTGGATGACTGGCTGTTTGAATTTGCAGTAGCCATGTCTGATGTGTGACAGTAAGCTTCGAGTAGTTCTTTGTCAGAGATGCTGCTTAAACAATGAGCACTGCATGTGCCAAATAACAGAAAAATCAAAATTACTTTTGAGCTTGGGTGAGGAGCTTTGGATCACTTCTCAGGAAAAAAGTTAGGAATTATTAAAAAAAAAAAGAAAAAAAATCAGATGTTCTAAATTTTTTTTCAGGAAAGTTTGTTTCCAATGGGTTATCTGTACGAGGGCGGCAAGATTTAGAAATCCAAGGGCCTCGACTTAATAACACAAAAGAGGAAAAAACGTCCATTAAATACGGACCCGATCGACGTTTAGATCCAATTATCACCGAGGAAATGCCTCTGTTGGAGGTATGTAGCTACTTTCTATTGGCACTTTCGAGAAAATAGCTGAATGCAGAGTTTATAAATGTAATTCTAACAGTGAAGTCTTGGACTTTGTTAATGCCTAAGTCTTTCCAGGTAATTTCTGATCTGTGAATGACAAACTTGGGTGGGCTTTTCCCAGTTAAACTTGAAGCCTCAAAATTAATATCCTTCTGAAACTGCTATATTCCATTTAGAATTTCATTTGGCAACAGCTTTTGTAGCCAGATTGCAAGGTGAGGGGGGAATGGGCAAAGAAGCTTTTTTTCTGTTTGCTTGCCATTCATGTAGAATATTTATTCCAGTTGGTTAATTAAAACACAGTGCTTTTCCTTACTGGGGTTATTTTATTAAAATGGTCTGACTAACTGGTTAATGACAGTGCTCTATGGAGTGGGATAGTTCAGCTAGCAGGGACCTACAGTGATCATCTAGTCCAGATTCCTGACCAAGTTACACTATGTTAAGGGCATTGTCGAAACTGACAGGCTTGGGGCTTCAAACATCTCTCTCAGAAGCCTCTTCCAGTGTTTAACCACCCTCTAGGTAAAGAAATGCATCTAAGGTCCTATTTGAACATCCCCTGGTGCAGCTTGGAGCCATTCCCATGTTCCTGTCACTGGATTTCAAGGAGAAGAGATCCACGCCTCCCTCTCCACCTCCTCTCCTCAGGAAGCTCTAGGCAGCAGTATAATTTGAATGTGTTGGTGGTTGTTTGTAGGGGCATTCCTAACTTGGCGCAGTGTTCAGGCTTTTATTTTCTCCTTTTCTCTCCCATACAGGTGTTCTTTATAAATTTTCCAACAGGGCTTCTCTGTGGAGAAATCAGAAAAGCATATGTAGAATTTGTGAACGTAAGCAAGTGTCCTCTTACCGCACTGAAGGTTGTGTCCAAGCATCCGGAATTTTTCACTTTTGGTGGAAATACTGCTGTTCTAACGCCACTAAGTCCTTCAGCTTCTGAGAACTGTAGTGCTTACAAGACTGTTGTGACTGATCCTACCTCTGTGCGAACAGCACTGCTGTCTTCAGCTTCTTCTGCAGACTTTGGGGTTGGCACAGGAGGTTCACCTGAAGTAATACAGGTTCCACTTCCTGATGCTGTTCTTCTTCCTGGGGCTTCAGTGCAGCTGCCGATGTGGTTACGGGGACCAGATGAAGAAGGTGTTCACGAAATTAACTTCTTGTTTTACTATGAGAGTATTAAAAGACACTCAAAAATGTGGTAAGTTGTTTAAGTTGTTTTTTTGTTGGTTTTTTTTTATCTGCCTTTTCTGTCATACTTATCAGACACATTATAAGCATTGTAACCAGAGAAGTAAATCTTCCTGAATTCTTGCCATTGTTGTGGTGATGTAAAAATGGCCTGTTATCTGCTATTCTAAGCAATGTTTTTTCTACTGTATGATCTGATTTCCATACAAAATTATATAGACTACACTGCTTCCATTGAAGTAGTAAGTATTAAAAGGAGGATTAATGGAGTTCTGTTAATACAAACCTTGTTTGTATTGAGTTTCTCTGAAAGCACATCTTTCTGAGGCATAGGGTGAACAATTAATTTGTTTCTGCATGTTATGAAACAAAATGTAGTCTGCTTTGAATAAAAGATTTTGTTCTTAGTTAAAATGTGATTAGTAAGTGTATTGTGATGAAAGTTATTCTCTTTGGAGGGGTTAAATACCAAGTTTGACATGTATAGTCTCGATCTTGTGAGAGTGGACAGTCAAGTTTGACACCACAAGCTAACAAATAGTGCTTTTTTTGAACTGTACTTGAAAAAGGTAGCAAGTTGAGTTTTTATGTCCCACCTGTGTCTGAGGCTAAGGAGGTAACTTCTTTGAGAAACATGTTCTTCAAAGGCCTTGGAAGTAGTGCAGGCTGTGAGGAGTGAACCTGGTGATGTGGTTTAACTCCAGGCGCAACTCAGTCTCACCCAGTTGCTCTTTCACTTCACCCCCTAGTGGGATGGGGGGAGAGAATTGAAGGAGTAAAAGTCAGAAAACTTGAGATAAAGGCAGTTCAATAAGTAAAGGAAAAGCTGTGCATGCAGGCAAAATAAAACAATTAATTCACTACTTCCCATGAGCAGGCAGGTTTCCAGGAAAGCAGAGCTTCATCATGCATAATGCTTGCTTGGGAGGAAATATGTCATTAGACCAAATGTGTCCCTGCTTCCTCCTTCCCCCTAGTTTTATTGTTGATGCCATATAGTATGAAATATCCCTTTGGTTAGTTGGGGTCAGCTCTCCCAGCTTTGGCCCCTCTGACATTTTTGTGCATCCCTGGCCTCCTCACTGGTAGGGTGAGGAGCAGCAAAGGGCCTGACTCTGTGTAAGCCTGCTCAGCAATAACAACATTGTTGTGTTATCAACACTGTTTCCAGCAAAATCCAAAACATAGTCTGCTATTGTGAAGAAAATTAACTCTGTCGCAGCCCAAACCAGCACACCTGGTACCTGTACTGTCCGTGTTCAGGGTGATGGTGGGGAGCAGGGCCATTTCAGGTGAGCTGTAGTAACATGGACTGAATGTCTTGCGGCTGAAGCTAGTTTTCCAGCCTAGTTCTGAGAGAAGCAATGTTCAAGGGCTGTGAGACTGGTTTGTAATGTAAATCAAAACAGAGTAAGTTGAAGATGGTTAGGAGAGTGGATCAACAGCATATTCTTGAAATTGAAGTAATACAAATGCACCCTTTACTGAGATTTTTCTGTAGCTTCTGAAATACCAAAGTTAACAGTTCATTTGGCTTTTAGGTAGCCTGTAGGAATAGATAATTCATCTCCATACAACGTAGAACTAATTCCTCCTCATAGTATTCAGAAATGGAGGTGTTTGAGAGATGGAAGATGGTTATTTGGGGGATGTACATGTTCCCTACTGCACTGAAGTTTTGAGGGGATCTTAAGCAAAGTGCTCTGGTTTAAGAGCATTCTTTGTAGACTGAGCAGAGCTTTTAAATGTTCAAAAATCACTTAATTTGTGCCACTTAAAAGCTATATAGACGTCTGTATATCTGAGTATTAACTGCAACACTGTTAAGTTTATTTTGTAGATTGTGATATGCGAAGTAGAGTTTAGGAAGTCAGTGATTTTTTTTGTTTGTTTGTTTATTTCCCCCCTCCCAAAACAAGTGTCACATGCTGATTCAACATATTTAGTAGGTAAAGCATATCAGATTTTTCCATCCCTCTAAAATGTTTCCACATGGAAGTTACAGTAACCTAGAAGCTTCTACATGGGAAAAGCTCATGTGTTTTGATGATGTCCAGGGATGGAACTTTACTCATCTCTAGAAAAACGGGAAGATAACTTTTACAAAGTGTATGCTGTCCTGAAGCTCGAGCATGCCTGGAAAAAGGTGGAGTAGTGATGATTTGGTTCTAGAAGATTCTCTGTTCAGGGGAATTTGTTGAATGCAGTGGTATTCTAAATGCTTTTTAGGAAATGCTTATGCAAGAGATGTGACTACCTAGTGAACCTTCTATGGCATGGCTTATTTACTCAAAAACTGTGTTCCAAAGCATGTGGTGGCATTAAATAGCTTAATGATATGCCTGTGCCAGTAGATGTCTATCTGTTTTCACTGTGTCATTTGTCTTACATCTGGAATACTTCTGATATATTTTCATGGTAACAGGCAAGCCTTTTTTTCCAGTGTTTCTTACTACCTAAGAGATTGTTTGAACAGCACCTACCCATGCAGCACGGTTTTAGAAAATAATATAGTTTTGATATGGAGCCTAAAAGAAAAGTGTGTTGATGTTATTAAGGCCAATAGACAATTTATTATTGACAAACATAAAAGCTAAATTTATTGATGTGTTGTTCTAGGCAGCTGCCCTGGTTATTTAGAATGTTGTCTTTTTCCCCCCCCCAACTTTTCCTCCCATCCCTCTTCCCCCTCTTTTCCTAGTCATAGAGTATTAAGGCACACTGCGGTTATTTGTACCAGCCGGTCTCTGCACATTCGAGCTACTATCTGCAGAAGTAATGCACTTGGAGACGAAGAAGGCAGAGGGGACAACATGCTGGTGTTTGTTGATGTAGAAAATATCAATACTGTAAGTTATTTTTAATAATAATAATAGTAACAACAACAACTGATCTAAAGCTCAGCAGATGTGTCACACTGGAACCAAGACTGAAGTAAAAAGTTGTGGGTTTTTTTACAGTAACTTTGCAAACACTAAATAACCTTGCATATTTGATCATTTCAGTTACTGTTGTAAAGAGTATTAATATTGTTACATCTCAGCTCTCTGGAAATCTGCTATCCTAATCAAATTTCAGGACTATAGTTTGAAGTCTTTTTTAGGAAGATTTATCCAAAGTGATGAATATTCTTGATGATTGCATCTTCCAAAATAGTTCTGAATGAGGCAATGCCCCCTTCCACCTTTCAGTGAAAACACTGGTAAATTTAGTGGTAATGTCAAAGTCAAAATTTAAGCTCCACCTGGAAGGATGTTTGTGTTTACATTTATAGCCAAACTATAAAGACATTTTTGCTAATATAATTCAAATACAGATCTGTCTGTTGTGATCTGTTGACTTAGTAAAGCAGACGAAAATATTTCATTTTTCACACCACACTAATTTAAATTTACTTTTTTTGGTAAAGCTGCTCCCATTTTTTTAATCACAAAGCAAGGTAATTGAATCCGCTGTTCACAGAGTTCCTAGACACCTAGCTGATAGTGGATTCACTGAGCTGATTTGTCATTTTCTTTTAAAGGTGTGCACACTCTGGGTTTTTTTCAGTTACTAAAGTGAATATTGTCCACTCCTCATTTAAGGAGGAAGGAATGATTTTAGAAAGTACTTACCACATTAACAGTGTGAGGCTTACTTTTCCACTACCACCTCACTCTTTACAAGAAAGGAAACCAACTCTGAAAGCTACTTTTCATTGTATATATATGTAAAAACAAAATAACTCTTGAATTTGTAGGATTTATGATGTAAAGATTACGTAAAATAATCTTGGGAACTAAGTGGCCTTGCAGACAGTGTTCTGCATTGGAGTTGAACAGGCCTAGTTTTTCTTAAATTTGTCTTAAACTAAAGCACTAGCTTGTGGGTATTTTTTCTGGGGGATCTTTATTCCCTCTTTGTGTGGCTTTATTTACTGGAATCTGAAGTTGCTGCGAGCTGGGAATGTTGTTTTACATTACAGTGTGTCTTAAATCTCTCCTCATCTCTTTGTACTGTGTTATGGATGGTGTAAATAATGAGTTAAGATTCTAAATGTGCCACCTTGCACCTCACAATTGTGATTGGTCTTATTTGACATAGCTTTTGTTTCTTCTGTAGAGCGAGACTGGCGTTAAGGAATTTCATATAGCGCAAGTTTCAAGTAATAGCAAGCACTGGAAGCTTCAAAAATCTGTTAACATCTCTGGAGACAAAGGTGTGTATCACCAAAATGATGGCAAGTCTAGCTTCTGCCTGGTAAGAAGAGTTAAAAGAATCTTACGAGGAGCTGAATTTGACTTTCAGAATTAGTTTCCAGAAACTGAAGCCTTTCTTTTGCTAGTGTTTCAAGAAAAGTATATTGACAGATAACTTTTTCAGACTTCATTAATTTTAAAAATGAGCTTAATTACAGGTAAATTATTTCTGTGATGCTGTGCTCCTTGTGGAGGAGGTGGGGTTATCATCCTGGGGTGGATGATAACTTGGCTTATAAGAAATATGTTTCAGTGTCCCTTTACTTTTAGTTAATTGTGTCAGTGTTGAATTTAACCGATTGACATATTTGGCAAGTGCTCTATTAAGTTATTAGTAATATACCAAAATTGCTAGTGCTGTGTCCTGCCTTAGCTAATGCAAGCTGCTAGTTGTTGACAAGGCTGACTGTCCCAGAAAAAAAACCCACAGAGGTTTTGTTACTGTATCTAAAAAATGTTATCTTTACTTGTATGCTGACATTTTATGTACCTAAAAATTAGTATAGACATACATTATTTTTGTATGAATGTTGAGGGTGAACCAGTCAGATGATAAGCTTGAATCTTTTGCCTTCTGTTCCTTTGTTCTTTCTCTGCATCTCCTTTATGTACTATGGCTCACTTCCTCCTCTGGAAGTAGATGGGAGGGGTCAACAGAAGATGCAGCTTTACTACCATGCCATTGCTGTGCCCGGTTAGTTATGCTTGTTGGGTATCATCAGTGTGCTTCCTATTTGTGAATGTTCAAGGCTGACTTTTGTCTGAGGGACTCTGATTATGCTGAGGGTAAAAAAATCTTGCAACCTTTTTTTCTTTCAGATACTAAACTTGCTAGCAGAGAGAGAGCGAAGTTATGTTTTAAGGCAGTCAGATGCAAAAACTCAGAAGGTAGGTTCTTTCCTGAATGTAGTAACCTTTTGAAGAAAATACTCTTTGGATGCTGTATTCTGAAGTTATGACTTCTCATGATGCTAAAACAGTGCCTTCTCTTTTTATCCCTTAGAAAATTACACATTTGCAGACATTGTCTTTGGAAATGAACAGGTAGGTGAATGGGTACAACTACGTATTTTGTCCTGTGCAAGGTATCCTTCTCATGCAAAAGTATCCCAGTGAAAACCTTTTTTAAAATTTTAAAAATGGGAGCAGTGCTTTCATAGTTGGAAAGTTGAGTTTTGCATATCAAAAGCTTTTTGTCTCCTAGGTCAGTTCTCTTTTTTATAAAAAGAGAAGGTAAGATAACAGGCTAGTGTATAGTCAGGAATTTTAAGATCCCAGCTCCACAGCAATCCTTTGGGATCATGTTGCAGTGCTAGCTCTTTTGCTAATGCTTTTTATCCCTTTTCAGCTCTTCGGAGCAATTCTTTCCAATATATCCCATCCCTCTAGTTTTCTAATAGAGGTCTGTGGATGTCAAGATTCTTGTTCCTAATTGTATTTTTACTAACACAAGTTAAAAATTGTAATTACAGCTTCTTTAACAAACTGGAAACCTCTAATAGATGTCAGTACCAGAATTTCCAAACTACTAATACAAGTTGCAGTCAGTTCAAGGAATCTGTTTATTTGATTTTTCTTGAAGTTCAGTATTCTAGACTACCATGCTTTTCTGACCTTTTTTAAGTATACAGATATTGTCTTGAAGACTCCTTTCAGCAAATGGTCTTGGTACAGCAAATGGTTTTCCAAAAGCTGAGCAACATAGGCCACTTGCCTCAGATCAGAAATCTGCATAGTGGATTTATTTAGCTGGATGTCAGATTCCTTATTTTATGCAGAGCGGATATTTTTCCTATATGTATTCAGCTTGTAAAAGCCAAAGAAAACCGGTTTGCTGCCATTTCCTTTCATAGGCATATAAATTGAAGTTGAAACTAAAAATCTGAGGTAGATGATCCCTCCTTACATTTTAAAAGTTGGAATCTGAGCGGCATGAACTCTAGCTTTCCTGGAGAATATTTTATTACAGCGGGGGGATGGGGAGGGGGCCCTCCCTCCTGGGCAGTTACTTCAAAATCAGATTTTCTCCCTGGGTATTGGTATTCTGCTAATGCAATAATTAGCAGCTCTGCAACAGCATATTCTGGAAGAGGTAATGTTTTTGAAAGGGAGGGGTTGGGAAGCTAAAGTTTTTTGCTTATCCTGTTGTTTCCATCAGGAGACAGTATCATTGCTGTCACTCTTAAAAAACAGTTTCCTTATCAAACTTCTGGTGTTGTAAGAGCTTGGCACAAATGGTAACAAACAGCACAGTGCTTGTTTGTGCCACTTATACGTGGGGAATATGGTATGCAATCTATTATCTGTCCTATTGCTAGCAAAATATATGTTTCTTAGATAAATAATTCTGTCTAACCTGAGGAAAATACTAATAAGCAAAAACGACTTGCACATGAGTTAGTTGGCTGCTTCGGCTCTGTCTGCTACTCTTCATGTATATCACAGTAGGCTGCTTTGTGGTAATCATCAAACCCAATTATTTCCAAGTTTGGTATTTGTAGTTTTAAACCTGTAAGTTACTGCTGTTTGCCTATGTTGCCTTACACAGCCCTTTAGATAGGGCTGATCTCTTAACAGATCAAGCATGGAAACCAAGATGTCTGGCATCCAGTAGGTTTGCAAAGGGAAGCAAAGCGAGATGAGATAATGCAACTTAAATACTATGGTGATGAGCTCTGTTAGAGCAACTTACGTAAGCTTGCATCCTGTTCTGAACACTTTCTTGCTTTTTTTTTCTCTTGTAGATAATAAGTTCTGCCAGTCCTTGTGCAGACTTTTTTTTCCAGAGTTTATCCTCTGAATTTAAAAGAACACATGTGCAATCTCATCCTCATGCATCTCAAAGGGCAGCGAAACAATCGTTTGATGAGACAGTCAGGTTGATACAAAGATGCAGTGAAGTTGATTTGAACATTGTAGTACTGTGGAAGGTATGTATGGTTGTGGCCTTTGTGGTAATTTGGACACGAAACATTACTATTAGAAAGTAATTTAACATGGCATCCTGAACTTTCAAGCATATGCATATGAAATTTACGGGTGAGGTTTTTTTCTGAAAATAGGCAAATGAACTAAAATGGTGCAAGAAGCAAACACAGTCTTGATATGTATTACTGTGTTAAGTATCCTTAAATGGTTTTACATTGCTCTGGATGCACCCAGTTATTATAAATTCTCTTTTAAAAGAGAAAATTACGAAATCTTAAGCCAAGAGGTTTGTTAATGCTTGCTCTTACTGTAAGAGTGGCCCAGTCTGCTTTGAAGGAAAGGATCTCATTTACCAGAATTCAAATATTAAGTAGTGGAAATTGGCATAAATATGTCACGCTAGCCTCTAGGTTTTGAACAATACAGCTTCTTCTACCTAAGTCGGGGGAAGTCAGTAATTCTGTACTGTGAAGCTTATGATAGTTTCTGATCTGCAAAATACTTTTTTTTATTTATCTTTGTATTATGTTCTGTAGGCGTATGTTGTGGAAGACAACAAGCAGCTTATTTTGGAGGGCCAGCATCATGTTGCCCTTAACACAGTTGGGAAGGAGGCCTTTTCATTTCCTCAGAAGCAGGTGAAGTTTTTCTGTACAGTTGCTTCTTTCTCAAAATTGACTTAATGAAATTCTCTTGTATATAAGTTGAAGCCTTTGTAGAATCTAACATCAGATACATGTTATTACTAAATAATTCAGACTGACTGACTTCAGGTTTGATTAGTCATCTGTATTGAAATAGCTAGGCTTAGTTTAAAGATGAGAAAAGCAATATACAAGTAAGTATACTGCTGTGCAGTTGTTGGAGTAAATTGTTCTGTGGTATTTCTGAGTAGAACTAGAAACTTGCTAATATTAAAGGTAATGATTATTTCATAACAAAGTTAGTAGTAAAGTGGTGAAGTTTCATAGCCATTTTGATTGATGAAAGAAAACAGTGTCTTTAAGAAACTGTTGGATATCTTCTGGTACATGAATTGGTAATAGATAAGTTTGTGTAAAAACATCTATTCTAAATTCAGTTCATGTGGGTGAAGACTAACGTGCAAAATATGAGACTGCTAATGTTCAGTCTCTGCTGAGCAGTACCTTGCTGTTCCTTCTTGTTTTGGTGCCATTCTCCTTATATTTTTACCAATATTGCAAACATAATATATAGTTTTTAGTCAACTCTTACTTCAAGTTGCAGCAAATAGTACTATATGTTAATTTTGTCTAGAAAACAATACAGGACAAATATGTCTACAAATATCATGGTGTAGTGCAAGTAGTGAATTATTCTGAAGCTGTGCACTTGGTTCATAAGCCTTTAAGTATTTGTACATTAAGATAATTGTTTCCATTTAGTTCTTTGTTCTGTGAAATAAATGGGAGTTTGTGCACATGGGCTCAAGCTGTGCTGACCAATACAAGTCTAATGGCAACTGCCCCCTCTGGTATTACTTTTCCTGTTTTAAGGTGCATGTGGAGCATTAGATCACACTGTTGACATCTAAAGTTAGGAGAGAAAATACTGTGAACTTCTGTTTCTGATCTCATTGAGGTCTGGTTCTCACAAATGGGTGGGAAGAGAAAATAGAAACAAATCACATCTGTATCCTAAAACAAATATCTCAACATTGTATGGGTAAAAATTTGCATTTCTGATTGACTTCACTGAAACCTATTTTTCTGCATCAGATTCAGTTTCAAACTAAAAGAAATTAATCCTGCTGTCACCAAGGAGGATTCATGTGTACCCTCAATTTTTTTTTTTTTTGAGGAATACGTTACTCTATTAGCATTCTCTGTCTATAATCTGTTTCTCATCAGTTTTTATTACAACTACATTCAAATAGATTCTACTTTGGTTATTGAATTCACTTTCTTTAGCATAGGGAGCATACTGCCTTGGAAGCATTCTGTACCTTGGTTGGAAGCAAAAAAGCATCTGCATTGTGATGGAGTTGAAAACTGGTACAAGAGTAGTGGTAGTTGTTTTTAATAAACATGCAAATTCTTTGTCCTCATGGTAACCAAAGCCCAGATTCGGCCTGAATTTTAAGAGCCTGTAATCTGAGGACTGCTAAGAATTGAGAAATTTCATATGTTCAAGTACTACTTTTTTTTCTAATTGACACTTTATATTGTGAGGAAGGTAGATAAACAGCTCTGAGATAGGAGGTGAGGTACAACAAAGGAACTGATTTGAGACTTTGCAGGAGTTTGCTTCGTTCAGTCCACATTTCAGAACATAAAAAATGCTCAAAATAGAATTAAATGAGGGTAGGTAGTGAAAATAATATACTTAATCTCTTAAGAATTGCATATTGTCTTTGAATTATCTTGCTCTTGCATTGAGGTAGCACAGGCATTGAAAAGCTGGACATGTGGGGGTGGTAGAAAATCCCAAACTCAAAGTTTACTTCTGATTTAACATTTTCAGTATATATAGTTTTGTCTTGTAGGTCTGTATTTATTCTCCTAAGTCATGAATAGGGTTGGAAACTCTACTGTAGACTGTTCCTGAACGCCTTTTGCTGAGACTATAGAAGTTAGTTGTTTTCTGAGGACTCGACAGCAGAGGGAGATGGAGATGCATGCTTTTTTCCAGCACATGTTGGTTACCAGTCCGTAAGTGATAGAGGGCTGCTCAGACCTGAAAACAAGAAATTTATTTGCAGATTCTGAACAGGGTGTCACCCAGGTGTAAGACTCCATTCTCTGCATTTCTTGCTGTATTCTATTTGTTGCTCCTCTACAGTAGCTTTCCTCTTGACTTTTAACATTTTCTGTTTCATGCTGTTGTATCCAGCCAAAGGAATTTTTGTCTGTTTGTCAGACACAGACACAGTTATCCCCAACCAAGAACAGTCTCACAATGGGCAGGGAAGAACGTGAACAAGATTTCTCTCTGCACTCCCTTTATTTCTTTTAGTGGTCTGATAAATTACTCAAATATTAGATGAATTAATCAAATAACTACATTGAACAAAGTGAGATATCATGCTTTATATTTTGTTTAAATTCTCTGTACTGCTTGGCTTCTGCTGTGATGTCATTCATAATGTATCTCAGATTAATTTTTTGCCACCTTCTAAAGGTGTAGTTTAGATTTATAAAAGCTTCTACTGCTGTTCATGGAAACAAAGTTACTTACATCTTTGTCTGCAAAGTTTGCAATGAGTTAGTATGCTGAAGGACCACTTAACTGCTTAGCAGAACTAGTATTCTTTATTGGTTTCATATATAGAAAGCTCTCTGAGTAATATAGGAAACATTTTTCTTCTTGTCCTTTCTCTTATTTATATTTTTGAAAAAATTCTCCTTTTTCTAAAGGTAGGGGGGAAAAATGCTGACTATCATCTGTTGCTTTGAATCAGAAAGGCCACAAAGCCATACATGTGACAGTCACAGACAATAATATGTGAAGAAGGTGGAAGTTATGTGAATAGATAGAATAGATCTGTTTCAGTCCCAGTGATAAAAGCGTCTCTAATAAAAATGAGCTGGGTATTTGTAACTCATGGCTGGGCTTTGCGTTTTCTTTTTTTTTTTTCTTTTTTTTGGTTTGTTTGGGGGTTTTGTTTGTTTTTGTTTGTGGGGGTTTTTGGGGTTTTTTTTGACAGTGATACTGCTATAGGTTCTGTTTTTCTTCTGAAATTTGTTTTTAGAAATCAGGTAGTTTGAACTGAAGGTCAGCTTATCATTGCATCCTAAATACAGCTCTTCTGACTCCCTTGTTTTTGACCTCTACCTTAACTTAGTGAAAGGACAAAACCTTCAAAAGCATTAAATATCCAGTCACAGTCAGGGCTGTTGATCAATATTATTTCTTATTGCTGTTTTCCCTGTCTTTCTAATCTGGTGAATTCAATCCAAAATATTGCAAAGGAAAAGTGCAGTGTGAGGTAGTGGGATTAAAGTAATAGTGTGGTACTGGAGCATTTGCCACACTCCTGATTTGTAACAACT
The DNA here is from genome assembly GCA_035583135.1 of Lophotriccus pileatus. Classification (NCBI taxonomy): domain Eukaryota; kingdom Metazoa; phylum Chordata; class Aves; order Passeriformes; family Tyrannidae; genus Lophotriccus; species Lophotriccus pileatus. The sequence goes on along the minus strand of JAWWES010000081.1, from coordinate 107,694,401 downwards.
TCACGCTGGTGGAAGGTGAGAGGCAGTCTAGAAGCTTGTCATTTGAGTGTCAGCATGTTGGCAATAGCATCCATCCTTCTGAAAGATTAGCATGTGAGTGTAAACTTAGTTTTAACTGAGGTCTAGATGAGATGAAGTGTCTATGAGTGTGTTTTAGATCATGTTTTTTTTGAAGGTACTGTTCTCTTTTCAGCCCTCTGTTTTTATTGTGAAGCCATCTTGTAATGCAGAAAGTGGATACCTTCCAGGCAGAATTAATCCAGGTACATCTGGGCTTCTCATTCAGTCCTGTGGATTAGACCAATGCTAGCTAGTCCGAAGTAATATCCATAAAATGAATACAAATGCAGGCTTTTTGGCAGTGTTTCACTTCAGAGAGGGTAATTTTTGGTAACACTGCTTCTTAAAATAGATGCAGCTTAGTGAGTCAGCAACAGTTTGGTTGGAAGTAGTAATTTTTGAAATGTAGCAGAGGGTAGGGTTTAAATAACTATTTTTCCTAACAGTGAATTAGTGGAAGTGACATCTTGTGCTAGTTCAGGGTTCTTTTTTTCTACAGAATACGTGGGAAGGGATACTTGAATCAAGCACAGATTTTTGGAATGTATGGAAGACTTTTTTTTTAAACAAGCTTAGGGGAGAGAAAGTGACGTTCTTAAGGGTAAATAAACATCGAGAGCTGAAATATACGTTCTTGCTCTGTTATATGAGTTAATGTAGCAGATACTGTACCACTTGGCAAGGACTGGCTTATATTGTTGTCAAGAGTGAAATATTCCAAATAGCTGAAACATTTGATCTGCTGCTTTACCCACTGATAGACTGTAAAGCTGATGGTATTTGTTTTCAAATGTGTTATTACTGGTGTCAGTAAAATACTGTGCCTTGAGTTGTCATTTCTATACTTAACTAGAAGGAATAGATAAGTCACATATTGAAGGAAGCAACTTAAAACTGAGGTTTTAAATGGAAGTTCTCAGATCTAAAATGGGAAAAGAGACACGTCACCTAGGATCTCACTTTGTCTCACTCTTTTTCTGTTGTTTTCTTATATTCTACTTTTACCTATGCTGACTGAGCATATTAATAATCCTTTTGGCTATGTGTGACTTGTGTTTTCTGGGGCAAATATGCTGATTTTTCCATACAACTTGGAAATCAAATTGTGGTGTTTGACTTGTTCTGGTGTGTTTAAGAGCACATCAGCCCAGTCTTTGAGCACATTGGTTTTGAAACTGAAAACTTTTAAGTTGTCTAATAAAAACCTAGAAAGTTGTTTTTTTTTTAATGACTGCTTGTAACATCACTTTCATCCATCTGAGGGAAAGAACTTTTCAATTTGAAAGTGCATTCTGAGAGATATAAGGAATGTATTACATTTATGAGAAGATGCTTTGAATGGTTTAAATGTTGCCATTTCAACTTTTAGCTTAGTATAGCTGCAGGAGAGATCTGAAACCAGTATGAATGACAAAAATGCAATTTCAGAAGTATACATAGGGATGATATGTAACTATTTCCAAGTAGCAAAACACCAGACTCTAAAAGTATCCTGGCTTTTTTGTAACTACCAAAAATAAATGACGATGTTGAGATTATTCTGCTTGAAACAGCAAGGTTTGAGTCCAGGTTTAAGTGTATTGTTTGAAGCTGGCCTTTGTAAATGGCCTTGGGCAGCAAGAAGCTTTTTAAAAATAGAAACAATTTTCCCAGCACCTCTTACACAGTTTGTAACTCTTGCAAGGTAACTGAGGAGCAGTGTGGTCCTGGTGCTAATGCCTGTTGCATGTTCCTAATAAAAACCCAGAAAGCTTAAAAATGCAGATATGAGATTTAAAACAATAACAGAAACACATACCCTTTTTCCAGTGTCTTATGTGCAGTATAGGGTGCTTACTGTTCTGATGGAGCTTTTCTGGAGGCTTTTCAGAGAACCACAATGAGTCAGCAAGCAGACTTCAGTTGTCAAAACTTCATTTTTTTTTGCTTCTTAGAAGGCAATGGCAGTATTCTGCTTAGGCTGATATTCTAGGAGTTCAGCAACCTGTTTAATTCTTTAGGTTTTTCTGTTTTTGTTTTTGTTTTTTTTTTATTTCTAAGTTTAAAAAAACAAAAGTCTTGAGTCTGTTACTGCTTAGTGTATATTGTTGAAGAGAGGGCACAGGTGCCCAAGTAGGTTTTTCTGGAGCCTTGATCTAATTTCACAAGAGTAGGGCAGGAGTTTAATTCATCCTTAAATTTAGTATTTATTAGTTGTCTCTAGGTAGTTCCTTGACCTGTATGCACATCTTCTTGGTTTCTATTTGGAAGTGCTTAATTCTTTCCTGAACGATTAGGTAAGAGAATCATGTACTAAATGTCGTATCTTAGCCTTTGTTCTAGGTACACAGTCAGAAAAAAACTAGACTTTGAGCAGCTGAACTTGGAGAGACAGACATCTTTTGTGACTCTGACACCCAGAAGCTGGCAGGAATTAAGTTTTTACCTCTGATGCTAAATGGTTGATCTTGCTGCTTTCCAGTCCTTTGCCAGAGGTGTGAGATTAGAACTAAAGGTCTGAAATATTAATGGCACTCTGCACTTTCTCCAGTAAATGTTCCTGCTGCATTTCACGATGTTGTTGTCTATTTGTAGAGATAAATATTCGTATTTGTCTTTTGTAGGGTTTTAAAAAAATACTCGGGAATTCTGATTGGGAGGACTTGGAACAGGTAATTGATTCTAGGGCAAACTGTACTGTATAGGATATTGATGTGTGGTTGAAGACAGCCTTGAGTAACTGGTTGGACTGTAATTTGAGGGGAAAGATTGATTTAAATTAAAACCTGTAATCTCTTCTGTGTTTCCTGCTGTCAGGTTTCATTGTTAGGTACTCACAGGGTAGGGTGGAAACATCAATTCATTCAATGCTTAAAATGTATTTTATTGTTACTGTGAAATACCTTTTTTTCTTCTGAAATTTCTTTTTAAGAAAATTACTTTTCCCTTTGAAGGAAGGAATTGCAAGCCTGAGAAAACACTGGGTGTTTTCCTTCTATTATCAGCACAGACAAACAGTGACTAAGGTGTTCATACACACTGCAGAATGCACAGTGTGTTTCATTTTTAAGTCAGGTTTTATTGCCTGTAGTGTTTGTTTTCTACTTAGAAGGTACAATCTGTCGCCCTTTAATGAAAAGTATTACTTTATGACACTGTACTGAACTTATTGGTGGCTTTTTAAAACTCTTGTTTCACACACTTTTAGTAAGCAGTCACACTTACTGCTGCAAATTCCGTTTTTCTTTTAAAGGTAGACTTTTTGTATAGTAGATTCATAAGGGAATACGAAAAGGCAGCTCCTTCCTGAGTAAATCCTCCTCACAAAACAGACTAGATGATGTTGGACGGAAGTGCTGCACCAAATGCAGCTTGGTTGCCTCATTTGGTGTTGGAGCTTTCTGTATCACTTATTTCTTCTGCTTCAGGGACTGATTCTCTGGCCCTCAGGGTTAGGGTAAATCCTAAGTAGTGTGTCAGTGCTTGTCTTCAGCTTTTATCTGGGGACAAAGGTAACTTTTGTATCTGCAAATGCTTGTTGTGCAATTTTTAAGATACTCTGTATTACTAAATTCTTTCTGTTTTCTTTACTTTGGATCTGTTCTGGGAAACTTGTGCATTGACTTTCCTGTTGTGAACTTCCTGGGGCAGGTGATGAATTTTTTTGTTGTTGTTAGGTACATCTGCTGAATAGGGAACTGTGAAAACTTTTGTTCCTTTTTCTTAGAAACAAGCCAAACCAAAACACTAACAAACCACTGCAAGAGTAGTGTGCTTTTGTGAACCTTGCACAGGTAGTGTTTTCACAAGCAGCTGTGAAATCTGTCTCAAAAGAAAGTAATAGATAAATCATAGTTACTCATCCAACATACGCCTCGGGGAAGAAAAATATAAGCTTTGTGATGCTGCAGACTTTTTCCCCTTATGAGCTATAGTTCATTATGGAACACTGTAGCATCTGTGACTGGATTTCTTGTACCTTATGTCACTATCTTGAATGTTCTTCTGAATCTGTGTTTCAGGAACTACAAGAAACAGTTCTCTTAAAGTTTTTTCGACCGGAAAACACACCAGTACCTGCAAGACCAACACCAGAGCAGCTTTCTAATCTTATTAAGACAAGTCTTCATTATCCAGAGTCCTTCAATCATTCTTTTCATCAAAAAAGGTTAGTGGAAAATTTCTTTTAGAGACTTTAGAAATATTGTCAATTGTGCATAAATCCTTTTGAGATGCTATGTGGGTTATGATACAAAACATAAAAGATAAATGGTGAAATCTTGCTCAGTTTTTAAACTTACAGCTTCAGAGTTTTATAGGTAAAGTGAAAGTTTTGGGGGAAAAAAAAAAAACCAAAACACAAAAACCAACAAAACCAAAACAAACTAAACAAAAACCCAACAAAATAAACAAACAAAAAAAACCCCAGCGACAAAACCAAACCAACCAACCAAAAAGGCTGTAATACCGCAGGTTGCAGTTCCAATGTTAACAAGTAATGTTGGCAAACTTACTGAAAGAGAAATGGTCTTCTCCCTTTGTGTTTATTTTTGTTGTCAGAGTATACTGTGTGATTTCTTTGAGAAGCTAGACAGAAAGTAAAGAGGTACTTTTAGGTCAAAAGAACTGTTATGTCTACAGCATCTGACTTGCCAAGATTGGCTGCACAGGGTTCTGATTTATGTCACAAGGAAAGGTGGTAACAGTTCAGATCACCAGGGCTTGTCTCCTGGAAGAATATCAGAATTAACCGCTGTCAGAAGCTTACTGCTGGAGTGAATTAGTTGGAGCCTGTGAAACTCCATGGGTCTTTCAAAATTAGAATGATATGAACAAAGCCCCCTGGTTTAATTTCAAACATTAAATGAATTGTGCTTGAAACATGAAGATACCTATTTAGGTTTGAGTTGTTTTATCTGAAAACTCTGTGTTATAGTTTTTTCAGTTAGTGTAAGTTGCCAAAAAAAAAAAGGGATTTCTTTCTTTCTAAAATCTAATGTTTAGATGTTTTATTAGGTATCATATTTTAGTGACAGTTACAAAGCATGCATCGTTCCCATAAGACATTCACCTCTTATTGGTTATAGTTGCTAATTGTTCTTTTCTTGTAAGTCAAGTTTGGGCTATTTAAACTGTTAAGCAATGGGAAGGAATTCCAGTGACACAAATCACTTACTGAATAGAACTGTTTCAGTTGCAGGAGTTTGTGTTCCTGCCTGTGAGTATCTTGGGGTCTTTCTTGCTGCAGCATTATTTATAAAATCAATAATACTTATTGTGAAGAACCAGAATATCAATTAACTGTATGTTGTATTGAGGATAAAGGCTTACGTTAAGACCAAATGTGCATGTGTTGTCTGTTCTGTTTGGGGACTGTTCAGGCTACAACTTTGGGCAGGATGCCAGCAGTTCCTCTACAGGAGGCAGTGCAGAAGGAACGGATCCAGTCAAAATGTGCCAACCACTGGCTCAGAGACTAGCATGCTGGACCATGTTATCCCATTCTGAAATGTCTCTTGTCATAAAAGTGTATTTCGTGTAAACTTAGGTGATATTTATCCTTTTGCTGTCCTTTCTTAGCTGGATGAAGGGAGATGGTAACTTTATTTGGCTCAAATGCTGTTTGCCTTAATTGACAGCTTTTATTTTGAGTAGCTCTAGTCAGTGTAAGTGATTATATTGAGACATTATATTGAGACATACAGTGTCTGACTGTTAACTACATGTTAATTCTGTGTTACTGGAAATTAATTTTAACTATTTGAGTAAAATCAAGAGTGTCCAAAGTAAGACTTTTTCCCTTTATTGTGGAACTGTTTCTCTTTGCAGCCTCTGTCTGGTACCTGTGACTCTCCTACTTTCCAACTGTTCCCAGGCTGTTGTAGATGTGCTGATTGATTTGCGGCATAAACCAACAAGGTAATGTGTAAATGTTAATGAAACTGTATTTTTTAAGAACACTTCCTCATAGTTTTTAACTATATTGTATATCTAGAACAGGGTTTTTCAACAGTGGCTTCTATGAAAGAATGGAAGTTGATAAAGGGTCTTCAATCAGTTCTCTGTTTTACTTTGCTAGGACAGGACCTTGGATTATGACTCTTGAATAGTTAAAACTCTTTTCTAGTAAAGTGGAAATACTTTTCAACTAGTGAAGTAGGAACTTCAGCAATTTTACTTTATTAAACATACGTTCTTGGATTTTAATTTTTAAAATACCAAGTAATTTGTAGAAAACAACTTAGGAAGTTTAAACAAGTACTTTCTTCTTAGTATAAAATTATACTTCTTAGTATAAAATTTCGTAGAGCCTCAGATATTTTTAAGATGTCCTCCAGGTTTAGAAGCAGGTCCTTATGGCTGTCTTTTTGTCTAGAAGTGTAGTATTATGTGTGAAAATATTAGCAATGTTAATTAGGAAATGTTTGTGAATTGTTTCTAAAAATTTTGTTAAAGATTTTCGTGGGAGAGAGAATTCAGTGCCATGAAATACCATTGTAATATACAATACACCACTGTAATTCTGCCATTTCTGTTAAAACAAGGCAACTTTGTGTAATGCAGGTAACAGCCTCCCTTCCTCCCTTTTGCCCCCTTAGACATAATACTGCCTGGTCTGCTTTCCACCAGGGGGGTGAGAAAGATTGTGAAGACATTGAGGTGGGCTTAGTCATGGGGGAACATTGGCTTCTTGCCAACAGTCCATGCAGGCAAGTGAGAAGTGAAAAGCTCAGATTAAGAAATGCAGAACAGAAGACTGTGTGTTGGTTACTTTTCAGTTACAATTAGGAACCTATTCACTGATCTGTTGTTTTTTTGCAAGATGGTCCTGTTTTGTAACATTGTGAGACATGTCATTGGAAGGATTGTGGACTCATGAACCTTGAAACCTCTAAAAGATAAAAAGCATCCAACACCCCCCCTCCCAATTTATTAATGCAGTGTCTCTAAAGCAGTGTATATCCATGTTGACTATTCCTGTGTGACATGCAGTCTGATTTAACTCTAGGTCATGGGTCAGGCCTAAGAATGCCTTAAGTTAGGAATTACTTAAACTTTGACAGTTTGGATGTTGTTACTACCATCTGCTGTTAGTGTTACGTACTGGTTCTGTAGAAAGCTGGGAATACGCAGGAATCCATCATTATACATATATGTATAATTAGTGTTGAATATAGGGTACAGTATATTAGGAAAAGGAGTTTTCAGAAAGTATACATAAACATTTCTTTGTAAGAGGCTGGTGATGGACAGAATGCATTCTGAAATCTTGGGAAAACTTGACCTTGGAGGGAATCATGTAGATTGGTAATATACATTTCAGATTCAGAGAGTAACATTTTTACTTTCTTTTTCAGCTCTGAAGCACTAGAAATACATGGATCTTTTACATGGCTTGGGCAAACGCAGTACAAGCTTCAACTTAAAGGCCAGGAGGTCTATAGCTTGCAGCTGAAGGCTTGCTTCGTTCATACAGGTGTCTATAATCTCGGAACCCCCAGAGTATTTGCCAAGCTAGTGGACCAAGTTACTTTGTTTGAAACGAGTCAGCAGAACTCCATGCCTGCACTGATTATTATCAATAATATCTGACCACTTCCTGAGAAAAAACGCACTAAAAGACAAAATAAATGGGATTCTTTTCTTATATTGCTGGTTGACATTTTGCTGCAGTTTTTTTGAAATAGCACCTCAAACATCTAACTTGTTACTAAAGATCGTGTAGAAAAGAAAATAGCAAAATATTCAGATGACTTGTCAATTTGTTTCTCGATGCAATGCACGTTGGACTGAAAAATACGTTTATCCTTTTATAATGTATTTCTTCTCTGGTAATTAAGATATTCATAACACGAAATACTCTAACTCCAGATCTGAACATACTTGTATGTCCAATGCCCTGTCAAAAATGCAGCTTGACTGCTGTTACAACTTCCAGCATGGTGTGTTTAATATTTGTGGCTGTATTAGGATATGGTTCAGGAAGAAAGCCTCATTGGCTTTTTCCTGTCTGAAGCCATTAGTCATGATAAATCCCAACCTTACTGTGAAGTTCAATAAGGTCTCTCAAATCCATTTCTGATTCTCGGTTCTTTAGTTTAAAATTTTGTTTTCATATCTATGGAAACTGATGACCTTTTAAGGTCTACATAAAAATCCCACCTAAGGTGTTTAAAAAATAATTTCTTGAACCAGTTTGAGTATTTCCTCATTCATCTCAACACAGAATGCACTATTTCACAACCATGAGATTGTCATTTAAATTGTCACTTACTTTATTATGTAACTATAACAACTGATCTGTTTTAAAAAAATCTACTCAAGATTTTCAAGAAATGTATTATATTTATAACAAATGTACTGTAAATAGAATAAAGCATACACCATATTCACTGTATGGACTAGTGGCCTTTTTGCTTTCCCTTGTATACAGCTGTAGCAATCCTCAGGTGCTGATACCGTGTGTGTATGTATATACTGTGTGTGCTGTCTTTGTTGTGGCACCCTCTGCTCTGGTGAAATACCCGTCCTGTTGCCACGTGTAGCCTTGGTGTACCTTGAAGTGCCTTTGAAGCCATTGTAGTGACTGCTTTTTGTCATTTGAATTCTTATCCAGTGTTCCCAGGTACAACACAGAATTCAGCTCTCTGGGAAGTCTCAGTTACTTGCTCTGGGAAGGAGGATTTTTAATCTGGGTAACAGCTGCTGAGGGTGGGGAAGGCTGTGTGAGACAATGAAATGCAGCAAACCCAGCTATGAGTTAGGACTTAATGTTTGTGATGGGTTAGCTGAGTACAGGGAAAATGGATCACCTAGTGACTTCTGATAGTCTGCTCTCTCTGTTGGCTGAAGGAAATTTCAGAGGGCAACACTGGTGTGTGAAGCAGTACATCTACCTTCTGATGCGTTTTATTCTTTTTAGGCAAGGCTTCCAATTTTACTCATTTTTGGTACTTCTGTATAGTTGTCCCCTCAGGACTTAAGACTTCCTGAAAGTCTTGGAACCCATTTGCGGCACATGACCTTTCACAGGACTGTGGATCATGTTGATAAACCAGTAAAGTGCTGATAGAATAGATAGAATTCTCTAACAATGAATAGGTTGCTTCAGGTGTTGAGGAGTTCTTTTCTGCTGTTGGGTAGATCGGAACACTAAAGGATTCTTGGCACTGTAGCCTTAAGATATGTCATCAGTCCTCCTTCTGCCTCAACACCCATTTAGGGAAGAGATGTCCTTACTGAAGGAAGCCATTCAGCTGTAGGCCACAGCGCTCTAAGTCAGGGTTGGTGTATATTTAAGACAGTCTGTGCAGGATTAAAAGAGGAGGTACCTTGTAGAGGGAACTAGGCTTGTCAGGTGGGGGCTGGAGATGCTCCAAACGGCAATGCACAGAGAGATCTGGCCATTGAACAGTGGCTGGCAGGTGAAGCAGGTGAGGATTTTCAAATGTCTCTGAATGAAAGAGAGATGAGATGATGCAGAGCAAAGCAGCTGCTGCAGGTTCTCAGTGCTCCTGGCCCAAGTGCATGAGCTCTGATACTCACCCATCTGTCTCTGAGCAGTCGGTGATGCATCAGTCAAGCTGAGAGCCAGTGAGCGATGTGGGTGTTTGGGGAACGAAGGCTCTTGTCAACCTGCTTTTGTGGATCTCAAGTTTAACAGTGGAGCTTTCTCAGGGAATTGCATTAACAACTGCTTGCTGCAGACACGCTCTTTGTCTCTCCTAGTGTCTCTTGAAAAATTATAAGTATGGATTTGGGTCATTCCTTGGAGCTCTGAAAAGCATTACATGGTGATAAAGAGGCATCTTTTGACTTGTGGTGAGTAGTGGCAGAAAGTAGGGTTGTACTGTGGATTGTTTGGACTACACATTCATTTCAGAGTAGAACAGAATTTTAGTGTGTGATTGCTTAGGAGAGGAGCTAGCGTGGAGATAGAACTAAGCCTGGCTCCTGAGTGGATTGTCACATGGGAAACTTGGTTCACTCTGTGGACTCCCAGTGATGATGAAAAACAGTTCTATTGAAATGAAAATTAATCTTGTCTTGCTATTGAGCAAATCTGCAAAGGCTGAAACTTCACTACTTGCAAAACAGTACTCCAGAAGAATCTCATGAACTTGTTGTAAGGTGCAAGACTATGCTAGTGCATCTCTCACAGCAATGTTATGGCTCAGAGTAGATCAAAATACCACCTTACTTTGAGATAGCTAGCAAAAGCACTCAAAAATGTTGAGATGCAGGGGATCTTTGTTGTATTAGGAACCTAATGAATTTTCATTTGTTACTGCCTTTATGAGATAAAACCATGAAACTTGTCAAACTTGAAGTTTTGGTGAAAAATAAGATGCCCTATTTCAATCTAGTGGGAACAATTTGATCTTCTATTACATAAAATACAGAAATAATTCCGCATAATAATAGGCATAAAGTTAGGCTTTTAATCTGAGCTGTGTCCCCAGCAAACTTGCTCCAGAAATGAGGTGAATTCTGCCATCCCTTTCATACATCTTGGCACGTGTTATTCCATCCTGTGCTGGGCGAATTCTTGTGATTCTAGGCTGCTTTGCCAAAAATTGCTGAAATGCTGCATTGACAGATTACTGTTTTGTGCAATGCAAATCTGGAGTGATAAGGCTTTACAGAGTCAGTCACAGGCTGTGAATGTTATAGATGACTAATAATATAAAAAGATCTTGTGCTTTTTCTCATCTCAAGCATCTATCTCCTCAAAATTAGTAGAAATCATATTAAATGGAGTATTCTTGAATTGTCCTGGCCAAAACTAGGACAGTACTTCATTCTAAAAAAGTTTTAGAAGGACTGGTTATTCTGATATAGCAGTTTTCTGAACTTGTTGCCTTGTCTTAAGCTGTATACTGTACTTTCCTATACTCCAAAATAGGAAAAATAATCATAACTTTAAAATAAATCTTAAATTACTTATGACAGAAACACATTTAATGTCTTTATCTGAAAATATATTATTTCAAACCTGTCTAAACATCAAGTAATGGAATAATGAGTTAACTAGCAGTAAACACCTAAAAGTTTGTAGCAAAAGCAGTATTCATTGTTGTCTAACTTGTAAACAAAATGGCTGTTTCCTTGCTCTTGTGGTTGGTGTAATTTTAATTATTGCTGTCTTATTAGAGAAGTGTCTAGCAAATTACAAAAAAGTCCATCTGTACAGTGGTTTAAGACAGGTATTATTCTCCTGATACTCAGCATGCATGAAAAGCTCTGCTCCCTGCAGGACTTGGTTACAGCTTCAAGCTTGGAAGTTTGGAGGTAATTGCTCTTTTTCACACAGCTTGGCTTGGTACTAATTAGTAAAAAAATCCTCTGAAGTCCCCTTAATTTGAAAATGGTTTCCTAAAATTTAGAAGCTGATGAGTTTCTGAAATGATTCACTTGTACTGGACTCTTTCTACAGTGAAACAAGAAATTTTTCCTAAATAGAAGGGAATTTCTCTAGTTTTCCCAGAGACTTTCAAAAATTCCACTGAAAATAATTTAACTTTTTTGTCTCTTTTTTTTTTTTTTTTTTTTTTTTCAGTCATAAGTGAGATAGGGAGTAAGAAAAAATCAAAAGTAAAATCAGAAAGACTGTCATTGATGCCCCAAAACATTGGTAGTTTCTGGGAAAAGCACCACAGACATATACTGAGAAGGTTATGGCTAAGTGGCAATAACAGTAAAATGTATCCACTATAATGGCTTTGACATAGACCATTATAGGGAGGGAAAATGAATTTATTTTTATCTCTATCAAGAACCTGACACTTGACTGGAGGTAGATTTAGCAACTCATAACATCATGTCAGTATCATTCAAAGATTCAGGTAAAAAATAGCAGCAGGAAAAGTAATGTAGGGAGAACTCAGTTCTATATTTGGAAACTTATCAATAGATGTGTTGGAGATATATTTCTCTACCACTAAGTCCGTACACTGAAAGCTAAATAGTATTCTTTATTATCCTTCATGTCATCGGTTGTTGATTAATTATTACTGACTCTTAGGATTCAATACTTGAAGCTAACAAATGAAATAAGCACCAATTCACTTTGTTTTGACTGTTAACTAGTTTCTGTTCAGATGCAAATGCTCCATCGACCTGTGCCTCTAAACATCGGCTTTTTCCTAATGATTGTTAGTTGTTCCTTGGTTAATACCCTTTTAGTTCTGAATTTCTTTACTAAATGACTTTGGATTCCTCCTGGAGTTACATATCTTCCTTCCGGACAGGGAAGGTCCCTAAACTGTCTGTAAGTACAATTTCTTGATGTTTGGGAGAACTTCTTATTAGGAAGTGATACTGTTTCTTGAAACATAAAATTGGCCAGCCTTTGATTTCATTTTTGGGACAGGGTTTTGCCAAGTTCAGTGGCAGAATAGAGAGGTTCAACTGTCCTTTGGCAAATCGTGTGCTGCCCCAGAAGAAATGCACAAGGTGTCAGTATAAAAATAGTAGAATTTCATGTTTGGATTTGCTTACATAGTTCCTGTTCAGCAGAAATAATACTTGATACCAATGGCTTCTGTGGGTCCCACTGTGTGGGTGGAATTTTGAGCTGTTAACAAATGTCTTTTCTTGTATAACACTGAGACATGTATGTATAGTATGTTTACTAAGATAAAAAGATAGTATAATTACTTTAAGTAGTGAGAAAAATTCTGTCAAAGTGCTAGCGTGAGTGGAAAATGCCTGTGTGTTGGGGAGGAGGATAGTATATAAAAAGTTTAATGAAAGATAAAAAAAATCCATGGTCTTCATTTTTTAAACCTGAGGGTACAATAACTACATAATGTAAAGAAGCTCAGTAATATACCAAAGCTTCCTTAAAGTTAAGTTTTCCCTGCACTGACTAAACCAAGAAAATCAACATTTTTATTATTCCTCAGCTGTAAAGTGTAAGTAGAGCTGCCCTACTGAAAAGCATCACCTGCAGTGAGACTGCCTGAAGGAGAACGGGATCACGTGGTACAATGACAGCCACAGTCAGATTAATGGGGACAGAGTTTTCAATTTTAAAGATCATCTTCTAATTCAGTATCTATGTGAAATAGAGCTATCTACACCAAAGTGTTGCCTAACCCAGGTGTATCAAAAGTCAGGTCTCTGAATTGCAATGGATGCAGGAGAGACTCTTGGATGTTTTTTCCCTTATTACACTCATATTCCGGTGAGATAAGGGATTATTTCTGAGTGTCCTAAAATATAAAGATGTCTGCAGTCATAGAAGTACACTGAGGGAACTTCAGCCTTTCTTCATATGCACATTGCCATTATTTCAGTCCCTTGAAATCTTAATGTTTGCTGTCTTTTCAAAATTACCCTTGATTAATTTCATGTAAAAAAAATTATTTCTATAGAGCAAAAGCTAGACTGGAACAGAAGATAATAATTTTCTCAACACTTCTGTTTTTAAAGCCATGAATACTGATTAAACACATTCTAGGACTGAGTGATTTCCAGATCCTATTTAACTCAAGATTTATTTACTGTACATTTCTATCAGTTTACAGGAGTAAATCATTAATTTGTAAAATGTCACTTGGCTAACGAGTTCTGCTAATTGCTTTAGTGGCAGCTGAAGAAGTGAAAAATTAACACACTTTAAAAACTGTTGCTTATAGACTGTAGCACTGAATAAGTCAATCCAGCTGATGCTTGCAAGTGTTATTCCTTTGGGTTTTCCTTTTTGTGTAAGTTAGAATAGATGTAGCGTTCTCCTCCGGAAAATTGTGGGTAGTTCCTTGCCCTGTTTCTCCAGGGTTATGAAAATTCTGCTAAAAAAAAAAAAAAAAAAAAAAGAAAAAGGATGTAACTATAGATTTTTACTTACTGATGGAAATAACTTAGTGATAATCTTTAAACAGCCGCTTCATGATCCCCAGGTGTTTTGAAGCCCAGGGGTGAAAGAGTGTTTTCTGTAGGTTGGGGAGTTTGCAGAGAAAGTAACAACCACGTCTGACTAAGAAAATAAATATTTCTTGAAATTCACAGGCAAAATATTTTTTTCCTATCCATGTGAAGACACCATCAGTGACACACCAGCTTTCACCCCACCACTCACTGCAGATGCTGTTGTTGGGGGCATAACAGAGGGAGAGACACAAATGTGGTTGGGACATGGGCTCCACTTCTTGTACTTGCTGATTCCAGGGTCGTATTGGTCGTATACTGTATTAGTTGCAGCTAAAGCCTGAGCTCTTGGATGAAGGAGATGCTTTGAAAATATCAGCTTTTTGTAGTATGCACTGCTGCCTCTCACTATGTCAGGGAAATACTTGAAAATGTGATTTGGTTGTACCAAAAGTTCTGCAGCCATGAAACAAGTTTAAAAACAAACAAACAAACAAGCAAACCCCATAAAAATCCCTCCCTATTGTAGTGCCATGGGCAACTGAAGGGAGCTGCTGGAGAGAGGAAATGGCAGTGGCAGCTCAGAGCACTTCTGGCTCTGCTTGGAAGGAGCAGTGGGAGGCCTGTGAGGGAAGACTAACCCCGAAAGTTTTCCTGCTGTGACAGAACTGATTGAACACATCAGTCAAGTTAAGGGGACAAGGCTTAGGAATCACAGCTAATACTATTTTTCATTTTAACATCTGTCCTCAAGGATCACAGTTTTCATTCTCCAGACCACAGAGGGGAGATGTCAGTGCCTTAGATGTTCATGTTCTGTTTCTGGCTGCTTTTCAAATCTATTCTCTTCATCTGTAGGCCACATGAACCCTTAGCATTCTGGATTAATTGTATCCTCAGCTGCATTAAAAACACTATTAAATTTGACTATTCTGTTATAGATGCAAATTAGAACAGAATCTTTCTTTAACTTATTGAAATGCCACTTAGAAATTTATGTATTTTTAGAGTAAGATCTAGAACTTTTTCAACAACAAAGCTGTCAAAGATTACAAGGGGATAGGGAGTAATTTATTGTTGCTTGTCACCACATTTTTTCCTACTAGCTAAGGCTTTTTTTCTCTGCAAGCCAGAGTTCAAAAAACATGAGCGGGTGTTGAACATACTCCTCAGAAAAGTTATCTTCTCTCCAAAGCAATACTGTAACTTTGTTCAGTATGTTATGAAACTGGCTACAGGCTAGAATTTTTCTGAAGACTTGCTAGGTATTTTTAGCATTTTACAATGTAATTTCTGAGTGCTTGGAACTTGACATTGATGAAGGTTGCCATGAAAATACTTTTCTTAACGTTGAGAAATTGCAATTAAAAATGGGATGTTTAAACCCCTTTCATTGAAGGTCTTTGCATGGTGGTATGCCTTTGTTACACAAGACAAGATTGTAGGCATTGGGATGACAGTGGAAAGGCAGATATGTAGTGGAAACCTTCACTGTGCTGCCATCTCCTTCCTCACTTCGGCTGCTGGATATTGGTGGAAATGAGGAACAGCTCAATTTTGAAAGGGCAGCTTCCTTGCATTTTTTATTTTCCTTCCCCTCGCACCCCCCCCAAATGGAATCTTTGCAATGAAAACCTGTAATTTTAAGTGTATGGGTTTAAAACTAACAGCCTTTGTGTGAATTTATGTTCTGTGTGAGTTGTCAGTGCCCTGTTACCTCTGTGTGAGTGAGGGGAGGTGCCAGCCTTGTGGAAGCCCTGCAGTGCCAGGCAGCTCCAGAAGTAGAGTGTGGAAACAACAGGTCAAGGAGCTGCTCTTCTGTTGATCACATGAAACAATCCCAGAGTGTGCTGTGGGATCAATACACCTGCAGATGAGACAGCAGTCCAGAAACTCGTGCGTGCTAAAAGAGCTGTTTTCCTACAGTGTTTGGTGGTAAATTAAAAGGGGACTGTGTTCTCCACATCCTTATTTAGTGCAGTTTACCGAATAAAATTGTCTGCTTCAAGTATAGTTGGTCCTGCTCATATTAATGCCCTGCATCAAGTATCTTAGTAAAATTCCTATATGCTGCTGTAGACTGTTAAGTTTGTTAAAGAGGTGATTATTCTTGTCAGGGGTGTTTAGTCAGGTGTGGCCACTTATACATTATACAGTCAGGTATGGTGTTACTTATATTGTAGTTGTATGATGGATGCATTGATCAATGTAGCGTTTCCAAAGACACAGAAATGAGAAATAACAGCACTGACAGCACCTCAGTAGGCACTGGCTCCTGACTGAGGAGAAAAAAAAAGCCAATGTCTTCATTTAAAAATGCTGCTTTCACATATTAATAGTGCAAAATCAACTGTTTGATACACTACTGTGGTTTTACATTGGACTCCACCGATTAATAGGGTGTCTGTGTCTATGAAGTTAGTTAAAGTTTGCCATATTTCTTTAGGAGTAAGGATGAAAACCCCCAAGTCTATATTCTCATTCTAAATCCAAAACACAGCACCGGACCAGCTAATAAGACAAAATGAACTCTATCCCAGCTGAAAGCAGGACAGTCACTACATAGTTAAAAATGGTCTGAGGGGGAAAACAATCCAAATAAATACTTAATTCCAACTAAATTTATTCCTCAACCTGGATGGGAAAAGGAGATAAGCATAAAAGCTTTGGACTCACTCTCTGTCAGATTCCTGTGGAAATACCCAGAAAGACCAGTAGGGGCAGATAGGCTCGGGTGGCCATTTTTGGCAAAACCCAAGGAAAATGCTGATAGAGCTTTTCAGAAGCTAATCCATTTGTATATGTTTGACTTGTGTCCTATAATAGATTTTCTCATTTTTTTGGGGTGAGATTAAATCTGTATTATCCTTTATGCTGCTTTAAAGAATGTTAGGCTGGAGGTCAGAAGGCTGTGATGGATAATCAAAAAAGTCTCTAAAATCGCTCCTCGTGTCAACTGTCTTCTACAAAAACAAAATGAAACTGGCAAAACAAACCTCAAAATTGCTGAAGGAGAAGTATTTGTATTGTGGCCCAGACAGAAATCTGAGGCAGGAAGATTTGGAGCAGAACTTCAAAAGGTAAAGAGGCGGATTAACAACCAGGGAAGGTAATGACTTTCAGAGTTCCTGGTATTCCCTCTTTGTAGT
>JAWWES010000081.1:107651086-107671028 GCA_035583135.1 Lophotriccus pileatus | reverse complement strand
ATGGTACTTTTGTTCCTTTGGAGAACCTTTACAAGCAGAAAGGAGAAAAGAAAGTAAGTCTGCTAAAACAATTCAACCCAAATGTGTTAACTTTGTGGTGTACTTCTGTTGTGATTTAACCCCAGCTGGCAATTAAGCACCATGCATCCACTCCCCTAGTGAAAAAATAAAAGTAAACTCTCTGAGTTGAGTTTAATAATCAAAACAAAATAAAATATAACAACAACAACAATAATAATAGTAATAATAATAATCATAATAATCTACTACTACTACTACTAATTGAATTGAAAAGGGAGAGAGAAAGAGGAACATAACCCAAGAGAAACAAGTGATGTTCAACAATGATCACCACCCACTGACCAATGCACAGCCCATCCCTGAGCAGTGACTGATGACTTCCAACCAACTCCCCCAATTTATACACAGGGCATGATGTTCTGTGGTGTGGAATATCCCTTTGGCTGGTTTAGGTCTGCTGTCCTGCCTTCTTGCTCTCTCCTGGCTTTTTGCACACCTGCTCTCTGGCAGATTCAGTTTCCCAGAGCCTGGGAAACTGAAAAGTCCTTGGCTCAGAGTAAGCACTGCTTAGCAACAACTGAAACATCAGTGTGTTATCAGCATTATTCTCGAACTAAATTCTAACCACAACAGTGTACCAGCTACTAAGAAGAAAATTAACTCAAAACCAGTAGAAATGAGAAAAACTTGGAATTATTATTTGTTCAACTGTAGTTCTTCCTGCTGGATTTCAGCTGCAACACAGTCTACCTCGTAGTACCCATTAAATTAGAGACCATTCTTCCTCTGGCATTTTTCATTCTGCCTCTGACAACAATCCACTGTAATTTAGGAATCCTGATCAGGTTTGACCTGCCCTCCAAAATCCAATCCAGCTTCAGCTGAAGTGCTTGGACATTACATCAGTCATGAAAATATAAATCCAGAAAATTACTTGGGCAGTTAAAATGGGACTTAAACACTTACAAGTCTGACTAAGCCCAGAAATGTGATTATAGAAGCTCTTGCTTGGTGGCTGCCTATGCTTTGAGGCACCAAGAAAATTCTATAGGTTCCTCTGTAATCATAAAGATTTCCCAAGTTCCTGCAGTTTGCTTTGATCTGTCTTGACCGACACACTAAGAGGCTATCACTTTCCTAAAATATATTAACATAACCACACCATAGAACTCAATTTAAGCCCCCTTTAGTCTATTTGTTTATTAGCAATTGAATATTTTTATTTAAAAGGAACAATAAAAAACAGATAACATCCTTAATCTACTTCCCATGTTAAAAGGTCAGCCGGTAATGTTTTTTTTCTGTGATGTTTTAGAATGACAATTACAAGACCTTTAAAAAATGTAATGGGAGCTTTGTAGTGCTGTTAATGCTATCGATGGTTGTGAATTGCAAGGCTGGATAACTGATGATATTGCTTTTATTATTATATAATGACATAAAAATCAATTGCAGAACATACAGAGGACACAACTACTCTCATGTGATCTCTTCACTGGTGCATGAGTTTGACAGTTTCTGGAGAAAACATGCTCAGAGCATATAGATAAGACAGATAAATATTATGAATGCAAGCAGAGATGTAGAAAATTGCCTCTTCTCCAGGAGTTCCTTGGGATTAAGCTATTTCAGAAACACAACTTAGTTCTCCCTAGGCATTGCAAGATGTCTTGTCAAATATTTGTCCAAATACCATTCTGAATTGTCTGCAGTACATTCAATTTAAATCATGAGGCTTTTGGTCTGGGAGATTTTGTTCTGATGAGTATGACCTTGAACAAAACTCCTGGTATTCATCTTATGTTTCTTTGTGTCTGTAATCTGAGATACCTCTGAAGTACTTGATTTAAAACACTGAAGATCCATTTGGCTGGAAAGGAAAAGTTGAATAATTCACATCTATCTTCCAGTATTTTTTACTGAAAAACTGATTTTGTTAATTTTTGGAATGCAATGATTTGCAGAGAAACAACACAGACTTACACACCATGGAGGTTAACTGGTCTTAAATTTTATTCCTACAATGCATGGACATAGCACTTGGGATTTTTTAATCCTCATTACTTTTTTTTTTTTTGTTAAATTAATAGAAATTTTAGCACCGACATTAATGGAGGATGTCACACTGCTCTGAAAGTGGAAGTATTATATATGTGCTGGTACAGGCAGTCTTGAAAGCTGTGGCTAACTGCTGGTGGGAAGATCTATGAGCATAATGGGAAATATAATGGAAATCAAACTGGATAGAGGTTACTCTTCACAGAAGACCCACGATTTAGAATACAAGATGTTAAGTCTCAATAATTCTTTATAATGGGTAAACCTACTCTTAAAGAAAAAGAAGAAAAACAGCCATTCAATGCCCTTTTCTGATTTTGTCAATTTTAACAGATGCTTTATTTATAAAGAAAAGCAACATTGTGATTTGCTGCAGGCATTTCAAAGGGTTTAGTTTCTAAGTGCACGTGAAGAGCAAGAATCTGCATGAAGACACAAATAGTCTTAATGCCAATCTTGCACTATCAACTTATTAATATTTATTGATTTAAGGTGGAGTCAATTAGCTTTTTGGCAAGTGTAGTAGATGACTGACAGAGAACATCATGGACATGTCTTACTGTCAGGGCTTGCTAGGGAAGAACACGTGCATTTCATCTAGGCAGGATATGAAACTGAGTTTCTCTTTAATACAGATGATCACATTTATGATTTTACTTTTATTTTTGAGTAGGAAAAATATTTAGAATAGTGGATCATGAAACAAGTGTTTTTAGATTCCTATTTGAGCATGGTTCAGATCAAAAAAACTCTTCCATTATGCTTCCAAGCTTTCAGAAAAGTTGCCTTCATTTTTATGTGCTCTCATTTGAATAGCTCATCTATAGTGATCACTGTTGCATATATAAAAACCTCAGGTTTTCCAGGTGTGCAGGTCCTATGAAGTTGCCAGGCATCTGGGGCAAAAGTACATTTTTACATTTTTTTAAATCTGGAAAAGGTTTACAGAGGAAAAGGGTGACAGATCAAGGGTGTGAGTCAGCCTTCAGTCACCTCAAATTCATCAGACTATTCTTATAGCCTGATGAAAACATTTTAATTCCTTTCTTCCCAGTACAGGAATAATAGTATTGGTTGTTCTCATCCATTGTTTTTCAGACTTTGCCATAATTGCTTTAGAATATTTTACAAGATACAATTGCAATATGCCTTAGCTTTACACATCAATAAACTACCAGTCTGTGGAACTGGCTAATTTAGCTGGCTAATTTCATGATTCCCATGCAGTGAAACTCTTCAAGATGGGAAATTACGGCAAACACTTCCCTTATTTATGAGTACTAGAGCAAGGTCAAATTTCCCAATTCAAGGCCATCACTGTAGTCATAATCAAACCTAGGAACTGCTCTTGCTTTACCTGATGCTTAACCTGTTTGCCTCTGCCTCCTGCATGTTTCTGTTTCCAGGCTTTGGTATGGTGACCTGAATGCTCAGCAAAGTCTGCACAGAGAGAGTTTGCGGTTTTCCAATAGAGGCTTCTTGCAGGCTTTCACAGAAAGAGGAAGATGAGCTTGACAAAGAGTGGTTTATTGGATTTTGCAGTCTTCAAGGATGCAGGGGCTGAGTTTGGGGTCCACGCTACCTGACTCTTAAGAGAAATTCAGTAAGCAGAAGGAACAGATGATTTACAGGAGTCTGTTCTCATCTTGTGAGCCATTGTAAGGGACAGGCATAATCTTGGTAAAAGAGGGGTGGATGCACTTAATGATTTGAAGTGATTTAGAGCTGGATCGAGGGACAAGAGCTGCCATCATGCTCCATGCCAACTGAACATTATATATACATATCTATCTATATTTATATATAGATAGATATATATAGTATTGTATAGACATTACTGTAGTGATTGCACTTCTCAGAAGTTTTTGAAGAAGCAGAGTTTCCTCTACAGCACACTATTTGTTAGACCTTGCTCTGGAGTCTAGGAGGACACCAAAATAAAAAATGGTGTCCGATCAGTGTTGCTTTCTATATTTTGATTAAAAAGGACCTTCAAAAAGGAAATTGAAAACCCTACTATTAAAGTAAAAGAGGTAAAAGCATCAAGTGATGGGAACATCAGTGCTATATTTATGATGTTCTCCTATTGTCATCTGTGATTCGAATCAGTGAGAATGCTTTGTTGCCAGCTTTCATAATTACACTGGGTGCTCCTTGACTTCTGAAAACAAAGCTGTGATAGCTGTTTGGACATGGCCTAAGTTACACTGATGATATTTTCAGGGAACTTTAGAAGCTACCTCTGGAACTTTGGCAGACAGGGGTTGTTGCTGGTCACTCCAGATACAGGCTGGCTCTTGTCATTTGGGCTTTCAGGGCTTTTGCCCAGAGTGTGATGCATGTGTACCTGTGCATACTGACTCTGAATAAACCTTTGCTTTTGCAATGCATGATGTATAGAAAATATGCTGAGAGGTACAAGGAAGGGCATAAACCAGCTTTGGATACACTCTGGAGATGTGGGCTCCCACAAGGAAATTTGGCCCTAAATCTACCAATGGAATTCCTCTCCTGAGGGAACTTAGATCTTCCTCACCCATGTGCCCTAGGTTGCCATAGGGCAGGAGAAGTGGAGTTTAAGTATTTAATCCATTGGGATGCATATAATGATCCCATCTACTTGACAGCCAAGGTAGTCCATGGTGAAAGGAGAATGGATTGCTCTGAAGGTACATAGCTGACAGAAACATTTTAAACAAAATGCTTATGCTGCACTAGAGCGTTGTTTCTACTTAGATCTACAGGCAGACTGTGTTAGTGCCTGACTATGTAAGAGGGAAGTCCCTTTTATGTGTACTTTTTGCAAGCTATGCATTATTGTAGGGCTCAAAAAAAAGAAAAAAGGCAGTTACCAAAATATTCAAGGCAGTAGCAATTAGAGAGCATTAAAAATATGTTACCATGTTTTAGCAAGACAGTTGAAGAAGAATTACCTTCACCTTATACAAGTCAGTACCACAAAGCTGAGCAGATACAGTGAGATCTAAGTATGTACACAAGAATAAGTGCACAAAATTATGCCAGATTGTTTAAAAAATGCTGTCAAAGGTCTGTTCCAAGGTATTGAGAGAATGGATCGGAAAGTGGCCCACTGAATTTTGGAGTAGACACCTATATGAATCAGATGTGTTTTTCTTCTGAACAATAGTACTGTAATGGTATTTTACTGTTTTTACCTTTATTTTACTATTTTTTTACTATTTTTTTTACTTTCTTGAATGAAGGGAGGAGTAAAATCCATGACATAAATTTCTAATTTCTAAGTTTTTTACTTCTTCTTCCATTTTAGCAATGCATTGTCCTACTGGCTTATTATTTTGCAGAAAAAATCCCCACAGGGTAGAGGTTGTAATAGTTCCTTGAGGCATACAAAGTAATTGGAATTAATTTGTTGTTTATAAGCATTCATTTGGACTAAGTCTTACAGTATTTGAAGATAGTTACTCTGTCAAAAACAATTTGTAGGAAAAGCTTCCTATTCTCAGCAGAATTGTCTCACCCATAGCAATTCCTTTAGAAGTGAAAGGAAAGAAGAAAGTATCATTTTATTGGCTTTGTTATAGCCTTGTCTTTTTACTTTCTGAGAGCACAATTCTCCTTTGCAGCCTTGGGGAACTTGGAATCCTTTAAGGCTCTGCTGCAATAGGCATATCACATAAATAAACTGGGAATAGTTAAGCACTTCCTGCAACTATTCTTTCTGTTTTACAGACAAGAATTAATTTGGCTGGCAAAATAAGCAAAAGATTCTACAGAAGATACAAATGATGGACGCTATATGACTCACAGGAAGAATAGCATTCAGTCCTCTCAGTAACTCACTTAAGACTTCTTGTTCAACATTTTTTGCAGTATACTTCTTAAGAAGCAGAAAATTTACTTTTAACTTTCTCATGTAAACTTTCTGTGCTATTAAAGTGAATTATTCTTTATTCATAATTTTTTTATCAGAACCATCCTCATGCCAGCAAAGTTCTCTGTTGTATGTAGAGATACTTCAAGCCGGGACATGAAAGATGTTGAATACATTGAAGCTTTGCAACCCTACTAGTCCTAGTATTGGCCTCAGGTGTGTGGGATGGACTGTCTCTGACGGTGTGCAGGTTTGCCTTGTCTGTGCCTACAGGCTACAACTGTTCTGCACTTCTTAAGAGACCTGTGAGAACACAGGGTTTTACAAAATATTTGTGATGTAAGTCAAAAGTATCTTTCTTGAACTTGACTAAACCCTCTCCCTTCTGTACATTGCTTGGTCTTGTGATATGCTCCCAATCTTAAGCAATAATGTTAGAGTCTCCACACAGGTATATAATGATCAGTTGAAAGTGAATGTTTTTTAGATGGAAGAAATTTCCCAAATCTTCTTTACTATAGCAAATACACTGATATACCAAGCATTTATCCAAGTCCTAAGAGATGCTATTAAACTGAAGGTAGAGTGTAGTGAAAATACATTACAGAACTCTCATAATATATTCTCAAAATTGTGCGTATTTCTGGACAATGTAATTCTTCGGTAGATTAAATTTTTATATGCAGAGGTTGGCTGTCACAATGAAGCTGCTGCATTTGGAGACTTAAAGTTCTCCAGGCCTGATTGAAGGTCTGCAGCTTGTAATAATGTAGTGATTTAGTGGAATTTGCAGCTAAATGACACACAAGTAGCTGTCAAGCCTGAAATTGTAGGCAGGTGCTAAAATAGTGACATATGTGCTGAGTGGTAGATACTGAGGACTGAGTGATCTAAATCATCTACATTGTTTCCATTAAACCTTGCTCAAACTACACAGTAGATGACAGACATCTAGATAACTCAGTATTTCTAGATTTTATAATTAAAAAGCAACACTACTGTGTAATTATTACACTGGTAGCTAAACATGACATCTAATAGAAGCTTGCAGTTATAGCTCCATGCTGGGCTGTGACAAGGTAAGAAAGTGATTTACAATGACTTCTAGTATTTTAGCATTTGTAATTTTTACCTATATTGAATCTTCATTTGCTACTAGCAATACTGGTGATACAAACCAGCCTTGAATCCTTAGGGCAGCCTAACATCATGGGTATAAGGTACATACCTATTTCCTCGCATTTTAAAGTAAATGGAATTTATTTTTTGAGGGGAAAATGTCACTGCAATGCAAAAGAACTTGTATTCCTAGATGCTTTAGGGTACAGACACAGGAAACAGGAAACCCAAATGTCTAGGAAGCAAAAGGCAGCAGATAAAAGGGGACAAATCTAAGGAGCTGTAGCTGGAAAATATGGCAATTTCTGTTCCAAACCTTTTCTAATATGGCTGGAATGCTGGGAGGGTCCTGGGACTTAATTTTTATTTGTGAGCTACTCCTAGGTAAATAGCACCATGCAAGAGAAAGCTTTATGTCTGCATAGCTTAAAGCAGGAAAATGAGTGATAACAC
Source organism: Lophotriccus pileatus (assembly GCA_035583135.1). Lineage (NCBI taxonomy): Eukaryota > Metazoa > Chordata > Aves > Passeriformes > Tyrannidae > Lophotriccus > Lophotriccus pileatus. Next base: position 107,663,524 of record JAWWES010000081.1, on the reverse strand, counting down.
CATAGTTTTTCCTATAAAAAGGTGCCCTGTGAACCCTGGGTTGTGCCTCTTGGGACCCTGGACACCCCATCAGCTAGATCGGTGATGGAGGCAGGAATGGTGGTCCTCCCTATCTCCCTCCCTCCCTATCTTTATTCTCTCTCTCTGTCTCTCTTTCACACTACCACTTATTCAAAATCCACCACCATGTATTTATACTAGAAGATACGGGACCAATTTTCATTCCATGTCTGTAATTTACTAAAACTTTCTATGTTTTTGAGGACCCTCTGACCTTTTTCGTTTGTTTTCAACCGTGGGCACCTATGAATCTTGTGTATTCCCTTCCCCTGAAGGATGGGATGCCACAATACTCTAGAGGATGTTTCATGTATAATTACGGGGCATATATGGATAATTTAAGAATTTAAGAACGTGTGTACACAATGGCATATATGCTTTTGCATGTGGAAATGAGTAATTTTCTATTGAAAACATGTGAAAGTCCAAAAATTAGACATTTAAAAGTTAGAAATAGAAGGATTCAAATAAGGTATTTCTGTTGTAATATCTTATGAATAAAAAACAGTGATCGAGAGGTTCATGCTTTTCAATTAGTTTTCAAAAGGTATGATTTGATAAAATCTTTTACTTACTTTAAGTCAGTATCTTTCCCAAACATTGTGCATTCTTACTAAGGAAACTTACTGTAAACCTAAGAGGAAGCTGTGAAAGATTTCAACATGCACACAGTTCCCACTTCATTGAAACAAGCAACACTGTAGGCTGACAGCAAGGTACTTCTGTCTCTTTGAGCCTGGGTGACTGGCTGAGTGCCACTGCATCAGGATATTCTCATCAGTAGTTCAGTCCCATAAAGCATCATTTACTTAAATGTGACAGCAGGCCGAATTCACCCTTATTCAATACATATTCCAATAAATGTCTAGTTTGAAACAGCTGAATCATCTTGTGCCAAGAGTCAGGGTTTGTTCCAGTCTGCGTAAATGAACTGACACACAACAACCGACGATTTAACCACAAGGATGACTTAATGCTGCAAGTATAGAAGATTTATTTTCTTTTTTCTATTTACCAATAATGTAAAAATATAATCTCTTGTGCTCTTTGTTGTGAAGCTTTTCTTATAAACCACAATGTTTTCCCTGTGTTTCAGCTCAGTTGTAATTACCCAAGAGAGATTTTTGCCTGTAAATTTCTGAGCAATGTCACCTACCATTACATTTGGTATGTGAACAATATTTTGTGCTTGATTTACAGACACAAAGAATTTTTTGTTTTCATTTGTAACTGTGCCTATTTGCTCCTCCACGAGATACTTTTAAGAAGGTTTTTGCAGAGAAGATTTGCCTACATGCAAAGGAGAAGCTTAAAAGGTTTTTGAAAACTCTCTGCTAAATCATACTATTCACAAGCTATGGTAGAGTCTTGTTTAGGCTAAGGGGCAGAGCAAGGGTGACTCATTTCTTGCCTTACCTTGGGAAATTATTGTATTGCTACATCCCTACATTTATATGAATGTTTAAATGTTATGTAATGATTTATACTTGGCAAACTGTATAAGTTATGTCAAACTTCCTGGTCAAAACAGGTACTGGGTGTACAGGGGATGCTCTGTGTAGTTTGTGTTTTTCTTGCATCCCTGTATTATAAAAAGGACCATAGGGATTCTTCTAATCAGTGAGATCAATGAGTGGAAATACAGATAATTAAACCAAAAATCTGGCTTGCTTTCAAGATGTGGGAAGAAGGCATAGCCTTTTATTCATACTGCAGAGCAACAGCAGGATACTTGAGATCCCTTTGATGAGAAAAGATGTTAGAAATTTCCATGGATGTGTCCAATTACGAAAAGTGAACTCATAGAGCAGAAGCTGGTTTTCCCTCTGTTTCTATGATGAAGACATTACAGAGAGAGCATTATAGTTCACTAAAATAATCATATTAGGAGTAAGGGATTTTAGATTCTAAACCTTTGTTTTTACTTGCTACAAACCATAATGAATTAGTGCCTTTTGTAATAGTTTCCATAACAACTAATTTTTTTTATGCTTTTATACAAGTCCTGCACATATTTTTCTAAGTCACATCATCACATTGTTCCTTAACCAGCCACACAAGCTGTTGTGTATTCCTTCAGTAAAGGCTCAGTTTGCTGTTACTGCAATCTTTTATAAGCCTATAATCTATTATAGCCTAAGCTTAAAATTAGGCAATATGTCTCCTCTTCATTTTAATGAGAGGTGCTGGTTTTAAGTCTAGGGTGAAATTATGAGACAGCTTGGCCATAGTCCAGCATGTCTGCTGTCCTCCCTGTGTCTCACTGTGCAGTGATGCACAGAAAATTGCCATCTCAGATGGTACTACATTCACAGGAGAAAATTGACAGCCAGAACTGACATCTGTCCATCAAGCATAGCATAAGTATCTACACCACTTTTCATGCCAGCAGACAGGGATAGGACAGTGCTTTTAAACTGAGAGAGGAGAGATTTGGATTAGATGTGAGGAAGAATTTCTTTATTCAGAAGGTAATGAGACAGTAAAACAGTTGCCCAGGGAAGACCTGGAGGCCCCAGTGCTGGAAGTGCTCGAGGCCAGGAGGGTTGGGCTCTAGGTGACCTGATCTAGCGGATGGTATCCCTGCTGTGGTGGGAGGTTGAAACAACGTGATCTTTAGGGTCCATTCCAACCCAAATCATTCTGTGATTCTGTGATAATTTAATTAATCACAGTGATGATATGAAATGGAGTAGTTGACCCATCTCATAGTGTGAAAGTCATATTCACTTATGAACAGTTCTCCTTGGTGTGTGTAGTTGAAATGTGGCCTTTGTGAGTTAATGAAATGAAATAAAAGAGAAAATGTTCAGATCAGTTATTCTCAACAATGGTTTCTGGAGTAAAATTATTGGAAATAACTTACCTGAGACAGAAGTAATTTTTTCCCCAACATATTCACAGAATTCTAGTTGGTTATTGAAACTTGAATTACAGAAATGTCACTTTGTTTCTATCATGCTACTTATATCTTCAGATAACATTTGGCTGCTCTACTGTGCACTGAATTAAGAAAGTTTTTTGGAAGGCATTGGTGAAGTTTAAATATGAACCAGTGGGAATAAAGTAATGTTCCCTCACAAGTTCTCCAACTCTTCCAGTGGAAGAGCTTGTGAAAAAAAATTGTTTTATACTTTTCTTAAACTTTTCTTGTGTTATATTTGACTGATTCATGTGTAGGTAATTGAAATCCCTCACGGTAATTGACTCATTTTTCTTTGTTACATCTCTATTTTCACTGGAACAATGTACATTTCATAATCTTTTTCTGATTATTTTAGGAAAACTGTCCACCGCAACTTGCATGTGTAGTGTTTCAAAGGTAACTAACATACGGTTATACAAATACACTCAGCAATGCTGTTGACATGTAAGGGGCATGTCTTTGAAGGCATAGTGTGCCTTTGGAATGTTCCCCCATTTGTTGTCTTTGCACAGTTCACCGGTTGTTCTTCTTTGACCACAGAAATGCAAAGATGTGCTTTGGCCTGGCCCTTTGGTGAATTTCTAGTGATTCTATACAAAGTTGGTCTGTATATGCTCCATTAAAATTCTCCTTTTTTACTGTGAAACCCTTGAGGTTCTTTGCCATCTTGTATTGACACCCCTGGTTAACCCACTCCTCATACCTGTCTTTTTGGTACCGTGTTGGTCATTTTGTTGATCTTAAGGAGGTGGAGTTATGTCATCAAGCACTTGATTTGAAACTTCTTATCAGAGGCAGTGAGTTTGAAGTCTTTTAGAAATGATAATAATAATGTCTCTTTCTATATTCATGTATATATATGTACAGTTGATATGCTTAAATACTTCAGAGGATGTTCCTTTTTCCTAATTTTGCTCACTAAATGTTAACTACCTTAAGTACATCCTCAAAATTGTCAGTTACAAAGACCTGAGAAGAAACCATCACATCTATTTTAGACATAGTTCTTCAAATGACATCAATTACTTTCAGGAGATACGTGTCTCTTTCCTTTAACATTATAAAGAACCTAGACTGGCTTAGATTTAGCATAAAAGTTTTTGGATAGCTCAAATTATGCAAGATTAACTCCCTACTTGTTCTAGAAACTCTATTGATAGAGTTCAAGAAGTTGACTGAGAGCTCCTTGAAAATATGTTCAAAATGTCTTTTTACAGGGAAAGAAAAATAAACCCTGTCTCAATCCCCAAGTCTAATTACAACCATAAATCAGCCATCTGCAAAATGCACCAAGTGATTCTAATGTCCATTTCCTCTAAATGTGACTCAAAAAGACCTAGGCATATTACTTGCCAGAGGCTGCTTTTAGTTTCACTCTTGAGTACTGGCCACAGACAGTTGAGGACTACAAAATCCATGCCTATGCATATCCATAGATAGAGCCAGATCTTCAGCTGATGTAGAGAATAGAATGCTATGTAAATAAAGAATGTTTTAAAAAGTACGCAAAATGCTGCCAGGAGAGGCCAAGTGCTACAGAATGCCCTCCTCAAGAAACTGTGTCCTTGGAGAGCAGCCTCTAAGTGGGACAGGTCAGTAAGATGTCAGTAGAGGTGGTTGTAAGGGGAGAAAAAAGCACTGAAATTGGTACATCGGAAATCATCTTGGAAGAGTACCTGTGCATCACACACTTACAAACATCTAGAGCTGCTTGGGTGAAGCCCTCTGACACTACATGTTGTTATACTGGATTTAAGAATTTGACTTTTTCTAAAGGGTCCCTCTACTACTGCATTTTCTAGACTACTTCCCTGTTTTTATTCTTACTCTTTGGTGGGGCATGTGCTACAGCATGGCCATGCTATAAATGCTGTATGACTTGTACCATGCCAACTTAATTTTGTTCTGTTAACTGTGTTCACATCAAGAACTGTGTCAGTTCTGGCTGCATTTTGTAGTATGCTTTCACTCTGTTTTCAAGAGATTACACTAACCATTGAGAGGTTTTCCATAAAGCAGTATTACCCTTTCTAGATTATGTATATTTTATGTTCTGTCTGCTCAGAAGTAGCAGCACTGAGTTTTAAAAGAACGTGGTCATGCTGGTGTAATGGTCCTTTCAGTGTATTTTTTCTCCAAGACTTTCCAAGACACTTGAATCAGTGGTGCAGCAAGAACAGGACCTGAGTTCTGCAGGGTTGCAGTTACTGTGACTGCTGTCTCTGACTTCAAATGAGGTGGGATCAGGCCTTGAGGGCCTTTAGGCAATGCTGACCTTTTCAGGTAGTGTCTCAGTGAAAAATAGGAGTGGAAGTTATGTTGAAAGATCATCTGGTCCTTCCTCCTACAAGTCTCATTGACGTCAGTGCACAAATCTGAGTATGTGAATAAATCTCTGGAGGACTCACTGACAAGGGCATATTTTGGGGGTTTTAACTGGCATATCATTACAAAAAAAAAGGTGTCACTTTATCAAAAGACAAAAAATTCTACTCTGCATTGTGCAGAGGGGTGCATGCCCCGTTTTCCTACAGATGTTTGTAGTCTCAGCTGAACACACATCTGTGATGGATTGACCCTCGCTGAATGGCTGGTGCTCACCAAAACTGCTCTATCACTCCACTCCTCAGCTGGATAAGAGAGAGACAACAGAACAAATGAAAGGCTTGTAGGTCAAGATAGAGGCAGGGAGAGACCACTCACGAATTACTGACACAGGCAAAACAGACTCAGTTTGGGGAAATGAGTATGATTTATTATCAATCAAATCAGATTAGAATAATGAGAAGTAAAACCAAATCTTGAAACAACTTCCCACCACTTCTCCTTTCTTCCCAGGCTTAACTTTACCTTGATTTTTCTTGCTCCTCCCCTCAGCAGTACAGAGGGGATGAGGAATGGGTGCTGCAGTCAGGGCATCACACATTGTCTCTACTACTTTTTCATCCTCAGGGGGAGGATTTCTAACATCCTTCCCCTGTTCTAATCTGGGGACTCTGAGGACAGTCTTTCATAAACTTTTTCAGCTTGAGTCCTTTCCACAGGCTGCAGTTCTTCACAAACTGCTCCAGCGTGAGTCCCTTCCATGGAGTGCAGTTCTTCAGGAACAGGCTGCTCCAACGTGTCTTCCCCCAAAGGGTCACAAGTCCTGCCAGCAAACCTGCTCCAGTGTGGGCTCTCTCCATGGGTCTACAGGTCTGCCAGGAGCTTGCTCCAGTGCAGTTTTCTGATGGGGTCACAGCCTCCTTCAGGCATCCATGTGCTCTAATGTGGGGTTCTCCATGACTGCAGGTTTATATCTGCTCCACTGGATCTCCATGGATTGCAGGGGCACAGCTGCCTCACCATGGTCCACACCAAACGCTGCAGGGGAATCTCAGCTCTGCAGCATCTCCTCCATCTCCTTCTTCACAGACCTTGGTGTCTGCAGAGTTGTTGCTCTCGCATATTTTCACTCCTTTCTCACTGCTGTTCCACAGCCTATCTTAGCCCTGTTACCCCAGAGGCACTGCCCACTTTTGACCAGAAGGGACCAGAAGTCATTCCCACTTGCTGGGAGGGTGGGTGATGCACATGAGCATGGCTCACATGCTAACAGATAACTTGACTTCATTGAACACACTGCTTAGCAAAGACCCTTTGCTGAAAGTGTGCAAAAGAAATCCCTCTTTGCTCCAAATGTTGAAGGGCTCAGCTGGCTGAGCTGTGGAGAGCAGGACAGAGCTGGCAGGTCTGGACTGGGGATGGGTAATCCTTGGGCAGAATAGCAGGAACTGGCAGTGTGTGTCTGCCTGTGCTCCATGATCACAGCACCCTTGCTCCCCATTTATATTCTCCTCTTGCATTCATTTATGTCTTTGTCTTGATGGCAAGTTTTGGGGAGGAAAATGCTTTCTTATGTGCATATGAAGGGTCTCAAACTAGGTGGGAGATATAAATTCTTTTCTGAGTGCCACAGGAGGTCTGAGGACCTTGTCTGGAGTCAGTGTTGAGAGGTTTGTGCTGTTCTTGACTTTGTTGTGTCTCCACTGTGAATAGGCAATGTGTGCTGCAGGCTGTTGATATAACAAATGTTGGGAGCACCTGTGCTGAGCAGTGATGGCCTTGAGTGGAAAGAGGGTCTGTCATAGGGTGTAGAAAGCAAGTGAACTAGCTGGCTCACCTGAGACAGAATACATGGAAATAGCTCTTCACAAATATTTCTGCCACTTTCTTGCTCCTCCTGTGGCACTGTCTCTTCCTTACACTGTGGCCTTTTCTGCTGTGCACTCTCTTTTCTTTCTGCTCTGTTTTCTGTCTTCCCTCAGCTTTCTGTTTCCTTTCCCAATATTTCTTCCCCGCTTCCCTACTCCCCAGCACTCAGAGCACTCTGGGAAGCTCTGCAGTAGGCACTTGGCACTCTCATTACACCCAACAGAGCAGTAATAAACTGTGAGCAGTCAGGTTTCTGTGTGCAGTGTCATATCATGAGTGAAGGCCAACTGGAAAGAAAAGCCAAGACAAGAGGCTCTTTGGACAGGAAATCTGTGATTTCTATGCTTACAAGTGTAGTGCAATCCTTTGTGTAAGCAAGCAGAGTTGTACTTTGGACACGTGGTCAGTGCAGTGCAAGCAGTGGAATGATGAGACAGAAGGGCACTTTACCTACCAGAAAAAGAGTCCATAATGTATGAGATATATTTTTCAGTGAACCATGTAATAGCTGAGAACACTAAATGGTTTTGGGTGAAGGGAAAAAACACTGCTAGAAATGTCAAAACTGTTCAGTACAGCAATCTTGAAGTGAAAACCTTCAATTTTTTTGGTCTAGAATCATAGAGATGTTTTGGTATCATTCAAAAAGTGGCAAACCAGATTAACCCTTTTTCCTTGGGTGATGCTTGATAGCTGAGAGTGCCCGGAAGGGTAGCAGAGGCTGCCATGTGGCTACCCCACCATTCAGAGGCTGGCAGCCTGCACCACACCTGGGGCCAGGATGGGGAAGTAAGGAAGGCAGAGGAAGGTTTAAAACTGCACTATCTGCTGCATGAGCCCTCGCACACAGGTCAGCTCACAGACCCTGAGACCAGAGCTAGCCATAACCCTCCTCAGTGAGCTGAAGGTGCAGTCCTTTGATAAGATACATGGAGACCATTTAGACTCCTGGAGATGTAGAGGAGATGCTCCTCTGCTGAAGAACTGCTCCTCTGCCAGCATTGCAGCCTGGAGAAGCAAACAGCTGCCCAAGCGAGCAAAGTGGAAGAGCCAGCTAATGCTCTGGACTTCTCCCTGGTCCATGGTCTTAGTGCAAGCGACATATTTTGTTCCAGATGTAAAATATCTGGGACCAATCCTGTCCTTCTTGAACTGTGGTGATCACATCATTATTGCCAATTACACTTCACAGTTACTCATGGATTTTCATCTTATCGTTTTATGAACTGCAACTAATTAATCCTCTCATTCCTCTCAGCTCAACAGACACTATTGAGGATCATCTGCATTTTTGTTTCAAATGAAGAACCACAGCAGAGATTTCAGAAGGCTTGTCAGTGTAATTAGAGGAGTCAAGGTGGTGGAAATTGGTCTTCCATCACTTGGAATTTGGGCACAGCTCTGGCTATGCATTTGTTATTCGGAGGAGTCGCACCGTAAAATTAATATCTGTGAGCTGAAATGAGGATGAGTCTTGTTGTCTTTTGTTTGATGTGTCTCAATTTCTGAAGAGGGTCAGGGCCAACCTATTCCATTGACAGAGAGACACTGTCAGACACTGTCTGCCAGTAAGTTTTTGAGATTTAGTTCAGAAAGACTGTCAGAAGTTGTCCTGCGTACTGAAACATTTTTCTTTTCAATTATCTTATTTCTCTGCCATAACACTCTGCTTCCTAACAGGCTTCATGCCGAGACGAGGCTGTTTGCTGAATGCTGATTACCTGCTGCTCAGGGAAAATGACACCTTTTTCTACAGGCATCTTTTCCAGTTCTACATGCATGAACACAGACAGCTTCTCTACGGACTCTGGTCACAGTCAGTGTACTCTCTGGTGTACAAAGGTGCACAACAGAAATGACCATACTGTTTTAAAATGCTAGCTAAATCCACAGCTTAAAAATACTTTGCTTTTCATCACTACCCAATCCATGGTTTCCCCATTGCAACTAACCAGATTTGGGTTTTAACCATCCCAAACAGCCTCATTACCTCAGGGGGGAGGTGCCTTGAGTGTGTCCTGGCTGCACCTCCAGTAGGGAGGCAGGGCCATAAAGCTGAAAGACCAGAGCACTGCCTACTCAGCAGATCAAATAAATGGTACTCACAGCTAAACCCAATTAGACCAGATCAATGAAACCAACCTGTTAAACAAACTATAAAGCAGAGTGATTTCCCAGAAGGTGCATTATTAGGCTCTACTTTTTTTTCAGTCTTGTCCCTGCACAGTTTGGCTGAATGGGAGATGATTTTGTTTTGCTTCTTTCAAGTATCAGCTCTCTACTTAGACCATGCCCAGAGAAGGTCAGCAAAGCTGGTGAAGAGTTGGAGCACAAGTCTTATGAGAAACAGCAGAGGGAGATGGGTCGTTTAGCCTGCAGAAAAGGAGGCTCAAGGGGAGACCTTATAGCTCTCTAGAACTACCCAAAAGGAAGTTGTAGTGAGGTAGGGGCTGGTCTGTTCTCCCAGTTAACGGGTTACAGGATGAGAATAAATGGCCTAAAGTTGCACAGGGGAGGTTTAGATTGGGTATTATGGAAAATTTCTTCACTGAAAGGGTGGTCAAACCATTGGAACAGGCTATCCAGGGAAGTGGTGGAGTCACCATCCCTGGAGGCATCCAAAAGGCAGGTAGATGTGGCACTTAGGGACAGGATTAGTGGTGGGCTTGGCAGTGCTGGTTTAATGGTTGCACTCACTGATCCCAAAGTTCTTTTCTAACTTAAATGGTTCTATGATTCTATCTGTGGTCTTGCTCTTGCGTCACACCACACTGACAGGTTGCTGTGTTGGTCCAAATACAGTCACTAGTGCCAGCTTTCTGGTATCAGTAAGCATTGAATTCAGCTAAAAAAAGAAAAATAGAACTGAAATAGAGGAAAGGTGTTCTCACTGTACAGATTGTACTGCCTGACATAGAACAGACTCCTTATGGCTTATGTTACGAAACTGTTGCTTCCCTTTGTTGCAACAAGGCACATCTTTTAAATGTTTCCACAGTGAAGAAAATTACCACCTAATTTTAAAAAGCCGCATAGGCTATGATGTATGAAGGTGGTGACAGCTGTTTAGATAGGTGTGATGCAAAATGTAGAGCTGCTGAGTGATCTAAGCTGACACTAAAACCTGCAACAAGACTGAAAAAAAGGGAAAATTGTTTTAGTTATGTATTCACTATTTATCTAGTCTTAAAAGGTAGAAGAACTTGTTTTCTCCTAGGAAATCCCCTTGAAATGCAACTCACTATTCAGTGTTTTTTAGAGAAAAACCTGTTGGAATGAGTTCAGAGAAGGGCCAACAAGTTTATTAGAGGGATGGAGCACCTCTCCTATGAGGAAAGGTTAAGAGAATTGGGCTTGTTCAGCCTGGAAAAGAGGTGGCTTTGGGGGGGATCTAATTTTGGCCAAAGGAACCTACAAGAAAGATGGAGAGAGATTATTTGAAAGGGCATGTAGTGACAGGACAAGGGGGAAAAGCTTCAAAATGAAAGAGAGTAGGTTTAGGTTAGATATTAGAAAAAAATCCTCAGCTGTGTTGGCGGAGAGACAGAGGAACAGGTTACCCTGGGAAGTTGTGGAAGCCCCATCCCTGGCTGTGTTCAAGACCAGGTTGGATGGGGCTCTGAGCAACCTGGTCTAGTGAAAGGTATCCCTGCCCATGGCAATGGGGTGTTGGAACTGGGTGATCTTTAAGGTCCCTTCAAACCCAAACCATTCTATGATTTGATGGTAAAGTCTTGTTCAAACTATGGAGGGCACTGTATGAGGTTAAGATGTGTGGTATTGAATGATAGGAAGGAATTGATTAAAGTATCACAATAGAAAGAAGTTTAGGTTAAAGATTATGAATTTTTTTTTCTTTTTTACAAGATTTAATGTGGGAATAGCAATAGTCTAAGGGGAATGGGTTTAAAAAAAAAAAAACCAACACACCCATGAGGCTGGCAGGGAGAGAATTTTTTGGATAAATATGAAACTGGCAATCTTAAAAATCAAAAAGATATCATATCAGAAGGGAAAATGTGTTTATGAAGGAATAATTCAAGAATGAAAAGAAAGTGGGGGTGCACAGTATTATTCATATATTAAGAGAGGAACAAATAGAAAAGATTCTGTTAGAAACAAATGAGAAGGAAAGGAAGTACTGGGCCTTTTTAAAAGAAAAGAATAGATAAGGAGGGAAGCAAAGATTGCTGAAGAATTCAATTTTTTCTTTGCTTCAATCTTCACAAAAATTTAAGACAATTGAATAATTTTAATTAAAGGGTTATAGAGAGGAGATAAGTTCACAAGAAGCTGAAGAGTAGACTTTAGTATATTTAGCTAATGGAGATGTACTACTATGCCTTGGCAAAGCAATATTAAAAAGCATCTTATAAGGGAATTAAAAGTAGCAGCCAGCCAATGTAGTTTGTGAAGAACTAGCACTCACCTGGAGATTTAACAGAGGACAAGAAAGTCTTGGAACACTGGAAAAGAATCAACATTATGCATTTTTAAAAGGCAGAAGGTCCATAGATTTCTGCTTTTTTTTTCTGAACTTTAATAACTGGAAAAATTCTGCTCAAGTTATTAATTGTGATTTGCAAGATGATAAAATGGGTTTATTGAGAACAGCGCATAATAGAACAGTCTAATTTCCTGACAAGGTGTCTGGCTTCGTGAACTAGAAAAAGGTGATTATGGACCTTGACTTAACTTGTAGAGTTTTTGGCAGTGTCTTCCAAGATATTCTCAGAAAAGGCATTCTTAAAAGCAGGCAGTACATATAAAAAGGTAGCCACCAAAACTTACAATCACTGTATGGAGGTATATAGCTCTCAGAGAGAAATTGTGAATTTTTGTCAATCTGGGAAGGTATTTCAAATATGGAAAGTCCTGTCAATAGATTTTGTAATTTTGAATATATCCAGGTTGTATTAGAGTTACAGAGGAAAAGGTGTTGGGAAAGCTATCAGCTCTGCGGAGATGTTCACTGAGTTTGTGACTCTTCTGAACTCTGAAAAAAGAGTATATTGTTATCATGCCACCTCCAGGAGGTCTTCTTACCCAGTTAAATTGCCTCATTAGCCTGATAATATATGCACATTACAGTTCTAAGACATCACAGTTAAATACAGAGGCCACTGATTAATTTCAATAGTAAAACTTGTACTTTTTTTTCTTTCCCCAAGAGAATGAAATACAGATTTTTTTCATATCCACTAAAACTTAATTTATCCAAAAGGTCAGTGCTCATGAACATAATCTGCAGTCCATGA
>JAWWES010000081.1:107615699-107650986 GCA_035583135.1 Lophotriccus pileatus | reverse complement strand
TTTTTTTTTTTAATCCAACCACCTTACTTTTAAATATATTATTGAGATAATGGAAACAGTCTTTCTACCTCTTTAGCATTCTGTTAGGTAGTTTGAAACAGCTCACAGCTTGATACTTAACATTAGGTTGTATGAGAATGTGATGGTTTAACCCTGTCTGGAAGCCAGGTGCCAACCAAAGCTGTTCTATCATTCCCCTCCTCACCTGGACAGGGGAGAGAAAATATAATGAAAGGGTCATGGGGCAAGTTAAGGACAGGGAGAGATCACTCAGCAATTACTGTCACAGGAGAAACAGACTCAGCTTGGGGAAATTGATTTAAATTTATTACAAATCAAATCAGAGTAGAATAATGAGAAATAAACCCATCTCCCGCCACCCTTCCCTCCTTCCTGGGCTTACCTTTATTCCTGATTTTCTTTACCTCCTTTCACCCTGAGCGCCACAGGAGGATAGGGAATGGGGGCTGTGGTCAGTTCATTGCATGTTGTCTCTGCAGCTCCTTCCTCCTCAGGGGGGAGGACTCTTCACACTCTTTCCCTTGCTCCAGAATGGGGTCCCTCCCCTGGGGGACAGTACTCCATGAACTTTTCCAGTGTGAGTCCCTCCCATGGGCTGCAGTTCTTCAGAGTGCTTCACTGTGGGTCCCTTCCACCTGGTGCAACCCTTCAGGAGCAGGCTGCTACGGAGAGGATCCCTCATAGTGTCACAAGTCCTGCCAGCAAAGCTGTTCCAGCCTGGGCTCCTCTCTCCACAGGGCCAAAAGTCCCACCAGGAGCCTGCTCCAGCATGGGCTTCCCACAGCAACACAGCCTCCTTTGGATGTCCACTTGCTGTGGTGTGGCATCCTCCATGGGCTGCAGGTGGATCTCTGCTCCACTGTGGACCTCCTTGGGCTGCAGGGAGACAGCCTGACTCACCGTGGTCTTCACCACAGGCTGCGGAGGAATCTGTGCTCTGGCGCTTCATCCCCTTCCTTCTTCACTGACCTTTGTGTTTGCAGAACTGTTCCTCTCACATGTTCTCACTCCTCTCTTCAGCTGCAACTGCACAGTTTTGTTCCCCCACTTCTTAACTCTCTTATCCCCTAGGTGCTACCCCCATTGCTGATGGACTTGGCCTTGTCCAGCAGTGGGTCTGGTTTGGAGCTCACTGTCACTGACCCCATTGGAAAAGGGGAAAGCTTCTACCATCATCTCACAGGATCCATACCTGGAACTCCCCTTCTGCCAAAACCTGGCCATGCAAACCCAATGCATAGGCCTGCAGATGCCTTATTCAAGAACAGATATTCATCTCAGAGATGAAAGTGAAAGGTGATGCAAGTAGGATGTTAATTTCACTTCATGTTGGTTTTCCAGAATGCATTCCCAATAACTGTAAATCTCAGTGAAATAAAACTGCTCATTTTTCCTGGAGTTGAGGACTAGAAAATATGAGGGCTTCAGGTCCAAGGCGGTTCATTGGTTGGTTTGCCTGGAAATAAAAGATCAGAAAGCTGCCAGTTTCTCAGCAATTTATTACCTTGCCAAGTGCATTGGCAGGAAAGAAGGTAGAGCACAAAAGATGTCTGGAAAGCACTTTTTTTGCTGGTAACCTGCCTGACTTTTAACGTTGAAGTTAATCAAAATTGACAGTTCTCCATAAGGTACCTTGATTTAAAAAATATACAGCTGTAGAATATCTAATTGAAATTTTTCAAAACGGTAGTAACAGCCAAGGAACATAGAAAATCTCATTTCCATTTGGCTAATTGTACTTGCCTTTGTTTGAGAATTCTGATGTACAAGCTGAAGCAAATAATCAGTTCACCCTAAAGTCCCATTGCCCTTTTCCAAGGATGAGAAATTCTAGGACTCAGACTCCACTAGAAGCATAATGAGCAGATACAGTACACAGGTACAAGTTCTAAAAATCATGCATAAAAGTGAGCCTTTCACAGGTAAGGGAGTTATGTAAAATATAGGTGCACTTCTTTCTTTACCATGTCCCACATGAACTTTACAAATTTTATTAAATTGAGTGGTTGGCTCTTCTTCTACACTACAACTTTGAATGTGAGAAGAATAACATAACCTACCATGGTACCACAGCAGGTTATGTAAGGAAATAGGAAAGTAAATTCTCTGAGGCAAGGCGGAATTCATTTTATATGTACTGCCCATGGATTAACAGAGTCAAATCATATGAGTGCTGAAGAGAAAGCAGTTGTTCAGGTTGATCCAAGGCTGTTCATTTTATGAGAAAAGAAATTTTACTAAGCAGTCCTGACTAAGCTGTCCTGAAACACTCTTAGCAGTAAGGTGGAGTGATTTAGCAGAAATACATTTGAGTCAAAAAGGCAGCTCTTTACCTGGATCTTTCCTAATTAATCAGAATGCTTGCAAGCAAGCTGGAAGATTGTACATGAGAAGCTTGGTTATGTAGGATTTTAGTCGACTATAGCAAGCTGAAAAAGACAAGAAAAGTGCAACCAACACTCTTTCCCCTGTCTTTCACCTCAGATTTTTTATGAGGTTGAGGGATGAGAGCAAGGCCAGTTTGGCACACTTAACTTTCCCAAAGTCCAGTTTCTCTGCTCTAGCTAATAGATTAAAAAGAATTGCGGTGTTTTGTGTGAAAGTTTGTTTTCTGCCTGTTTTTAGCTTTGTATTTTTTTCCATTAGATTCCTTACAAGATTAAAAAAAAACCCACCAAACCATTCCTCAAGATCTATTCTGTGTAACAGTCTACGTGTTAGCTCAGGTATAAAATAAAACCTCTAGTATACATGTGAAGAATTTGTCAAGCTTGCTCTAACTCACTTTGCTTTAATGAATAGCACTTTCCAGTTTTAATATACGACTGATCCATTGTATGACTAAACTGTGCATGACCATGGGCACCCAATGGTTTCAGTCTTTACCATTTCCTCACAAACTCTCTTCTTCCCTTTTCTTATTAGATTTAAAGTAGCAACTTTCAAGGCTGTTTTTCCCATGATTCTTTGATGACTAGGCTGCTAGTTTTTGCCGCAGAATAAGTATTGGAATTTGAAATAACAGACCCCTTTCCTTGATGTCAGTAAGTGACTATTTGTAAATCAGGTTGAATTACTTCTGTCAGCTGTATTTGTACAGCTCTTTCACTTCTCAGTATTTTGCCATATATAGTCTCTACAAAAATTACCTCCATTTAAACATTCTTTAGTGGTTACTGGCAGCATAACAGTTGGACAACAGTCTCAAGCCTGAGGAGATATCAAAGCTGAGTCTTTAACAAATAACCTTAAAATCTACCTAGCCAAAGGAACAAACCTGCAGGAAGTTAGACATTCACAGGCAAGTGTTGTGATGGAGTACATATGACTAGGAGCAAGGAACATACTCTTTGATTTTACTGCCCTAGCATTTATCATGCAGTGTATCATATGGAGTGACACTGAGTTATAGCAAAACACTGCTCTCCATTCCTCACTTGTCAGTGTTGTTTGTCATTTACACGGAAGACAAACAAGGTCTTCTTTTTTATTCTCTTTAAAACTTGAAAATTGCTCAAAAGTGTCCTGAACAGTTTGTAGGACAGAGCCCTCTGAGGAATTACTTGGGAGGCATCAGTCTCTGATCAAGTACAAGGCTACATAGGGCCTCTGGAATATGATTCCACGGTAATATAAAAGAAAATATTTGTGTTTGCACAATGGAGCAATTAGGACTGATTTCCCCAGTGTCCTGCAGCCTATAAACACAGTAACACATTTTGAACAATCACGTTGATAAAGATTCCAGTCTGAGAGTTGCTTCTGGAGGCAGAGACATCAGCTGTCCTAACAACAATCTCTCCAGGGACCTTGAAGGCTTCTCTAGGCTGGGGGAAATGACCAGGGAGAGGAAGGGTTGTTGGCATATATAAGTGAGGTGTTGGTGTCTGAAGCAGGACAGGGGTGTTCTTTCACAAAACTGGAGCCCGACATCTCAGTCCATCTTTTATATGTTTAGTGCAACACAAAGAGTATGGCAATAAGATATTTCCTGTGTAGTATTAGCAGAAGCTTATGGTTTCTGATGCAATGAGCGCTGTCAGATTTCACTCTGAGACGTTTCTGTTCTGAGATGTTATTCTCCCTACCCAGAGGTAATTTTGATAAAGGTGTGGGGAAAGTGCACATTCAAATGGTGCTACTTTGATACATATCATTGACAGGATGGGAAGAACATCATTTAAGAATGGCAATTCTGATGGGTATTTTGGTGCAGTGAACACGAGAACATTGCATTTCTGCAGGCCTTATCTGCCTGAAGCTTGAGGAGGAGTCAACAGTGAACTGCAGCTGACTAATGCACACTCTGATCTGCTGAGAATGAAAACTTGCTTGCCGGCTTTACAAAAGCATGTTTTCCCCCAGCCTTTCTTTATAAGGATTTTAATCACCTTAAGAAACAGGTATGATAATATAGTAATAATACAACAAATAGGAAAATAATGTATAAACCCTGGGGCTGGGAGAGATAAGATTTTGTGTATATGCACAAATATCTATTTTGAGAATGAAAACTCACATGGGTATTCAGATAACAAAAAGCATGCTGGAAATCCTTTTCTGGCTCTTGGACTTGTATTAATTATTGGTTCTGTACATTTACATCTGAAATATCAAGTCACAAGGTTTTAATTGCAGTATTTTTAAAGTGAAATTAATTTATTGATTCAGAAAGCAGGGAGGAGAAGAAGGAAAAAGATGAATGAGAGGAGGTACACAAGACAGATGTGTGATTTTGTCCATATCTTCATATGAAGTACCTTTGATATCTGCAGTTGAAAAGTGGATGAAGTATTTGAGATCTGCGTGTAACTGCTATGTGTGATACAGTTGTTTCATGATTTCATCACCCTATTATGTTAGGAAGCCGGTCCTTAAGATGTGTTGATGTTAATAATCATGCCTGCCAGAACCAACCCATTGTGACTAAGCCTACCACCAAACTGCTAGAGCAAGCACCCATGCATGTAAATGACTTCCTATGATGTCAGTCATCCTAAAAAAAAGAGTCTATCCAACCATCATTCAAGTGGAAGCTGGCAAAGATGATAGACTGAGATGCTCTCTTCAAACTCACAGAGACAAAACTGCAGTCTTTGTTTCAGTTAAAGGTGACAGAATAACCCGCAGCGCTTTGCTGCTAACCAAAAGAGTTAATCTGTGCAAAAGCACACGTCAGTCAAGTTAGTCCTGCCAGAATGTCCAAATGTTGCTACTATACAGTGCCTGTTATTACACAGAGCTCCCTGTGACTTGTGCTTGACCCATAGAAAATCTTGTGAGATTTTTCTCTGGGAGATACTGCGCTATCTTAAGCAGTGAACCTTCCCAGCACATTCATCAGATATATATAGAGTGACTGATTCAGGAAGAGGGCAGGTGAAGAAATGATTCTGCCTTACTTTATTTTAATATGTTCAATTCAGGTCAGAAAAAAATAGTGCATGCTTACTTCCACAGCTTCATAGAAAATGGTTGTTGCAAAAGCCAACTATGTAGTACTTCTTCCTTTCTCCATTCCTCAGAATTTAATTCCACCTTGAATACTACAAAAGTTTCGGCAAGTGTCAAGTACCAGAAACTCTACCAAGAATGCCAGAGCACAGAAGGAGAGTATTTACACTGAGTTAAATTAATTGGAAATAGAATGTGCGATTAGAATCATACCTAACACCTTCTGATAACATCAAGAAAATCCTCTAGTAGGGATATGATTAAAGAGGTGACAGGAAAATCAAGTGAGACAATTTGTTGCTAATGAAGTTTTAAAATTAGATGGAATCTAATTAGTCTCTCATGAAATAAAAGGTGATGAATTACATATTCGTCTTAACTGTTGTGTTAGAAACAATTACAGGTCAGGAGAGATGTTTTCCGCTTTGTCCTGTAGCAGTAATAACCTTCTTCATAATCAAGAACAAAACCTAATTAGTCTCTGGTAATCATAACTTGTTTTGCAATATTGCGAAGGTACTCTTGGCACATCCATTTCAATATTTTATAATGTGTTGACCTTTCTGTCCAAGGAATTTGAAACCTTATTTTTTTCTTCTCAGTTGTAACAACATCTTTTAGAACATACAGTACTTGCAAGCTGCTTGGACGAACCTTTTGTTCTGTGTGTCCTTGGTCTTTACCTAAAATGGGGACGATCCAGCTGCTACAGGAACGCAGATCCGTAGTAATAATGGATTCTTTGTTTTCTCCAGTGTTATGAAGATTCATGATAGATCCTTTTAAACTGAAGCAGTGTTACTAGAGCTGAGTGTCTTGGGCTCAGTTCCAGAAGCTTAAACTCCAACTCCCTGCTAAAGCTGCTCAACTGATAAAACTAGTTATTACTGTGCTCTGTTCTAGTGAGTGCCACCAGATTAAATATTCGGTAGAAACTCAACAGCATCGTTACAGTTTTGCTGCCCTGAGAGACTGCAGGCTGGTGTCAGCCTGCTCTGCCTGCAGACTGCACCACAAGGATGTCAGCCAGCTCTAATCTGTAGTGCATGTGCTTGTGATGCCTGGTGTTGAGCCTGAGCTGCTAGCTCCATGCAAGGTTTATAATCTCAAGCTGTGCTATCACCATGGCTTTGTTCATCTTAGAGAAAAGAAGGTTAAGGAGGGGTGGATTTAAGTGCAGTTGTCAGTGATCTAAGGGGTTATAGTGAAGACAGACTCTTCTTGGAAGTATATGATGAAAGGACAAGAGTCAATGAGCACACGTTGAAGCAAGGAACAAGAGAAATTCCAGTTGGATGTTAAAGAAAAAAAATATGTGAAAGAGGCCCAACACTGAAAGAAGTTGAGCAAAATATCCTTGGAATCTCCACCCTTGGAAGCATTCAAAGCTGAACTGGATGAGGTGTGAACAACCTGCTCTAACTTCAGTGGTAAACTTATGTTCAAAAAATTAACTTGGTTGCAAAAAGGGGCTCTGTGTAGAGAGTATTTCAGAACTGTCTCCTATGCAGGAAGAGGGTTTGGTTTTCCTGAATGAGTTGCTGGGCTTATTTAGGAAGGGAAACTGTTTTGTATCAAAATGACAAATACACTCAACATTTCCAGGCCTTTTCATAATCATCAGTTCCATGGCAGAGTTTTATGTAATATAGTGAATTCTCTTAACAAGCTGAGATATTCACTGTTTCTTATTAGTCCACAGAGGTTTCTGGGACAAGTAGAACAATTATGCCAGTCTCAAATCCCTTATACATGTGAGAAATATTTGAATTCTGCAGTATTTAACTGAATAACTTCCAGTCTTAATTGAATTTTTCTTTACAGAGGGTGGTATCAATTCTTCACACTTTCCATTCTTTCATCAAAAGAATCACCAAAATGGAGATTATTTCTGTTCTTTTCATTTTGACTCCATCTAGCTCAAGAATGACCATCTTCTAGGAAAAATGACAGAGAAATAATTTCAGATTTTTTTTTCAATTTTCATGTCACACCAGGAAAAAAGGCATGCAGAAAAGATCCTTGTACGTATCCTCTCATCCAACAAGTGCAGTGCTTGGCTGTCCAGAGTTGAACGCCTGTTCTAACAGACTGAAATGACTATCATGACTCTTTAAAATTACAGTGAGCCTTTCAGTATTTGAGATCACGAAACAAATACTTGTTTTCTTCACTCTGTCTCCTTGTAGGGCTGCAACTCATGCATGAATCAAGAATCAACTATGGTTCTTACTGGAACAATGCTTGTACCCACTGCTTTCCTCCTGACTTTCAAGCTTAATAAGAATGCTCACATTATAACTCATCTCAGTGAAGTAATTATGTGTAATTGCATAATTACCCGTTACAGCTGTTTGACTTACTGGCACTTAAATTAATTAAACTAATGTGATGCACAACCACAAGTTAATTTAAAACAAGGAAACCATACAGTGATCCCTCTTGAGGGTGTCTACGGAGGCAGTGATAATGTGGTTGAACAGAAAGCGAAATGTGGAGTTTTCCTGAACCTACTACACAGTTTACTTTTAA
This sequence comes from Lophotriccus pileatus, assembly GCA_035583135.1. Classification (NCBI taxonomy): domain Eukaryota; kingdom Metazoa; phylum Chordata; class Aves; order Passeriformes; family Tyrannidae; genus Lophotriccus; species Lophotriccus pileatus. Next base: position 107,642,979 of record JAWWES010000081.1, on the reverse strand, counting down.
CCAGTGATGAGGCACAGAATTAAATAATAACATCCTAAACAAAACAAAATACAAGGCTCTGGAATGAAAATAGTCTCGCTCAAGAATACTTGCCACACTCCAAGTAGTAAGAAATAAAATTTCTTGCAGGCAAATAAATGTACATTTGTTTATTATAAACATTTTTCAGTGGTGTCCAAAGCTAAACTTGGATTTAGCTCACTACCTGCTGCTATATTTTATTTTCCTCTAGATTAAAATTCAGCATTTGAGTCTTGTGCTCAGTCAACGATTCTGATATGCAAATGCACTTAATGGATTGACTTTTTGCTCATACAGTGAACACCCAAATCATATGAAAAGGAATAAGATTCAGAATATGAACTTCAATAAAGAAAACTGAAGGATTAACATAATGAATAGCAAACAGAATGCTGTCTTTAAATCTATGCTTTTGGAGACATTCATAATCCTACAATTACTTTACTGAAAAGAATGTACCACTTAGTTTTGGCTCAGAAAAGCACTATTTATATACTTAATTCTTCATTTGGAATATGGTCTATGCATTTCTTCAAAGAAAAATGTCAAAAGCCACTCCTGCTGCAACAGATGAAAAAACCTTCATTCTGTTTGCCTCTCAGTTTTTTCGTGCTATTGAATTATATGACTATAAATAGAGGCTCTGTTTACTGTGATGCATTTTACTTGTAATAGGGATAAGCAGAGAAGTACATGTCTGCTTTGTACTCTGAAAATCTGAAAAAATTCCCTGTAGTGATGAATAATGTTGGAAGTCTAAATACTTTTCTATGGAGGAGAAAGTTCTTATAGACTTTAGGAACAATAGGAACTATAGGAACTACAGACTTTTGCTCTCTGGAGTTGAGTCTGGTACAGGTTATCTCTTCAGGCATTGAGGAAACAGGTTGCCTGGGTAGAATACTCTTCTTTTGAGAAACCTGTGTAAGAGAAGTAGAAGTATTTGAGTTCCTCAGGGCAGAAACTCTATGACCTGTAGCAATATTTTGTTTTTTACAAGCAGCAGCTCGAAGAATTCACTTAAAAAATAAGAAAAAATAGAGATGTCCTTGAGACTGAAGCTGCTTATGCAAACTGAGAGTTGCTCAGAGAAGACACCACCCACAAGAAAGAGAAGGCACCTCCTATTTTATAATTCTTATGTCTTATTTCATAGTAATTTATGCCTTTTTTTGTCTCTTAGAGTTTCTTTTTGTGGAATTGACTGATAAGCACCAGAGGGTCTATTAATCTAATAAGACATTACAGTGTGCAATAATGCATGCAGTGTTTTCTCCCAAGGTTTTACCCTTCTCCAAATTTTCTTTCACTCTTCCTGAGCAGTAATTTGAGGAATTGTGCTACACTTGTGTGCCCCAGATAACCAGAAGGTTTTGATGTTTCTTTTGGTGGCACGAACCACTTTAATAGAGTGTTTCAATCTGCTGTTTAACCCTGAGAAATTATAAGATACATATCAGTGCCTTTTGGCATTTAAGTGGCTAATGCTCTATAAATGAGATTTTTTATTAGCTAGGTGCTAATAGTGGAGTTTGTAGGGTTTTTCAGTGTATTTGAAAAATCAACAGAATAGGTCTAAAGCATCACAATTTAAGGCTGCTAAGATAGCAAAAAGAAGTAGCACTCCTTACCTCTGAAAAAGATAATCAGCAAATGAGAATAGCACAATCATTCTACTTTGTTCAACAAAAGAAACTAGAGGATCAAGAATCAAAGCACTTCAATGAATTTGGATGAGTCAATATTTTTTTATTTCCATGCTGAGACAGTTGGCTATTACATGTGATCTATAAGAGTAGATGATGAAAAAAGATGAGTATTTGCACATAAATTTGTTACTTTGAGTTTCCACCAAAGATACTCTTCAGTGTGTTAACCAGAAATTTGATTTTTACTTACCAATAATATAAAGGTTCATCTTGAAGTGAGAAGATATGACTGTTTTAGTTTAGAGCATGAGAAGGACAAAAAATTATCTAGAGACTGGTATTTTTCTTCTCAGATTCAAGTTTTTCATTGTCATAATAATTGAATTGACTAGATATCTCTGTAAAATTCTAAAATTTGTAAAATGCTATTTTATAAACTATTATACATGCCTGGATTCAAATATATTGAAATGGATTTCAGACAACATAAAAGTTTTTTTTTTTAAAAGTACTATACCTAGAAGATGCTCATCAGTGAGATGTTCATCAGTGGCACCTTCTCCCTGAAAAGCAATATTTCTGCAGAAAAGAAAAAAATGTCAAGCCAAACTGCTGGTATGATGCATCAAATACTGCAGTTCATCTTTTTTTGTTGTTGTTGTTTTAAGAGTGCTGAGTTTTTCAACTGAGGAAAGCTAGATGTGAGGTCTTTCAATGGAAGGCTAGTAAAAGTGATACAGCAAGGAGAAAATGTGATTATAAGCTTTAAAAAAAATTGACATAATGTTGACTATGTTGAAACTCTTTGGTTTTCAGTTTGGCCTTTATAAACTATCCAGCTTTTGTTAGACCCTTCAGACTGAACAGAGAGATGGGATGCTTTTAATATGTTTTTACATCAAGGATGGGAGTCTCCACATACAGATCCTAAACTGTTCTTCAGCTTCTTCGTGCAGAATGATTGCTACCAAACAGACTGAGTTCACCAGTTTATGATACAAGTATTATAAATACTTGAACTCCTGCTATCTTGGGTTTTAAAATGGAGAATCCAGGTTAATCCTTGCTGCCATTATGGTCTGCAGGTGTATGTCAGAAGAGGCTCAGGCACTAGTTATGTGATTGCTGAGAGATCTAACCACAAAAAAAGTACCTTGCAGTTACTGACTGCACAGATCCACTCTGGACTGCACTGCAGCTTTCTTATAGTTGAAGGCTGGATCTGTGAATCAACTTACAAAGACTATCCTAAAGATATTCCATGCTGAGAACCTCTAACTATGAAGTTGAAAAGCCTGCTTCTATTGTGCTGATGAGCGCTTTATCTTGATGCTGAGCAGACAGCCGAGAAAGTTCACAAAGGGAATCATGATCTTTTTCTTCCCATACATGACAGAACAGAGGAGAAAACTACTTTAAACCTAGAAACCGCTTGAGGATGAAAAGAAGACCAGCATACAAAGGATGAGATGGTTCCTCTGGTCAAAGGGTTTCTTTTGCTGCAAAGCTTTTCTTACTTTGGGAATTAAACACCATACAGGGCTCCAACCTGCTTCTGTACTGATGTACATTCATATACATTATTGTTTGAATACGTGACCATCATAAGTGTGGAAGAAAAGTTTCCATCAGCTTAGAGAAGTTAACTCTTCCGGAACAGCCCAGTGCTTAGTTCACACCATGTTATCAGCATGGATTCACCTCAGCTTGGCCACACAGAATGCAATTGCTGCTTCCTTGGCCAACCTCCAATCCCTAATTCAGGTTATTTTATTTGTGTGCAATTCCTGCATTGGGAAAAGATAAGCAAATGTCAGAAAGTGAAGCACATTGAAGAGCTGTCCCAATGGCATATGTTTATCCAAAATTATCCTCCTCCTTCTGCGTGATTATTGCAAACAAGTTGGTGCAGCTCAGAGAACAATTGATGTTCTCCTGAGAAAATACTGACACCTTAAACCACCATATCACACCCAAACCTGAAATAAGAACAACAAAATATGAGGTGTTTTGCAGAGCGTTCACAGCAGGTTTTGCATCAAAAAGTTCCAGAACTGACACAGCTAGGCTTTATAACTCCTCTTTTTACATGTTCTTGATGTTCTTCTCTGGGAGGCATCAGAGATTTGACTGGCTTTTACAGTACTCCAGGGTTGCTCCAGAAGTTAAAACAGAGGTTGGATCACCTCTGTTGGACACCCATAAAGGTAACAAGCACTCAAATGCCAATGTCTTAAGCCAAGACTAAGTGTATCAGCATAATTAACATTATTTTATTGCATAAATGCTATTGGTAGAGCATTTGCAAATCTAATACAGACTTCTCCACAAAGTATTCAGGACTGGATTTTTAAAACTTGAGCTCACTAGAAATTTTTGTGGGTTATATGGGGTTGCATTGTTAAAGCAACACAAAAATTATTTCAAGCCCTGCCACTTACACTGATTTTAATAGAAATCATACAATTCATCCCATGATGCAATAAAAAAATATTTTACACAGTTGGCTCATGATTTTAACTATGCAGTGCATTTTCCTGACCACTGGGCAAAGGCCAGTACAGTGCCAGTTATAGGTGCTCCTTTCCATGCAGTTAAGTTTAACAATACACACTGAAGTTATTTAGCACTAAAGCATCAATTTAATCTCAATAAAGCCCTTATTAGCAGTGCATTCCCTTATAAACTAGGAATGTCCTCCTTGTCATTAAATGCCACGTTACCGGTATTCTTTTATATTTTCCTTAAATGATGTGGAACACATTGTCTTAATGAGACTATAATTAGCCATTGAATTCAGGTTTTCATACTGAGAACGAATATCTTCTACCAATGTGTAACTCTCTACTGTTTCACCAACACAGAAATCTTTTTTGCTTCAGAAACTACTAACAACCACCTTTATAAAGGCACCTTATTTGTCTTTCTGTGAGTGACATAGTTACTGCTTAAAGCACTCCCTTATGGATATAATGTTTAAGTATGAGAATCATTCTATTAAAGTCATTATCTAAATTAGCATGTGCTCAAGTGTTTGCCTGAATGTCATTTCAATTAAGAGAGCATTATATACAGGAGTTATATATGTGTATATATATAATTGCCAACACATATGCAGTGAGGGTACTCTCCTGGTTGGCATCAGTCCTAGCAAGCAGGGAGATGAAGTGAATGAACCTTTTTTTTTTCTTTTTCACATGTGAAACTCTTGAAATTCACAAATTTCTTGAAAATTAAATATTGTTAGTTATTCCAGAGTAAGATCCACTTACACCTTTAAGTTTTACATGCACCTGAGTATTGAGGATAACATTCTGGTCTCCTTAGAAGTAATAGGAGATAGACTAATGACTTCAAAAGGGCTAGGATCTCACCTGCATTGCACATGGTCTTGTTTGAACAGAAAGAACTCTGTGCTTCAATATTTAATGTACTGAAAATAGGCTTCAGGAATATCATGCTACAATTGAAAATAGTCTAACATTTTAGTCCTCTCTGCAGAAGAAATTTACTTTAAGAACAAGAAAAGCCTGAGGTTTCATTTTTTATACATAATTTTATATCTGCAGGAATAATAAAAACAGTTTTTCTCATATATCTCACAGATATACTGTGAGCATGTGCTTCTTGTGAGAATCTATGGTATGTATGGATATTTCTGGATACGTTTTTCTGTGAGGTCCTACTCCTGAAGTTTTAATATATTACCAAAAATACTTTTCCCCTAAAAAATGCCTTCAAGCTCCAGCTGTCATGTGTGCCTATTGGCAAGCATTTCTTTTGTTATGCCCACCAACTGTAACAGGCTTATTTGTGGATTAGCTGTGTCTCAGCTGTAAAATTAATTCAGGAGCACAGCCTGCTGTTCCAAATGAAACTGCAACAGAAGGAAATGTTGTTTCCATGGGTTTGTCTTTTAAAGATTTGTATAATTGGTTAAGCTGTTTTGTCTTTTTGGTTTTTTGGAGACAATTAATCAATACTTCATCATGTGTAACTTTTATTTTCTATTTTCAGCACATTGCGGTATACAAACAGCAAAGTCAGATGATCGTGTCCTCTAGTATGCAAGGAACCAGAGAGCCCTAATTAACTGATCTTATTGTGTAGCAGATTTAGCAATTAATTTTAAGTTACAGACCCATGAACCGAAGACTTCAGTTTTCAGCTTTCTGGATTTTTAAAAATTTAAATCAGTTTTTGCAGAATAAATGTATATTTTCACTTTTTTCTGCTCTCAGTAAAACAGAAGACAGATGGCTCGATGCCTAAAGCCCTGCTTTGGCACGCAGGTGCTGCAGACTCAGTTTTCTGCCTGAATGTGTGGACACCCCACAAGGTGTGGGGAGACAGTTGAGAATTTCTTTATGGATGGTTCCCTAATGCACCAGATATAATTTTTAGACACACTGAGTCTGTCTCTGGTTTGTCAGGTGTTCTTAGTTGGAAAAAAAGTAGCTCCCTGCCCAAAGCAGTGAGGGGCCTTTGGGCTGTAACAGACTGTGGAGGCACCCAGGGCCGATTTCAGTGCAGAATCGAAGACGTGAGTTTAATAAAAGCACTTTGGGCTTACCTACTTGAACAATTTGGTGCTCTGCAGACACCACTAGGCTCAAGCAATGTGCTGTGGCTATAGTGAGGGTGGCCTGTCCTGTCTGGAGGGAGATACTGCGAGTCCTGTGTGTGCACAGGGGTTTGCCTTCAGCCTGCTCAGCTGCACAACACTAGGCGGTGACAAGCAGCAAATGCTTTCTTTCACCTGAAGTAATGGAAAGCTATGCTTTTAACACAGACAGGACTGACTTTTGCCTCTGTAGCCAGACCCAATTCAGTGGTGAATAACAGCAGCTGAAGTCTTTAAATGGCTGAAGATTACCACTGGGTAAACTGCTTTCCTCCTTTTCCTTCTGTCAGCGCTCAAGCCAGCTTCTCATGCAAGTCTCTAGGAAAATAGAAGGCAACTGCTTTGCAAAGGAAAGTGGCTGCACTGTGATGGTTCTTTCTCTTGGTTATGATAGGGATCATTTTTACATACACAGTAGCCAAATGTATGATACTTGCCTTCAGAGGCACTTCCTCACCTTTCAAGTAAGTTTTCCTTTGCCCAGCTAACAAGTGTTGTATTTTTCTTGTTATTTCTCCTCCATTTGTCATATACCTTGTACTAGAGTAGAGGTCCTGCACCAGCACACTCCTGGAGTGAACTTCCCCATCTAACTACTTCCCTGTTGTGATGTGGTAAGATCCTTCCTAGCATACAGGCTCTTTGGCTTAATCCAAAAGGTGTTATTTTTGGAAAAGCTGCTTTCACTTTTGACCAATCCAGCCCAACTACCTTTATGCCTGCATAGCCTTGAACAGTAATCTTCACTAGGAATAATCGACATTGCTTTCCCCTGCTATTCTATAAAAAGAAAGGACCACTGCATAGATATGCCTTCTTTCTATGCCTTCTTTCACTGAGTTGCTACAAATAATCACCTGAAAGCAAACTTCTAGATTGTCTTCCAGAGCCAGTTTAGATTAAATACAGAGGAAGGCTAGGTGCTAAAGAGGGTTTATGGACTGTCTCAGGTATGTGCAGGGGAACACATCCATCTGATGGAGTTTGGGAGGTGGAGGATAATTATACAGAGAGAGGCTCTGTATAATTCATGAAGCTCTTCATGCTTTGCGAAGCATGAATTGAGGGAGGACATAGGGGAGTGGAGGAAGAAGGAGAAGAGGGAATTCCAGTAGGACAGAAAGGAGTGGAATGAGCTGCAGTGTTTAGCTTCTTATAAAAGGAAAAAAAGTGCATGTCTGTCCAGGTGGAAATTTAATGGAAGCTATTAACTTCCAATTTGAAGAAAAAATCTTCATGGTAAAGCCAAAGTATGAGCCAAACTTCCTATCCTTGTTAGTTTGTACCATCTTGCAATTTCATCCTAGATGGCCTCTTTTCCAATCTCCTCATGTTCAGCCAGGGTACATTTAACACTGTGAGTTAATAAAACAAAGACATAATCTTACCCTGGTTGAGGTTCCTGATACTCAAGTGAATTCCAGTCCCCTAGGCAGCAGCAATTATATAATGATCATTGGCAATAAGGTTAAAGGTAATTTAACAACAGCACAAGGTACTCTGAGGTGAGTTATTAGAACCAACCATCTTATCAGGTGCTCATTAGGTATAAGTAATAATAATTTTGGCAATTATACATGTAGCCCAAGAGATTTGACTGGGTCTCACTTGTAGAGAAGGAAGGTGAAAAGCCCTAAAGCTTTTACACACATGCATTTACATACACTTTATGTAAAATTAACCATTGAAAATTGATTTATACTCTAAAGTCTCCCTCAAGCCCTGACCCAAGACTTTAAATCACCTTCCACAAAAAAAAAAGCCCCTTCACTTTATGTGACTAACATTGTCAAAATGGGAAACTTTTGCCTATCATAAAGGCCTGAATTTCTGTTCCCAGCATGAGGACTCTGTTGACATGGCTATGTCTGCCAGGAGTGGAGAGAAATACCACTTCCGCCCACAGCACTCAGGCCGAGTGGTGGTTGGACTTTATATCAGCTGGCCAGTAAAATAATGCCCTTGCCCTGGCCCATTGCACAGTGCCTGTAGCAAGGCTTAGCTGCTTGTAGATCTTGGAGAGGTAAAAGATCTGCATGGGTGAAAAACCTTTTTTCCCTGCAAATACTCCATCTTCCCAACACGACTGTGTTGGTACAGCTAAACCACAAGATCTCTGTAACAGAGATGTAAAAATGGCTCAAACCAGAGAAATCTGGATGTGCGTGTGTCAAAATTTAATTTATGACCTTAGTTTTAACTGTGTGTAGGTAGAAGAAAAATACATTTTGTAGGCTTCTACATTTGTTAGATAAAGCCCTGAATTACGCTAACAGAGACTTCCTTTTCCTCAAAAGAATGAAGCTTTTTTTCTGCCAATAATCTGACGTGATTATTTCTTAAAATAATAATTGTCTCCACAGTGATGGGCTTTGTAAATTTAACATGTGATATTTCTCAGATACATTTTGCAAATTGCTGATTCAAGTGTCCAGGGTATAATAATTTTGTTGCCAACATTAAATTGACAAAGGGTGACAAATAAAAATTTAAAACTATGCAACAATTCTTCTGTCTTTCATTGTAAAAATATGCAATTCATCTCTTTGATTCCCATTCAGCTTCTGATAGCTGCAGCTAGGAGGATAATTTAGTCCCAGGAATTTTTTGGTAAGATTATGCGTGGTGTATCAAAGAGAAGCTATGGCTTAAAAAAGTAATTTGAGACAGTTAAGTCTGATGGTTTCAAACTTTAGTTTGAAAGCACTTGAACTGCACAGCATTAGTGCAAGCCATTCAGGTTAGGACAATGGTTCTATCTTGCCCTACTGAAAGGCTGGGAGACAAAAACTTTTCACTGTATCTGAAGGACTTATTTTACATCTTTTCAGTTCTTTTCAGTGTTTCTCTTCCTCTGTTTTCTTTGCAAACAGCATAAGAAGCATTTTTATGTCATAAATCTAATTTCTGTAACTCTTCCAGTCACAACCCCAAAATATTTCAGTTGTTCAACAAAGATAATTTCATGCAGAACTGGGCACGGCCTGTTCCTGGCCAGTCTGTTTTCTGGCACACGCAACAAAAATCATAATGTCGGTTTTAAGATAAACTGCTGCTCCCGCTTTGACCTGCTCAAAGGACCGTTCCAGAAGATATGGAGATGCCTGTGTCCAGAAAGAAGGAAAAACTGGGAATGCATCTTCCAGAGGTGCAGCAGGATCATACATTACTGTCATACTGTTTTAGAAATTGCAGTGCTTATCCCATGTCCACGAGAGGAAATCCACAGAAGCAAAGATAGGAGAAAACATATTACTTCATTTTTCAATCACTGAAATCAACTTCTAACACTGTGCAGGTAGTCTGGCAGAATTCTGTGACCAACAACATTTTAAACAGAAGTTCTTGAAATGAAGAATTAGCTGCATTCATGAATTTCATTGTACCTTTCTGGGTTGAGACAAATCTACCAGTGATATCTAGGACTGAGCTACTGTCAAAGGTAAATATATGCTAATTTCTATTATAAAAATAATTATTAAATTATAAGTTCTTCATTTTCGCATAAAATATGATTAGGGTAGGAGTTCATCTTTTCTTACTGCAACAGTATTTGTCACTTCCCCTCCTTTATCTTATGTCAGCAACATAATTCTCATGGGAAGGGACTGGTTGCACAAATTAAGAACTGGACAGAAATGCAAAGCTTTTATTTTGTTGCCATGTTCTCCATTAAAGAAAATTATAAGTATCTTTCAGTATAGACATTGTCCTGCAGCAAACTAATTTAATGGACCTTCTCGGTAGCTATAAATCATCAAATGTAACACTGTAGGTTTGCAGTTTTATAAAAATGTGTTTGCATATATATGTACAAATCAGTCTAGATTGTCAATTTGAAAATTGCAGTGATTCAAATATTCCATATAAACTAGTACAAACTTCATTGTTTTTATTAAACATTCTTTTTAAATGCTTTGTTCATCAGTTCGTACAAATTGTGCTCACTTGTAGAACAACATGCAATATAATACCTTACAAATTGGCATAGGCACAATTGTTCATGAGATTCTGCCCATAGTTTAACATTTTTGTCACTCTTTTCTGCTACAGTACCCCATGGATTATCAGAAGGAAGATTTTATCTTCATAAGATTGTCCAGGAACAAAATGCGAACAGCGAAGTAAGCCCTCAGTGTGTAAATTTCTCACTGTGCTTAGTTCTGTTCAGTTTTGGTGCATGTAGCAAGCTGGATTTTTTCTAAATGAAATTGATTTTTTTATATTAAACAGCATTTTTTATATTGCAGTGTTCTCTAAAAGTCTTTTTTTAAACAACTCTACACTTTCTGAGGGCAGTTTTTCCCTTCTTGATCCATATCAGATGGAACTTTTACTACCTTCAGCTGTTCTTTGCTTTTCTGTGCTACTCCTCTTGTCTCTGCTAAAAAGCTTCTAGGAGCCCTGCCTAGGTTACTTTAATCAAAACCAGCTTTCATTGATTAGATGATTAAAAGGAACTATTTTGGTTATCATGGGTTGAGAATTCACACATTTACTGAACAGGAGAGTAGGTGATAGTCTCCAGTAAAGAGCACTGAACAACCAAAGATGGGAGTTTCTTCAGCAAATACATCAGCTAGTGATCTGTAAGTCAGCATATTCAGACACATGCTGGAATTTAAGGTAATGTTTCAATAGAAGGAAAACTTCAGGAATTTGGTGATTGCAATATTGAATACATCTACCTGGGAAATAGCCATCCTATACCACAGGGATTTCAAAGGGAAGTGAATGAAGATTGAAAGGAAGAGGAAGACCATCAGAAAATAAAGGCAAAAGATTGTAACAATGGTCTGACCTTGTCCCTGTCTTCGTCCTCTTGAATCTTGAATCTATGTACATGCTGATCTACTACAGTCGTGTGCCTGTTTTAGGCCATCACATTCACATCAAAATACCAACAAGCAGAGGGATAAATGAATAAAGGGAAGCAGTGGGAAGATAGTGAGTCAAAACTCCAGAATTTTCTGCTATTATCCTCCTGACAGTGGCCAATTGTCCTCTACTGCAGAATGATGGCACCAAATAAGGATATTTAATTACTCTCCTATGTTTAAAGCCTAATTTGTAAAGATATTGGATTATAATTTTTACCAAAAGAAAACCTGTAAGCGGGTTGTTTCCCGTGGTTACTCACTCAAATAGCAAAATGGTCACTGAAGTTGCATAATAGTGCTCTTTCCAGGGATAGCTGGATATAATGAAATAAAAATGAATAACGCATTTTCAGTATGAATTTTTGGACAATGTTCCAACATACCAGAATTTACTAAACCTTTTAATTTTTTTTATCTCAGTAGTGGCTGATTAATTTAATGTTATTCAGCAGACAATTCAGTGTAATGTAGGAATTGCTGATGATGTTAATAATTTATCTACAACAGTTCTACAGATTTTTTTTTTGTGGTCAGAATATTGGAACAGTGAGTTAGCTGCAGCTGCAATGAATAGGCACTGCTGTATAGTAAGCATTTAGCTTTAAATGGAAATTCAAGAGACAGGTAGGTAGCATTTATGGTAGAACACTGCCTAATTTCAAAGAAATTATTTGGTGTGTTAGAATGACATCTAGTGACTAGTTCAGGTTCTAATGCTGAGTTATAAAAATAGAAACAAAAAATTAATTTAACCTTCTGATTCTTTCTTTGCTGCCCCCTAATGAAAGACATAAATATAATGAACTGTAAATCATATCCAGAGACAATAAAATTTGAAAGAAAATCAAACTAAATTAGGGTTAGAGGCAAACAGTGCATTAGTCTAAGGGGAAAAAGCAATGAAAAGACTTCAGGTTTCTGAGGCTCTGAGAATTCAAAATTATGAGTGCATCCCACTCTTCAATATTAATTTATTCTTTGGGAAATAATCTATAATTTCTCTTTTATATGGAACACACTGACTGAAAAATTTGTTAAAAGTCCCTTAAAATAGGTTCCTGATCAGAAATGGAAATTCACCTGTGTTGTGAAAACATGGTTTGACAGAGGCCCAAAGCATCCCTTTGGAATGATAATCAGCAGCCCTCTTCCATTCCTGCTACTGACTCACAGAGCAGGGTGTAACAGGGAAAAAGTTCAAAAGGTATCCTTTAACATTAATAGAACAAAGTCTGTATTTGGCAAATCCTAAGAAGATGCAAACATTTTTTTTTCCATGTCTAATGGTACAACTGCAACATCTTAAGAATGGAAATTTGAGAGACAAATGGGATGGTAGTGACATAAAAAGTAATCTCTATCTCTAAGACAAAAAGTAATTTTTAATCTGATTGTTGATTTAAATTATTTTCATCAAGTATATAATTTCATGTATGCCTGAAAAAGATTCAACTGTGCTTCTGTCACTGAAAATGGCAAGTACATTCATTAGATTAAGATTGTTTTCCAGTCACTTTTCTTTCTCTGAATACACAACAGACCAGTGTTCCTAAATAAGGAGAATACTCCCTAAGTAGGATACGACACCTGAACAGAGCCAAAGAGTATTCCTCTGAGACTAAGCTTCATTTCAAAAGAAATGCTGACTCTCTAACTGCGGTGTTTAAAAGCAAACTGTGAGTATACAGTGGACATAGAATCATTACACAAATGTCTGCCTGAAACTGTAGAGAGTTGAAACAGTAGTGGTGAAGTAGAAATGTCACTCAGGATTCTCTAGAGATCACTGTTAAGTATTTTTGTATTCATGGAGATACAAGGGAAAGAGGGGGGGAGAGGATACAAGGGGAAGATACAAAAGAGAGGTAGCATTTTATGATTCACAGAGTACTTGTGCCATCATGAAAATATCTTGGGGATAAATTTATCATGCATAGGAAAATATGCTGAAGTTATACAAGACTATGAGAATTGATTTTGAATTCCTCAGATAGTTTATCATAATTTAAGGTAATGAAGGAGTAACTGACGCCCTCAAACTTTGAAGCGCTCAAGTATAAATCCACACCTGAAGGTACTTTAGTACTAACTAAAGTTTAGTACTTTGCTCTGAAATCGGTAAACTCTATAGCATCTAGGTTTTACCTGGGATCTTCCTTAGTGAGTAGAATATGTTTTCTGCTCTAGATCTCTCCAGACTTTTGATGATGCATCATTACTCTTGTCCTGTGATAAATCTCAACCTCTTTATTATTTATTTAACATATGGAGATATTACCAATTTCTACAGTGGTTTTGGTATCGGTGTTCCTACAGCTTTGGATCTGGCATGGCTCAGGGATCAAGACTACCATCACTATCTCATGTTAGATTTATTTAGGAACACTTTGTGGAACTCAACCATGCAAAAGCCTTGGAGAAATGTTCAGTTTCTGAATCCCATTTTGTGTCAAGATCCTAGCTACTTGGCACTGGAAAGGCTTGGGTGATTTGGGGCATCCTAAGGAAAACTTGATTAAGCATCCAGTGACCTTCACAGTGCAAAATTAGTTACTTAGGGAATTTATGTGTTTTAGGGTCGGGCAGTGTATGAATTGAGATTTTAAATTCTCATCAGGTTTTCACCCTGATAGCGCTGCTGAAACAGTTTGATTTAGGTTCCTTTGGCAGATCTAACCTCTACTACTTCTATACCTCAAATTCCCATCTACAGAGTAGAGAGAGTTGTAAAATGCAGGGATATTGAGGATAGATGTATTGAATATCCTGATACACTTACATAGAACAAGGCTGGAGAGCCAATGTGTACTTCAGACAGAAGGCATTCTGCACAGTCAGTGCACACAAAACTTTTTTTCACCCTTATTAATTTCCTAAGTGACAGCAATGAACACTGCAATGTATGAGAGATAGAGAATTTACAAATGAATAGGCAGGAACAGAGAAAATGAGATGTGAACTGGAAGCCTGGAAAGAATATATTGGGATTGTCTGTATTTTAATGTTTGCTTTGATTCACTCTGTGTGGGCATTTCTTACAAGGGAACCAGTCACAGAAAAGGTCAGAAAATGTCAGTGTCAGTATCAGATAATATCCGATATGATAGGCTTTCAGAGAAAAAATAATGTTCTCTGTTAAGGGTATAGGCAGAAAACCCCTTAAAATTTCAGTAAAAACATCACAGAAAAAATTCTGCTCCACAGACCTGAAGCTGAACTTAATGGAAAATGTTTCCTATGGGATATTAAAACCTGGTGATATGGATACTGATGAAATAAAGAGTTTTCATAAAGCTTTTTAAAATATTTAATACGCGTTGCTTAACAAATATTTTGTTCTACAAAAGCCCAGTTTGTCCACGCAAATTCTAAAATACGCGTTCGGTCGGGTATTTGCATGCACTGGCCAACTTCAGTACAGGTTTCATTTGGATAAGAAACACAAAGAAAGGGTGTAGAGTAAGACTATATAAACACAGGCAAAAGGACACAACGTTGAAAACAAAGATGTCATTTTGCTCACTTACCCATTAAGCATTACATGACAGTCTGGCCCTTCTGCTCACTGCAGTGCTCAGCACTGTACCGATAACCAATATCACTCTCAATTTTACAGTAAGAAATGTTTTAAATAAAAGTTAAATTTGGAAATATGTGCAATCAGTGTAATGTCTTTTGAGGAACTAATCTCTGGCTGATCACCACCTATGGTAACTGCAGCTGACAAAAAGTATCCTGTCCTGCTGAAATCAGCTGTGCTGTTGCTGTTTCTGGAAGAATTACACAAAGGTTTCTGGTTCCTTATCTAACCCTTTTCTGGAGTATAAGCAAGAGGATATGAAGAAGCTCTCATAAACACTCAAACTTTACTGCCAAGCCACTTAATACTTTCAGATTTCTTAACGAATTCCAAAATGCACATCATGCTGGCTTATGTTGGTAAAACATGTATTTTTACCCAATTTGTCATCAAAATGAGATGACTTGTGACACAGGTGATACAGAACACACTAGGGAGTGCATCAAGACCCCTTTGAGCGCAAACTTTTCCTACAACATATATATTCCCCCCCTTACCTCAGAGCAATGACCTCTTTCCTCTAAGAGGTAGGACTGCTCAGGGAGACGACCCATCTGCTGTATCTTGCTACATGAGAGCAGCAGGTGAGATGCAACCCTGCCCTGTGCTGCAGTGCAACGGGGTAAGGCACAGACATGGGGAGCAGGGAAACTAGGAATATAGACAGAGCTGTGAATCTGTCTTCAAGCTTGTGAAGCCTGACAAGTCTTCAGCAGCCAGGAGAACTGATTCTTTATTTCAGCCATTATGCCTTCTTTAGGAAAGAGTGTTGGAGCTAATAATAGAATTATAGAATTATTTAGGTTGGAAAAGACCTTTAAGATCATTTGAGTGCAACCGTTAGCCCAGCACTGCCAAGTCCACCACTAAACCATTGTCTACAAGTACCACATCTACGTGCTTCAATATCTCTAGGGATGTGACTCCAACACTTCCTGGATAGCCTATTCCAACAGTTGACTGCCCATTTAGGGAAGATATTTTTCCTTATATCCAGCTCTAAACATCCCTTGATGCAATTTGAGAGAACAGGCTGAGCCCCATCTCACTACAGCCTCCTTTCAGGTAGTTATAGAGGGTGATAATACATATTTTTAATAAATATTCTGATAGTAGTTACTATCAGACATGGAAACGTGACTTATAATCGAGGAGATAGTCTTTACTCTATATTTACCTGTTTTGATTTTATGTTTATTTGTTTGTTTTCCTCAGACAGATACAAATTACTGAGTTACTGAGATCTGAAGAAAGTAGAATATATCCAAAAGGTTAATGTTAATAAGTTCTGAGTTGACAGTCTAGTGCTGGCATAAAGGGTGGGTCTCTGCTCTCTGCAGTGCCTCGCTGAAATCAGCTAGACTCTGTGTGGGTGTTTAAAGCTAAAATTAGGGAGTTTTGACTGCTGCAAAAAGCAAATGAGTGAGTGGTTTGCCCAAATTACCTCCAGATAGTTAATTATGAACATTTACTTCCTTTACCCAGAATCTGGATAAGTGTAATATCTTACTGAAAAACTTTCTGACAGTTCAGATCAAGAACTGTTTTATTGCATATTTTGATCTCTTGCATTGTTAGATTGTTTTTTTTTTTTAATAAGCTGAAAGGAAATTAATGGCCTGAACCATTTCCACGCTCTGACCATGGAAAACGCTTATTGCAAGAACGTTACACTAAAGTAGAAGATTGGTAATATCCTGGGTTTATCATACATATTAAAGAGATTTGCATATTTTTCATCTTTTAACAAGGAGAACAAGATCAGTTCCATACCACCACAGTACTGCAAAGCTATTCTGCTTGACAGGCAGGCTGCCTAGCTGCAGTTGTCTTAAATCATGACTTTACATTGTCTTAACTCAGGTGGGAGCCATTAGAAAAATTTCACAGAAAGTGAAATAATGTAATAAGCATCATGTATTAAGCTGCACACTGTGTTCAGCATCTCAAACAGGTTGAAGCAAGGAACAGGTGACTTTCTAGTTCCCATGTCTAGTAGAAATACCATAACAGAATCTTAGAAAACATCTGTCTTTATTAATTTCAGATGGCATATGCAGATTTGTCAAATATCTATAGTTATACTCTAACTAGACACACATTGAGTTGCTCCCAGAAGCTTCCTCTTGTTTAAAACTCTTGAGCCATGTCCAAGTGTGATTATGGAGAGATTTTCTGTGACTGTAATTCATGGTTTCTGGGTGCACAACAAATGCATAAGAAGTAGTTTATTGTCTATCCTCTGCTTTTTCTCCTTTAATCTGCCTACATATGCTGTGGTATTTCTTAACTGAAATACAGATGTAGAACACCATGAATAGTGTTCATCTCTCCATATCAGATTTTTAAGTCATATTGGTTTTATTGAAAAACAGTGGGATCCAAAGTGACTGGGAATTGAAAAGGTTTTATTCCAATATAACGACTAAGAGCAATCCTTGTGCAAGATTGCAGCATGTAGATGTAATCAAGATCTGTGACCCAGCTACCTGAAAACAATCACTGGAGCTGGCAGTTTTCCTTAAATCTGATAATGGAATTAGCTCTTGTGCTGCCTTTGACGGTGGAGAAAACTTCAGCTGCAAAGTATTGATTCTTTTGCGTACTGTGGATGTAACGGAGATAAACCTAGATTGCTCTGCTTTGGCAAGTGGAGTGAACTGTTCTAAACCTAATGTTCCTGCTTTGCCTGGCTAAAAGAGAAAAGTACTTTAACTAAAGCAAGCAACATCTTGCACTTCTGCTGGTATCTCATACCTACCTTGCTATGTCAGACAGAATTAGATGTTTCCCTGCAGAGCACAAGCAGGAGCACAGCTCCAGCTCACTGGAGGGGGAATGAAGGGAGGATGTATTCTTCTTTTCTTTGAAATTGGAAATAATTCTATCGAAGTTAATGGAGCTCTCCAGCACAAGATAAATATAAAAGAGCCTGGCCTGGAGGTTATAAATTAAGTGTAAGTGAAATTCAGAGAAAGAGATATGTGCCATAAGAAGCTATATAAAAATAAAATGTATTCTACTCAACTGGCTGAGAACAGAAATGAATCAAAATATTAATGAATACTGGAGATTAAGAAATAATTTCTGCTTCAGTGCCTCTTTCTGTCTCTCCTTCTGCTGCTTTTACACTGGTTGAGTGTAGCTTGACAAAGCTAACTCCTATGGCCTCCTTCTTAATGCAAGTGGTTAAGAGACATAAATTATAATATCCATAATCTAGAAGGAAAGAATGTGCTAAATACTTAAAATAAACTTCAGATTGTAAGTCTAAGTCATTAAAAAAACCTGTAACATTCTAATTAAATGTGTGGGTCTTTCTGTTTTGGCAAATTCCTAAGGTAGTTTCAGGTGATGCTCTAAGTCTATTGTTGTAGTGTATGCCAGATATTGTACTCCACTAACAACCAGCACTCATCTCAGCCTCATGTGATTAGGGAAGCATAAAAGACTGTGAATCAGTGCTTCTAAAAATAGGCCTGGCTACCCCTTTCTTCCTTTACAAAAATATAAAACGTTGAAAAGGTTGAGGGTGAAGAGAATGAGGTGAAGTAGCTTGAAGGGAGAAAAGCAGCTTCTGCAAAAACACCCCACTTTTCTAGAAAATGATTCTTTCCTGCCTTCCTTGCTTGCCTGCAGTAAAAGAACGGTCTTGTGCTGCTGTAATTGCTGCAGTAGTGTTGAAATGGTAAGAGAAGTCATATAGAATCAGAAAGATGCAGAAAAACACAGAAAACCAGAAAGCTTGTTTAGCTGGATTTGATTTTTATAGAAAATTTTCTCTGCCGTGAAATGCTGCATTCCCCTAAGAGAAAAAATGGAGGAACAACTACTATTCCAGTTGGGTATCTGTAGTTGAAGTTAATTTTTTGTCCTATACGCTACTATTGAGTGTTGATTCCTGTAATATATACTGAGTGACTGTTCGTGCTCAGGAGACACTGAAGTTTTAAGTTCCCTATAAATAGATGGGCATATATAATTACCTTTAAGAGGTTGAACTGTGTCACTATCTTAAAATACATCATATACATTTTGTCTAAAAACTTCATTTCCTGTTTTATTTCAAGGCTACAGTTGATTAATTTTTGATGTGAATTGGTTTTCTTCTTCATAATAAAGGAGCATACGCTTGTCCATAAAGCTATCAACTTGTGCAGTACTTCCAATTCATTCTGTGCATGGCCAAATTTCTAATTGGCTACAGACTGAAGTGAGGTGCAGTATTGTGCAAGCAGGTTTAGTGAACCTGATTCTCTTTCCAAAGTCAGGAAAGGGACTTTGCTTCAGAGGTTAAATATATCCACTTCCCTTGGAGGGAGTTTTTATTACTTCTCTGTAGTTGCTCTTGTCGATTTACACTTAGAAATTACAAAAGAATAGTAATATAACTTTTTATGGAACCCAATTTCATATTTCAGCAATTTGAAAGTATGCTCAAGCAAGCATGTTAAACAAAACCTAATTTTCCTAATACGTCAGTTGTGTAACCTGTGTGTCATCTTTTACTATGTGTAATACCTTTGTAAAAATGTTTTGAACCACTAGCAGAAAAGGTCCTTTATGAGCAATGTTCAGTCTTCTAAGCAGGCAGAATAATTTTTTTGTTCTGCCTGAATTTACAGAAAGGGTAACCAAATTAAACACACGTGACTGAGAAATGGTATCGCTGGCCTTCTCAGAGTTTTCATGGATGGTTAGAAAAGACTTATCCGATTCCTTCCATATCCAGAAAATGCTAGAAATGCTAATGTTATGTTGTCATTACAGGGTTAGTGTGAATAACTGGTTTAACTGAATGAGAAACAGGTTTACCACCTCAGTGATCTGAACTAGTCACAAATTTACCTACCCTCTTGCCTGGGCCACTGTTGGGGATCTGAAGAATTTTACTGGAGCATTTTGGAGGACTGTTGGCTCCAAAAGTTCTCCACCTTCAGAACAAGCAACACTCTAAACTATAAACCTGAGGAACCCAGGTAAGTCTAAATCAGACGCTTTTCAGTGCCCAGTAGCCAAGCTGTTGACAATGTGCAAGCAACACCGCAGATGAAGTTTCTAGACAAGAAAGGTATTAGTACATTTGGCACCATACCTTAAATCACAGAGGGATTTTCTCAATTATTAGAATTGTTTTGTGTCACTGGAACATTAATTGCACTTTCCATTTTCAGATAATAACCACTATTTTTGCTGTTCATTAACTTGACCATCAAAGTTTATGTGCCAGTTTTAAGCCTACTCTCTCTTATACCTGTTTGGTTATATGTTTCAGTAGTGCTGGGCCTTAGGTTAAGCACTGCACCCTAGCTACCTTTCATCAACTTCATTTAACAACAAAAGTCTGCAAAAAAAGTTGCAGGTACTTGAACCAGTGCTTTTCTTCATCTTTAGTCGCAGTGCCACAGCTGAATTACTTTCATGGAATTCAGCTGCTCATGAACGTATCCAGAACCTTTTGCCATGCTGTCCACATTTGACCATACAGATTATCCATTTTAAATTTACAGATTGTGCCCTCTTTGCAGCTGAAATAAGCTTTGTCAAAACTCAAGCATACAACAACTTTTCCAGAAATAAAATGGTCTCACTTTTCAGAAAAATATAACAAATATGTGAAAAGTAGAGGATTCATTTGTAATACTATTGATTTTACATCTAAAGAACTCACACACAACATGAAACATTTGGGTTTGGAAACAGTCAAACCCAGAAATAAATTATCAGGTAACAAAGTAATTGTATTTTGGGAATTTCCTCCTGTTTATTTATGGGGAAAAAGAAAGCAAAATCCATTTATATGAAAAAAGGGATTGTACATAAGCATTGAGGGCAATATTTACTTTGTCAATAGATAGCAGTTTTTTAAAACATCAAAAAGGACGAATGAACTTACATGTGGGGTATTTTTGATTAGCTCATATACTTCCAATCTGTTCTGACTTACCTATTTGTAAGACAGAAATAACATTCCTTTGGATTTCAGCTAGCGACAGTGGTGTTTTCTTTGTGACATGATTTTGCTGAAAAAGTGTTGGGAAATTTTTCTTCCTCTGAACAATGCAGAAAAATGTTTTTTTAAAAAAATCAAAAGGTAGAATTGAGAAAACACAGTACAGTATTTTATCTTTATTGAAAGGAAAATAAAAGTCTAGAACATTTGGGACTTGATTAACTTTCTTTTTATATTTGAAGGCATCAATAAAGTCCTTCATATTAAGCAAAAAATTCTTCGAGGCAAATTCTATTTCCTGCATTGCATATGAAAATGACTACTGCAATGAGATTTCAATTTCCATTTGATAGTAAGGTAATAAATATGATAAGCATGAGAAATTGGTCTTTTATTTCTTTAACACTATGAAGTGCAAAAACAGACTTGTAGATTTGGGGTTAACCTGGTGAATTTAATCACTTGGTCACTTTTCAGAATACAGAGTATCTCCAGTTACTTGAGTTTTGCTAAAAACAAATATACACATGGGTGGATGTATAAGCATATTTTAATGCAATCACAGTCAAGGGACAAATAAACTAAGTGCTCTAAGAGTCTCATAAAGATCCATAATAAATATATTGATAATAATAAATGTTGATTAGGAATAATTTTTGGGTCATCTTACTAGGCAACCTGCATCATTCCTTTGTCATTAAATTCAAATGGCATCCTTTCATACTCTCTTAGTATATTACAATATTTCAAAGAACTCCAATCTTCCAAATCATGCATCTGAGATTTTTAAAGAAAAAAATCAGGCATATGTCATATTAAATAAAAAAAAGAGAAAAAATACAATCCTGCAATTTTAAATGATAATAAATCCATTATCTCTTAATAACTTTCATTTGGGGCATTTTATTTTTATGGAAAAAAATGAGTAAATATATAATAATATATAATATATATATATATAAAATAGAAAGATGTTTGACATACAACTACAGTAGCTACTCTAAATTTCCAGGTTAATTGTCTGTTACTGGAATTATTGGTTAATTTTTAGGCTGTTTTATTATTAAGAACACCACCATTCTAGTTCTGTTTAAAGACCTGGAATGTCCGTTCTAGCAAATGTTGCTAAAGTGAGTTACCTAGGTTACAATGGATTACTAGTATGTGGTACCTAGTTGACATTTTGTGTTGGGTCATTAACATGTGGCTTTTGCTGAAAATAACTGCTATAAAGTGCTTTTAGAGTGTCTTTTATGCTTTAGCCACCCTATAGTCTATTAAATAGGGCCTTGAAGTTTTGAAGTGTGACCAGTGACCATGAATTCAATGTTCTTTCACAGGATCTCTGCAACGAAATTGAAATGCAACAAAATAAATGAGGCAAATAAAATACCCTCTTAGAAATTGTACCAGTAAAAGGTGAGAAAGCCAACTGAAAGCAGTTGATGGAGATGATGGAATGAGAATAAGATACCATGAAAGAAAGTCCGAATTCTATTGGTAGGACTGGCCCTACAATGATCTTCAGTCAACATACAGCCATTGTCAACTATTATACGTACAATTTGTTTAGGCCAATTTTAATCTCTTTTCATCCTTATCTCAGTCTTTCAGAAGAGTCTGATGTTCTGTGGCCATCTATTAGAAAACTAAAAATTACAGATGTAAAAATCCTAAATTCAGAAGGTGAGATTAAATTCCTAATGTTTTAATAAGGCTTTGCAGAGTGTAGAAAGACAGAGAGAGAAAAAAACCACCAAAATATTTCCTGAAGGCTATTTACTCATTTTAATTTAGATATTTAAAATATTTCAGTATTATAAAGGCAGAAGTATGGAACTTCACAGCCTTGTTCATGGAAGCGGCAAATAACATAGGTATGTTTTGCATTTATGCAAGATGAGCAAAAATAATCCCTAATTTCAATTCTTCTCTCTCTCTGTCTTTCATGTTGACCTACATGGCATAAGGTAATGGAGTCAGGCTGCTGGTTCCACATTTATTATGCACCACTAAATAATTGCTAGCTTTTAACATCCTAGAGAAATGAGGTCCTTCTCTCTCCTTGCCACATCTTTTCAGGTCTCAAGTAAAAAGGGCTTTTTTTCCTGTATTTTTGTTGGTTGTGTACTATTCATGCAATATTTTAATCTAAGAACATGGCCCGTCTTCATAGATTGGAAGATGGATATCATATTTATCCTGAGGCTTTGCAGAAAAATGCTCTATTTATCTCTGCTGGATGCCACGGCAGTCTATGCACAAGATGCTATTTCAGAATCCATCCTTCTTTTGCTACAACATAACTTCTTTTCCCTTTTTTCCTTCCTAATATGTGTAGTGTCTCTATCACAGGTTTTGTTCTTCCTCACTGGGAGGCATTCTGTAATAAAGGTTATTAATTTTGCTCCTTCCCTCTTTTTCTTTTTAAAGCTATTCCCTTCTATTCACACTCTATGACATTTTATTGTTTTATAAACAGAGGTAAGAGCAAATATTGACCCGTGCTAAAGAGTGCATTTCTGTTTGTCATGTATAATCTGTGAAATAGGCTGATTGATCTTTGTCTTACTGGAACTGTGACACTGTGCAGCAACTGAGTGTCTCAACAGTGGTTTCTGGTTTCCTGTCAGAAAAGCTAATGCCAAATGTCTAGGAAATGTCACAAAATGAAATGTTTGCAGAAAATAATTCAACACTTAGTACGTAATTTAGGAAATGACAGCTAAACATCATTTAATAAAACATTTAGAAATATAGGTTAATGCCATGTCTTTTCATCTGACGATGTCCATGTTCAGTAGAGCAATGACATGATTTTGTAGGCCAGAAGCTAGCAACCTGCAAAAGGACCCAGTGAAGGCTTAACTACCCATCCAAGGATTAGCTCATTACCCTATAATTAGTGTCTGCAGGAACAGATTTAAAGCGTTGTTGAATTATGAAGGTGTGACAGTTGTAATTCAAAGTTTGGTGTGCAACTCCACAGCACTTCAGGCTTGCTTATGAAGAACACAAGTCCAGATTTAATTTTTTAATAGAAAAAAAAAATCACAGCTGAATTCTGGTTGGAATTTATTAACAAAAAATAAAAAGAAAAATCTTTTGGTTTTACTTTTTTTTTTTGTGGGATGGTAGTGAAATCATTAAAGAGAAACCCTTAAGCTCTTATCAGTTCTGCAAATTTTTATAAATCAGAATTATAGAATAACTTTTAAAAGTCATAACCTTGCTGAGGTCACTGCCACAGACAAGACTGCATTCCTAGCAGGAAAAGGTTGATTGGATAATAGGATTTAAAAAGAAAAAGATAATAATCGGAGATCAATGTGTTTGTTTCTTCTGCTCCCATATGTGCCCTTTCAATACTTGAATATCTCTTGTCAGAGAAGAAAAAATCTGAAACAGAGAGACTGTGATTATTATAGACATTTGGACCATTATCTGAGACTTAAAGTCTGTCCACAGTCAGGGCACTAAATGAACACTCACAATCACCTAAATGGTCTTGTAGCAACAAAAATTGTTTCCAGGAAAAATGCAAGTCAAAGAAGAAAGCACGTGCAGGAAAAACTACTCTTTTTCTACTTCCCACCACGGAAATGTCTGAAGCCATCTGTCCTGCTATTGCCTGGACAGGCCATCTGGAGCAGAATAGATGAGACTTAAATCACCAGCAGGGCTGACATATTCACTGTGTACCCTTATAAGAAAATTTGAATGCATTACCAGTAAAACTTGAAAGCAGACAATTTCACAGAGTAATAAAAAAGCCTTTATGGTCACTTTATTTCAGTGACAAACCTTTAATTTCCCCATTAGTGCAATGAAATCCTGTTTTTATAAATATATGTATATGTAGAGAGAGCAGTACATAAAAGTTTTTATAGCAATAGATACTTGAATAAAGGTTTGTAAGCAGAGTGATGACTAATGAACAAGCAGGAGGGGGAGAGAAGGAGTAAAGGGGAGGAAGGTTCCTTCCTTATCTGTGGTGAGAGATTATTGGTTTGGCTGTGATGCTGGTATGGCAACCACCTTACAGCCCAGTGTTCTAGCCATAGTTACTAAGCACTAACAAAAATATGCTATCAAATGATTCAATAGATCCTCCTGAAATAAAGAATAGGCATTTAAAAACTATTAATTTTTTATTCAATTTTTAATTTTCATAATTTAACTATTTAATGCCACTGTGTCACTGGCATTTCTTTATCAGGTGTGGGAGGTTCCTATGTTATTTTATGAAATTTGGAAAACCAACCACAAGTCTGTCTGAAAAGTTCTTGTAGGCTTATGAAAAAGATGATTGCATTTGCAGCAGCTTAACAGAGTAAGGGTGGAACAGAACAGATACCTAGATGCTATGGATACTCGCATGGATCCTGCATGGCCTTCAGCAAGTTGATCTAGTTGATCTAGTTGATCTAGCAGACCTGCAAGTCTATAGGAAAGAAGAACCAGAATGTTGACATGCAGTGCTAAGGGAGTAGAAGAGGTAGGTCTAAACAGATTTTTATTTTTCCCATAAGAGACAAAAAGAGAGAATCAGAAGTGGAGAGGGACAAACTCATTTGTGACAGGGACTTGGAGGCTTTGCTGCCGCTGCTTCCTATTCTTTAAAAAAACCCCACCACTTCTCTCTGCATCATTCTGACTTTGACTTGCAGACTCATGTATGCCAATAGACTTGGAAGAAGGAGCAGTCTTTAGACACACAGGTGACCCAAGCGTAAGGAGGAAATCATGAATCTGAGCTTCGGCACCCAAAATGAGTTCTGAACAATAAAGTGCACTGACCTAGCTGTTTTTAACTCAGCTGCAGAGAACATAGAGCAGTACCAGGCAATGGCAATTCTATGCCTTGGCTTAGACTTCCTATGCAATCCTACTAAGCATTTTCCATTTGCTGGACCTAAAAATACATATATAATCAGTTAGCGTGAGCCCTCTTAATGTCCAGTCAGTAACAAAATCATGTGGATTGCAAGTACAGGCCTTTGACACAGCTTTGCTTTTTAAGGTGTTTTTTCACAAGCAACCTTATTGTTTGAAGTGATTACCTGTGTATTGTTTTGTTGTATCTGCTGAACATAAAGGTTTCATCTGAACTGTAATCTTTAATCTCTATTTATATTCAGTAAAGTTATAATAACTATAACTTTGGCTAATATAGATTATTAGTTGTTGACCCTTTCAAATAAAAGTATTTAAAAATGAGCCTGGGACTAATCTAATCACAGAAGTCACAGCGTGGCTTGTAGATTTCAGGAGTATAAATAATGTTGGGTAAAAAATCTTGGAATTATTTAGTCCTGCTTCAAAGTGTAGGGCTTCATCATTTATTTTCTGCTCTGGGACAGGTTGTCTGATAACTTTCACTGAAATTTTAGCTCTCCATGTTCAAGAACTGTGTGGCACAACAGCTTTGTAATGTGGCTCCTGTATGTGTAAGACCTTCTCTATTTATGCCAAACCTAGTACATACTTCACAAATTTTGGTTCAGAGCTAAAGTGTTACTTTACTGCATTCCATTAACAATGTTTATTTGCTTGATTAACCTGCTGTGATTTTTTTATACTGCAAAATGTTAAATGTCTAAAATGGTTGTGATTCACCTTGTTCACTGTGTCATCCCAGACAGAAAGGCTATGTCAAGAAAGAGGGTAGATGTATTTGCTCCTCCATGACTCCTCAGTTTCTGTGGTCAGCAGGTTGGGGGTTACTGGAACCACAGATTCAGACCAAATCATTGAGTCCATCAGTCATTATCAAATGTATCTCCTCTGCCTTTGTCTAATTTTTCTCGAAACACATTAACATCTGGCCCCTATAACTCCCTGTGACAGTGAGTTCTAAAATTTCATTTTGCACTGCATGAAAATATACTTCTTTTTATATGCTTTAAACTTGCAGTCTGATCATTTATTTGAAGGATTCCCAGTTTCTGTGTTTGGAAGGGAAGAAAAGGAATAATCATACATTGATTACCTTCTCCTAGCTGTTAGCTTTCAAACTAAAGTATCCTGACCCATTTAGTTTTCTTTGTACAAAAACCACCCACAGCTCTGCCTGTCTTTTTTTCACTTCTTTTTGTACCCTTTTAAATTACAGTTTTTGGAGGTGTAATTATCAGAGCAGCAATTATGAATTTATCCATTAAAAAGAGAAGAGTTTTATAAACCAGTTAAAAAATAAATTTCCTACTTAATTCCTAATCTGCCAATAAAACTTCTGTACACACAAAAAACATAAATTCACTGCAGGACTGTAACAGAATATTTTCCGGATATTTTCATCTCCACCTTTCTGCAAATCCCCTATGCATCTAGGATAATGAGAACAGCCCTGGAAATTTGATAGTTTAGTGTTGCCTCCTAAAGCATTTGGGTCATTTAAACTGTTTCTAGACTTAGCTGAACATAAGGAGCTCTAAAATCATCAGCTAAGGATTTTGAACTAAGCCACACCAAATACAGGAATAACTAAAATGAATGTATGATTTCCAGAACATTAAAGCAAGAAAGTATTTTCCATTGAAACTCAGATAGTATAAATTAATAATTTTATTT
>JAWWES010000081.1:107578311-107615599 GCA_035583135.1 Lophotriccus pileatus | reverse complement strand
TGTATGATTTCCAGAACATTAAAGCAAGAAAGTATTTTCCATTGAAACTCAGATAGTATAAATTAATAATTTTATTTTTTTGTTACAGGAGTATATATTTTCAAATGCTTTTTTTGTTCACCATTTTTTTGTTGAACTTCTGTATTTACTAAAAAGACAACACAGGAAAAAGAAAGAGGAAACAAAATACACAGAAAGAACGAGAAATTTAAGTTACAGACCATGTAGATGTTGGGCAATTGTGTCTGTTTTGTTTGGTCTCTTTGTGCATAGTTTCTCCAATATAAATTTTTTCCTGTGGCTTTTTGATTTCTTTCCACAGAAGCTAAGTTGAATTTTTTTTTCCTTTGCTAGAATTGAATTGGAAGCTTTTGTTTAGGCAATCAGCCAGGAACTATGGGGAGGGTTCCCAGTGATATGAAAAAGGTAGCTGTAAAAAACAGAGAAAGAAAATATTAATTCCAAAGTAAATAAGATACCCAAGTTATCTCCACTGTAACAGAAAATATGCTGAACAGAAGGATGTTAGTCTTTCAGTATTATACACAGTAACTTAATTTGGTAAACTTGCCCTCCTGGGCTGTCAAGTCCTATTCCCTAACACCACCAAAAGTCAGACTTCTCTTTAAATATGTGTATTAGCCATGGAAAATAGGTGCTAAGTAAGACAGAGAGAACACTTACATTCATATATAAAAGATATTATGAATGAAAAGACCTTCTTCCCCTATCAAAAAACCATATTTTCCATATTCCCTGTATCTGATTTTATGTATATTTGGTGCCATGTCACTAACCCTCAATTTAAATATAAGTTCATACTGATTCATTGGTCTGTTTGATTTTCTGCAAAAGTATTCTGAAATGCAGAAACTATTTCCCTTGTATTTTTTTTTATTTTTCTCTTAATTTCAGTTTGTATTTAAACACTTCTAATGTCATTCTGTCAAAAGGTCTGGGGGAAAAAAGTAGACACTAAGAAAATGTTCAGATGCAAGATGCTGTTCCTGCTTTAGTGCTTTTATTTTTTGTTTGTTTGGTGTTTTGCTTTTAAAAATATTTATTCCTAAATAAATCAAAATATTTAAGACCTTAATGGTGTTGATTATATTGAGAACAACAAAAATAATTTCATAACCAGAGTTCATAATAGTTCAGTATTTCTTACTGGTTTTACCACAGGCACTTGGAAAAATTAATCTTAACAAGTTTTCACTCATGAAAAAGCTCCCTGAGCAACAATACACAATTAGAGCATCTAATTAGTTTTTGGAAGGCTGATTTCCACAGCAGTTTTTGGTTGTTCTTATTAAGCATATGGAGCTTCACAGACTTCATTTTTGTTGTTGTGTTTCAGATAAAGATAAATTACCAGTATTGAGAAGTGAGTGAAAAGACTCACATTTTTGCAAGATGTAGGCACGTGTCTAAATACCTACAATGGAATCATCACATGCTGAATATAGAACAGATATAAATTCCTGAAGCAGGGTTTATTTTAATTTTTTCATTTATACAGACCATAGGACAATCTCTGGGTTCTCTTCTGTGACTGGCACTTTTAGGCATCATTGCAATACCAATAATAAATAATGGGAATAGCTATCCTAAGACTGCCTTAGAGTTTTGTAGGATACTTATTATTTTTTGTCTCTGGGTAGGAAATGAACTAGCATAAAAAAACCAATCTATTGAGCTTTGGAGGCCCTCAGTAGTACAGCCCAGCCTCAGGTTGCTAAAGGTTGTGCCAAGGGCTATTTTTGCCTTTTTCAGCCTTAACTTTTGCAACTGTGCTATGGTATGGAGACCGGAAAGAAGGTCTTGCAGCATAATGCGCCAGATCACCACTAATCTATAAGCATACTAAGAAATGTACTGCAAGGAAAGCCACCCACAGAAGAAAGAAGTTCTAGCTACTGCTACCAAAGGTAACCTAAAATTGTGATTCAAAATCTACTTTAAATCTAGAGCTTGATATGATTCCAAAAAATCCCAAAGAAACCACCAAAAACACCAAAAACCCCTCTGTAAACAAACAAACACAAACAAAACAAAACCTAAACCTTAACTCTAAATTAAACAACCCTGCCAAGTTTGGTGTTCTTCTTATGTTGTCTGGAGTTCACTGGAGTTTGTAATTACTTCTAGAATTTCGAAGTCTGTGTGTTTGTTGTAGCCGGTATAATATATTCAGTATTCTTTCCTCGCAGAATGTCTTACTTCCCCGAGGAGTAACTGCAGCACTGTTAAAATCTTTAAGGTTTTTGCCAAACATATGTTTACTGTCAGTTCTTGAAACTCTGAGAGGTTGGCAAATGCTAGGTAGGGACAGTACCTTTAGAATTTCACTTTTTCTAAGAAATCAGCTGTGTTTAAGATGTTCACGCCCATGACTGAGCAAACAAGGGGTTTAAAGGTCACTATTTGTCTTTCAAAATATAGATAATTTTCATTATGACCAAATGATCTTGCTGGTTTCCTCTTCGGGAGCAAAACATGTGAAGTGTTAAGCGGATTTTTGCTTTCTGCATTTTTGTGTTTGTTTGTTTGTCTCAACA
This sequence comes from Lophotriccus pileatus, assembly GCA_035583135.1. Taxonomy (NCBI): domain Eukaryota; kingdom Metazoa; phylum Chordata; class Aves; order Passeriformes; family Tyrannidae; genus Lophotriccus; species Lophotriccus pileatus. Next base: position 107,613,041 of record JAWWES010000081.1, on the reverse strand, counting down.
TAGGAAAGGCACTTTACACAGAATTTTTTTATCTTAACAAATTAATTATTACTTAAATGATAAGCAAATAAGTGGAGATTTTATAGTGAGAAGCATAAGGAACAACAATTGTGGTCAGCATCACCGTCTCTACACAACTGTCAGTACGTGACTCTTTGTGAAATGTTGTATTAATGAAAACACACATTAATTTTTAGCACTTTTTTAATATTATTTTTCATAACATAAATAGAAAAGTAGTAAGATGACTCTGTAGGAAAACTTCAGACTATTATTTAAGTTTGCAGTATACCAAAGAGTTTTTCTGAGGACAGAAGCTCTTAAGAAGGTTCAAACTATTTAAACACTACCTCACAAACTAAATGAAGTTGCTATTGAGAACTGAACAAAGCATTGGAATTCCACCAACTGTAACATTTGCTAAAGTTATCTGTGACTTACGCAATTTAAATGAGACTGAGATAGAAAACTTAATCAGAAAACATCTGTCTTCTAAGACGTAAGAATTCTACTCTCTCTGAAGTCTGTTTAACAAACTCTGATTGCTTTTTTCTTAATTGCAATAGAAAGAGTGGGACCAGATTGCTTCTATTTATATATGCAAAGAAATTGCTTCTCTGAGGATAAGATTTTAGCTATAAAAAACAAAGCAAAGCAGAAGTCCTCAAGCCTTCTGCAAAATCTATTAATTTATTTTACCACTGAAGTGATTACCAGTCAAACTGCATGATTTATTTTTGTACTCTGGTTTTTAAGACTTGAATAACATCTTAAAAACTGAGGATAGGGAAGGAGTCCAAGAGTGTCAGCTTAGCCTGCAGTCCTCTCTTAGTATTTCTTAGTCACTCTCCTTTTTTAGAAATGTTTTAAGGAACAGCTATTACTCCAAATGTAGCAAATACAGGTTTCACACTAATTCTGATGTCAGTAATTCAGGCCATTTAAATTCTGATTTCTGTAAAAACAGTATTGCATGTTAGTGGTGATTATGTGTCCCTCAGCATTTATTTTCACCTATATGAGTTACAGTGAAATAACTCCCATGATTCCCAAAGTTACTCTTCTATCAATTCCTCTTCATAATACAGTAATGAAATGGCCTCCTGCTGGCAGAAAATTCTTGACAAATTCATAAATAAAAGTATTTTATCTTCATTTGTTAAGTTTAAAACTTTAAAACTCACTAACTATAGGCTCTATTTTCAATCATAAAATATTAATATGGCATGTAAGAATTTATCATATATTCCTGTTTCTTGACTTCATAAATCTGGGTGTTACAATTTGGCTAAGGAGTTCTGCATCTTTTGTAGTTACTGGCAGACAGAAGTAGAGCAGCTACTAAATAACGGAAGTAGCTTCCTAACACTTAAGGTGAAAACTTAAAAAGCAAACCTTCTCCCCAAACATTTTTTTCTGATTTTTGTTTTAACCGTCACAGAGAGAAGTTACTTTATTTTAGGTCACATGATGTGTTAAAACAACATGAGATGGTAGGGTGAGCCTCTCCATGCACACCAAGAGCTTTCCTCCCTTTCCTCAAGGTTTCATGGTTCAGCTCCAGAACAGACATGCTTGTGACCTACAGATTCAAGATTAGCACTAGAAAAAGTTGCCTTTCTTTCCATGGAGGTGATCTTTCCTCAAGTAGTAATTATGTCTTTTTATAAGAAATTGGATCTGAATCTACTTCAAACAAACAAAAAAAAAAGGTGTTAGCTAGAAAAATTAAATGTGACTGAAATATGAACTCAGTTGTTGTCTATTAATTTAATTGAAGATAAGGGTATGATTTTGCAAAATATTACAGCATGGGGCACACATGGAAGGAATGCCAGAAACAAAGAATACAAGGCCTTGCCTAATGTTTCTTTTTTTTTTTTCATCCACCTATGAAATAAAATAGATTCACACCACTTCTTGTTGGACAATACTCTTCTATGGTAGCAGCAACAACACATTTTCAAACTTTGAATATAGAACTCAGAGACTGCAGTTATTAAAAATAAGTTTCAGGTCTGAAGTTGTACTTCCAAAAAAATCCCAAACTTTCTCAAAATACTTCCAATTTGACATTTGATTTAATAATGGGATTGTAACGGGTGTGATGAGGTTAGGTTACATGACCCAAAACTTCACTATGTTTTTCTATTTCTCACTATTTTTTGGTTTGAGTTTTATGTGATTGTGTGTCACACTCAGGAACATTAACTTTCCTTGCAGTCTGGATCACTCTGACGCAACTTGAATTAACCTTTAATTATAATTAATATTTATCTTAGTATTTAAAAATCTAACGCAGACAGTGTATTTTCTTGGAACTGTCTTCTCATGCTTCTTATCCTGAGCTTTTTAACTCCAGGCATTTTAACTCCTCATCAACCTTACAAGAAGGATTACTTATCCATTATTTTACTGGATCCTGGAATGTTGTTGCCCTGCATAACAAAGTGTGATTAATCAAAATCACGCTGCTAAATCCAAGTAAATGAAAATCCCAAGGTATTTATGAATAATACCAACGAAGTAACTGCTACATGTAGGATTACTAATGAAACTATGTTATGCTCATTTATCAATTTTTATTACTACCATTAAAGAAAACAGAAAAAGCAAGGAAGTAAACTGAAGCAGTGATGGCAAAAGATTTAAGATGCCAAGCCACGGGGAATATTTCATGGAATCCCTTGTAGTGAGGAGAAAGCTGATCACAGAATTTTGCCTGTGGCTCAGGGGGTTGCTCAGAGCTCAGGGAGGTCTGTGGCTTGGCTGCATTTCACTGGGCTTGTTTGTGAGACAGGTGGTCTGAGTAGGAAAAAGCTGCTGTAAAAAGAGTGTGAAAGCATCATTCTGCTTCCTGGGCTACCAATTACAGCCTAAGTAAGGCAGTTGGGTTGGCTTAACTGAAAGTTTGTGAAGACAAAGTGACAGTGAGCTTGGCAGTATTGGAACATAAAGTAGGGTGTAAGGAAGACAGAAGGATGTTGGTATTAATGATTAAACTTACAGAAAAAAAGAAGACAATGCAAAAGTTGAGAGATTTAGATGACACTTTAGTACTTCATTGTAGATAAAAAAATGTTTCAAACAGATAAATGACAAGAAAAGCTGTGACAAAATCATGCAGCTTTTCTGCCTGAACAACACAGACTATGGAGGCAGCCAGGTGAAACTTGGCAATGTGTGTAGGAGTATTAATTGGAGGAGAGACAGAGTCCTGATAGATCATTACACAGAAGAGAAAAAACAGCTAGTTAAATAATAGTTTACTGCACCTGTTTCAAAGACTATATATGAGCAAAAAGAAATAATATGAACATGTGGCAGTAAAAGACCTGGAGAAAAAAAGATGAGATTTAAACTAATAATGCAAAACTGGATGTTATATGGGCAGCATATTCATAAGTGTATTCTTTTAACACCCAGTGCTAACAAACGATCTAAGCAATATACCACTCTCTACTTCCTTGAATAGTGGAACCTCTGACACAGTTTCAGTGATGCTTGTATCAGGTTCAGGTCTTACACTCACTGACAGCCATATCTTAAGATAATTTTGCTTCCCTCAAGGTCTTCTGGCATTCATTCCTGCCTGTTGTCTCACAGCACCCTGTGTCAACAATTACAAAGCCACAGGGGTTTGGGGTGTCACTCTTACAAATGGATTCCAAAAGGGACTGAGATGAAAAATATCTTTCTCTATCCAAAAATGTGCTGTTACTTTTCTCCAAAAGATCAGTGTCCTGATTTTGTGTAACAGAAAATCATCATGCACAATTGTGCCTATGCAACATGGGAAGCCTGTTGCTTTAATTTCACGCATGCATTTCCTACAGCAGCATTTGTTAGACGTGATGAATTATATGACCTTTTGGAATGACTGACAGATGTGTTTATTATAGTAGCTTTGGAGGCATTGATGGTTTTGCAGCTGTTCTCTGATGAAATCTTGTTTGATTTTGTGTTTGCTGATCCACAGAAAATCCACTTTTGGATGGTTAGATTGAAAACAGGAATGAGGAGGGAGTTTTCATCTTTTAGAGGAACCTACAACTGTTTAGGAACTCTTCTGTATAAATTCTATTGCAGGATGAAACAGAGCAGAGCAATGTATTTCCAATGGAATTTCCTCTTCTGACAATAATAAGTAAAGTCCAATATTGTCTCTTATTTAAACAAGTGATCTACTTATTGTGCAGTAATCTTTTTTACTGAAAAAAGTAATATTTAAAGAAGAGGTTTCAAGTACTTATCAGAGCAGATACCTGGGCATAGTCATCTACCCCACAACTGTGAGTCATGATGCAACTCCTGCAGTGTCCTGCTGCTCGAAATTCAATTAAATAAGGCACATCTATCTTCCGAAACTCCATTTTGATATTCTTCCACAAATGTTTCTATGTATTGAAGGTATTATTCCACAGGTTTTCTCATGCTTACCACAGTAATCCCTTTAACTCTTACAAAAGTGCACCTAACAGTCTATGCAATGAAACCAAAATTAATACTTTTGAGCTGAAGACATGGCACTTGCCTTTACTTATGCAGAAACAGTGCTGTGTAGTGCACCACTTAATGTTCCTCCACACAAAATCTAGGGCCAGCCTTGAGATTTCTTTGTACCATGGACCTAACTTTTGACTCTGACAAGATTCTGCAAGTTGTCATCGTATTGATCTTCTAATGTCCTTCCCCATGTTTACAGCATAGAAACAGATCTTCTAAAGCTTTATCAAAGGCACTAATAAAAGTTGAATGGGGAAGAATCACATGTCAATTAATACTCAGTTATTACAGTTAATAGAGTAAATCAATAGCTTTAATAAGTAAAAATAAAGTAGTAATAACACTACATCACATTTAAAACAAATTTTACTTTAATGTGAGATAAGACAAAAATACAGTATGGTTTTGCTTCATAAACACAAGTTTGTGTCCTATATTAGTGTCAGCTAAAGCTTCAAATTTAAATCATATACGTAAACAGAAGTCTAATGTTGTGTTTCTATAGTTTTGCACTCTGCTCATGACACATATCAAGTTACATAGCAATGTAATTGCATGTCACTGGCAATTCAGAATTTTGTGACAAAATGCATCACATACTCTATCCCTCGGTTTGATACTGTTGTGGTTTAACACCAGCCAGCCACCAAGCCCATGCAGCCACTTGCTCACTCCCCCACAAGTGGGATCAGGGAGAGAATCAGTAGGGTAAAGCTGGAAAACTCATGGGTTGAGACAAAGACAGTTTAATAGGGAAAGCAAAATCCACGCACACAAGCAAAGCAAAAAAAGGAATTAATTCACTGCTTGCCGTGGGCAGGCAGGTGTTCAGCCATCTCTGTGTGTACTGTATTCTACTGGAAAAAGAAATGTTCAACATCCCAGCAAGATTTTTACTGTTTAAGTAGAAGGTCTTTCAAGTAAACATTTGGTTGTGTTATTACTATCACTTATTTGCATCACTACTTCACCAATTAACCAATCATTCTGCATTTCTAGCTCTGACGTTGACATGCCCACTGACTTGAGCTTTTTACATTTATGATACAAAATATCTGATATGGAAGCCTGCAGAGTGTTTGGAAATAGTTTGCTTGTGACTGAAGTGATAAGGTTATTCCCTCAGCCTAGGGGATGAACTCTACTTGACCATGTGCTGGGTGAACAAAATAATCTGTCTCTGTTATTACTGAAACAAGATGAAGAGCATGTATTGACAGGACAAGGGGGAATGGTTTCAAGCTGAAAGAGACTAGGTTTAGATTAAAAAAAAAAAAGTGATGTGAGGGTGGTGAGACACAGATTGCCCAGAGAAGTTGTGGATTCCCCATTCCTGGCAGTGTTCAAGACCAGGTTGGATGGCAATCTGAACAACCTGTCTAGTGGAAGGTATCTCTGCCCATGACAGAGGGTTGGAACTAGATGATCTTTAAGGTCCCTTCCAGCCCAAAACATTCTGCAATTCTGTGATGATTACTGAAACAAGATGAAGGTATTACTAAATCTATTGCATAAAAAACATAGTGCGATAAAATTGTATTGGGGGAAAGGGGGCAATTCTACATCTCCTTTCTTTTTACCCTATACCTGACTAAACTCCACACACACTAACAACACAGACCTGGATTCTTACACAACTGGATCCTGCTGCCATCTCAAGTGCGCTCAGGCATGCCATGGCCTGCTGCCACCCCCTTGGCACACATCTTCCTATCTGTGACAGCATTCAGAGGAGGAACAGAACAATAAGTCACTTGACCCTATCACCCAGCAACTTGTGGCAGCCAAAGCAAGAAAGAACAGTGAGTCAGTGTGGAGCTTTTGTTGCCAACTTTTAAAAAATACTTTTTTTCAGCAATGGCCTTGGGAGCAAACTGATTATGGAGTGTGTAGCTCATCACGCTCAAATTCGGCAAGTCTGAAAGCACGAGTGTAGCCAAATCTTCAGGCAACACTTCCTGATCTGCTTCATGGAGAACTGTTGGGTGACAGAATCACAGAATTGTTAGGTTTGGAAGGGACCTCTGGAGATCATCCAGTCCAACTCTCTGCCAAGGCAGGGTCAGCTGGAGCAAGTGCTACAAGGACATGTGCAGGTGGGCTTTGAATGTCTCCAGAGAGGGAGACTTCACAACCTCCCTGGGCAGCCTGTTCCAGTGCTCTGCCACTCTAAAGGTAAAGAAGATCTTCCGCATGTTGAGGTGCAACTTCTTGTATTTTAGTTTATGGCCATCGCTCCTTGCCCTGGGCACCACTGGAGTCTGGCACCATCCCCTCGGCACCCGCCTTTGAGATATTTGCATGTATTGAGGAGATCCACTCTTAGTCTTCTCTAAACAGGCCCAGCGGCCTCATAAGAGAGATGCTGCCAGCCCCGACTCCCGTTCCAACTGCTCTGCAATAAAACCAGCGGGAAGCACGACGAGATCCGCCCGTTCCCGCTCTCGGTGCAAAGACAGCGCCGGCTGGGGAGGGGAAGGGAAGGACAGGCACCAGCGCTGGAAAGCGGGCACGGGCGGGGCGGAGCAGGGAGCCGGTCCTGCCCCGCCGTGTCCCGCAAGAGGCGGAGGATGTGGGCACGGGAAGGTATCCCCGCCCGACGGCCGGGCACGCCGGGATGCCCTGGAGCCGGGCCGGGATGCGGGGTCCGCCCGGGCCGCCTCGCCCCGCTCCCCCCGCCCCCCGCGCACCGGCGGCACCGCCGCTCGCGCGCGCACCAGCCAATAGGCGGCGGCGGGCTCGCTTCTGCCTGCCCTCCCATTGGTGCGCGGCGGCGAGGGGGCGGGGCGGGCGCGCGCCCGCCGCAGTCCCGCAGTGCCGTCGCCGCCGCCGCCGCGCCGGGGCTCGTGCGCGCGCCACAACCGCCGCAGCGGCCGCGGGGCTCGGCGGGCGGCTCCGCCCGGGGCGGCGGCGGGAGCAGCAGCAGGAGCAGCAGCAGGAGCAGGGGCGAGCGGCCGGGCCGGGCCGGGCTTGGCGCGGAGGTGACTCTGCTCACCCGCAGCGGGGATGCTGCTGCCGCTGCTGCCACCGCCGCCGCCGCTGCTACAGCCGGCGCCGCCGCCAGTGAGAGGACAGCAGGCGGGAGAGCGGGCGGCCGCGGCGCCCGGCGGCATGTGAGCAGCGGCGGGAGCGTCCCCCGAGCCCCGCGGCAGCGCTAGGGGGGCCCGTCCCCGCGGCGGCGGTTCAGCGCGGGCATCCCCGCTCCAGCCGCCCGCGAGGGGAACAAGGAGCGGCCACAAAGCGCCGCCGCCCGCCCGCCTCCGCCCGACCCGCCCGCTCCCGGCGAGGGAGGGGGCGAGCGGAGCCCCCTCGTCACCTTCTCGCCGTCCGATCCATGGGAGAAGCGGGCCGTCTCCCTCTGGGAAGCGCTGCCGCGGCTCGCCGGGACTGAGCGGAGCGGCCGGCGGCCGGCGCGGCGGGAGGATGCCACTGCTGCGGAAGGCGCTGCGCGTCTCCAACCGCTCCATGCTCGCCTTCATCTTCTTCTTCTCCTTTTCCTCATCCTGCCTCTACTTCATCTACGTGGCCCCCGGGATCGGTGAGTCGGGGGCCGCCCCCCGGGGAGCGGGGGTGAGGGCGGCGGTGGGGGTCGGGCTGTCACTGCGGCCGGGAGGGCACGGGCGGCGCCGGGCGAGGGGCGGCTCGGGGGTCGCAGCGGGGTCCCGCCCGCCCGGGCAGCAGCGGGGCGGGGGCGGCGGTAACGTGCGCTGATCCCGCATCTTTGTTCTGCTGCTCTAGAAGGTTCATGTGCCATCGCGAGGTAGGTGGGTGCTGCCCTTGCCTCGCAGGCTGGAAACGTGAGGCACAAAAAGCAGCTCACCGCTTCACCGAGTTGTAACGGCAGGAACGAGGAAAGAACTGCAGAACTGCTGGACTCACTTGGATGTATTCCTCTTTCCAGTTCTTAGTAACTGCATTAATAATAAAGCACGTGTGAACAAAAATTAAGCGCCAGTTTGAATATTTGTTGTTTACTTCCGTCAGTGGGATCTCTCTTCACAGGTTTTCTAGTTTGGTAGCTTCCACTTCTGGAGAAACCTCTTCAGAGGGGAGACAAATGGTTGATTTTGGAGAAGCTTCATAAAATAACTGTGCAAGTTTGTGGCAGACAAGAAAATGTGCTGTTTTCCTTAGTTTGATCTTCTGCTGTTACTGGGAGATCGTCAGGCTTTTTCTAACTGGATGATCCTTTCAGAACTGGTTAGCATTACCGCAGAGCTAAGGCCGGTGGTATCCTGTATTGTGTTCTGTGCGTTTTCACTGTGTTGACTGTCTGTTGACTAGGCAATGTTTTCTTTTTTTTTTCCAGGGAACGTTGCCACTTTCTTCTGCCTGTTTCCTTGCTTTTCAGGTGCTACCTAAATACCTGTAAAATCATCTCTCTCTTTGTTCTCAGTGCTTGAAGCGTCTCTCTGTAGTCATTACTGTGAAATGTCCACATTTGACCACTGAATCTGCGGGAATTGTTTCCTATTGACTGTGACTTTATGCTATTTGGCTCCCTCTTGTTCACTATGTTATATATAGCTTGTAAGCACTTTCAAGGTGCAATTGCTTCTGCTATATTTTCATAGTTCTGCTGTAGTTCTATAGTTCTGCCATACTTATGTACTTCATACAATATTGACAAGCCTGTCATTTATTATTCCAGTTCAAATAAATATAAAAAAGATTAGGGAATATATCATGAGTTGGAGTTCTGAACTTTCTTGTCTATCAGTGTTTCCTTGCTGAAAGGGATGTGATGTAGTCTTGCAAGTGAGACTGCTGCTACTAGGGTCCATTTAGAAATCTTAGGTCTTTGAGACACTAGTGCAGTACATATATGTGTGTGTGTATATATATATATGTTAGACTTTAATTACAAGTAGTTGGTGTATGATTTAAATAGCAGAGTACAGTTTCCCCATCTAAGTGAAACTATTAACATCTTACATAATGTGCACAGCTGGAGTATTACTTTGTTATTTAAATGCTTCTGTTCAATGGATATCTTTTTAGGAAGAACATTTTCTCACTAAACAAGGCTTATGTAGTATCTTGTACAGAATCAGAGCCTTTAGTGGGGTGAGACTTTTCATTCCTGACTTCATCTTGCTGCTCAGCTGCTGAAAATTACATGTGTTTCCTTTGGATTAGGAATGAAATGAAATCAACAGCATGTACCGTAAGTGTTCTTGGGCTAGGTTAATTATGTCTGATCAACCTTGAGGAAAACCAAATCATATTGAAACTGGTCTCTCTTCCTATCTCAGACATATATAATGTAGTTGTCCCTTTCAAGCTTTGGTCTACCAATACACAAATTTGGGGTAGTTCCACAAATTTGTGAGATTACATCTCTTTCTGGCTACTGGTTAATTCTGTGCTGCCCTACCTGTATGCAGTTGTGTTCTGAACTCATCCACCTAAAATCAAAACCCTGCAATACTGAAATTATTCTTTGTCTATGGCACTTCTGGATCCAGCTTGAAATGCTACCAAGCTGTGCTGGTTTGGGGGGCCCTGGGGAAGGAATATAGAAAATAGTAAAGGAAAGCAGAATAGAAAAGTTTTTACACTGGTATCTCAGCCTATCAGCTTGCAGATGTGATACTGATTTCCCAGGAATTTGCTGCTGAAAATGTCACTGTGTGGAATGGAGAGAAAGAAGGTCAGATATTATCTAAAAACCAACAAGCGTCCTGGAACTATTCATGGGGAAAATGTAAGAGTGGAAGGTTTTCAAAAACCTAGGAACACCCAAGTTTACAGGCAGATGATTCATCTAATAATCCCATGCTGTATGCTTATGCTATTTGCATATTGTGATAGAACAGAATATTTCAGTCTACTTGCTCCTTTTCACTGAATGTAATGAAACAGATGTATCTAAGTCAAGGCTGATTCTGTGTGTGTGGAAAGGAAGAGGGCTTAAGGTTACTTATGGAAGCTCAGCCACCTTACCTGTGAGCAGCTTTCTATGAAATATATTCTGCAGCTAAATAATAAATGATTGGGATCTGCTGTAATGAATGCGTACAGATACGTTTTACTGAGGATATTTCAGTTCATCAGAACATTTTCATCCTCAACAAACTACAAGGCACAGTTGTCAGAGAGGATAGAAATTTTACTCGTGTTGTAGGGAATTGGAGCTGTTTCCTGGCTGGTTTCTCTTCCTGGTGGTCAGAGGAAAGGAGAAGTTGGACTCCCAAATGCTTTATGGAGCAGCAGTGTACTGGAAGGTGGAAGGGGAAAAATAAGTGGGTTATGTAGCAGAATGGTTTCCTGAGATGTCAAAGTGGATTGAAAATTTGAATTCTTATGGTCTGATAGGGTAGGATTCCCTCTTAGCAAGCAATTCCTGGCTTATCAAAGGAAGATGTCTGCACTGGGAGAATTCTCAAAGAGGTCACTATCACATTCCCTCTGTCCTTCATGCTCTTTAGAAACAACAGTTACTGCATTTTTTTAGCAAAACTGCATTTTTTTGGCAAATAAGGTTTGAGTCAATTTGGAATACTGACAATTTGTTTAGAGGGAAAAAGTTTTAATTACTTATTATAGGGTATTTAATTATTTCTAATATTTTATAGTTTTTATTTGCACACAAATTACAGATATTACAGTAACATCGCTGCATAGCTTTTTTTTTTTTTTTTTTGAGACCTTTTAGAATGCTAGTTCTTTGGGAAATAGAAGCTTTTATTATCCCATGTATTTCAGAATAAGAGGGGAGAAAAAGCATTTACGTTTCGTGTTTTCAGGCACATGTTCTGTGTTTTGAGACTAAGACATACAATATTCCACATAATATGAAAAATATGGGGTTTAAATGGTTGAGGAGAATTCATACATAATGTTGGGATTGTCCATGTGCCTCCTTTCCCCTTTTCTGTAAGCACAGACAGTGGGATGAGGTAGAGATGGCTGCAACCCTGCATCAGCAGCACCCTGATGGTCTTTTGATAGTCAGAGGAACTCAAACATGAGAGCAGATTGAAACATTGAAATATTTAAAATTTAAAAATCTCATGTAAACATTTAATGATGCTGCTGTGTGATAGTCTCGATGAAAGCAGGTAACAGGTGCTCCTTCTCCAAAAAGACCACTTTTCTGGAAGTACTTCATCTGGTGCTCTTTCTCTGGTACCTGAAATGAAAGGATAGAAACTGAAGTTTCTGGTTTTGAATCAGTCAATAAAGATAGCCTGTGATTCTGAAACTTCACTGGAAGTTACAAATATCCATGTAGTAAAGACTGAAGAAGGTGACTGAGAGGGAGAATCTTTGGCACCAATACATTCTCTTTCATTACTGTAGATAAGAGTTGTGATCAAATGGACTCAGATATGGTCCAGACAGCTATCCAGAATACATAGGTATGTTCAAGTTTACATCTTGGAAAAGATCCAAAGATGAGGAGAATAAGACAAATTAACAAGGCAGTGGTGACCAAGAGAGCATTTGCTGGTCTTATTTCACTGCCAAGCCAATCTGAGTATTCTAAGATATTTTTTTTCTTTTTTTTCCCCCATGCTTTTCCAATTTGCTATTCAGCATCATAACTGAAACGACATTGCACAACATAACTGATCTCAGAAAATGATCACTTATTCATCTCTGAGTTTTTCCTTTCCGCCTGATTCCAGTGGAGAACCTGTACCAGACGGGGTGGAAGAGTACCTTAGAAGTTTCAACACTGTAGTCAATTGCAGTCTAGTTTTTCACTCAGAGGGTGGTTGAGAACTGGAACAGCCTCCCCAGGGAAGTGGTCACAGTGCCAAGCCTGTCTGAATGCAAGAAGGTTTGGACAACGCTCTCAGGCACGTGAATGTGATTCTTGGGGTGTCCTGCATGTTGCCAGGAGTTGGACTCAATGATCTTGGTGGGTCCCTTCCAACTCAGCATATTATATGATTCTAACTTGTCTACCTTGGACATGATGAACTTTGTAGTTCTCATAAGAACTGGTTATGAAACAATGAGGTGATCAAGGAAGATGCAATCTGCTTTGGCATCGGTAACTAGGAATCCTGAATGGTGAAATGAGATTGAGGAGGAAAAATCAGCTGCGGTTTCCTCTCCTGTGGTCTTCTGCTTCTTTTAATAAAACTTTGCTACTTCCCTGGCAATCCTAACCAAAGGGCAGCTGTGCAGGCTAGTTGGAACTTTGAAGCAGCTCCAATGGTTTTAGCTTACAACTTTACATAAATCTGTTTCCTCTTCTGTTATTAGGAAGTGGTTTTCCTAATAGGAAAGGATGATATCACTCCTTTTTGAACTTGTGTAAAAATGGAGGAGAGTGCTGCAAGTGGTATCAGCAAGAGAAATGTTGTGCTGATATTCTTTGTTCCTGTCATCTGTGGCTGTTGTGGTATTACTAAAGACTTAGTGTTTGATTATAGAAAAATTTAGATTGGCAGGGACCCCTAGAAGTCACCTGATCCAACCTCCTGCTGAAAGCAGATTCTACTGAACTAGATTGCTCAGAGCCATGTCTAGTTGAGTTTTCAATAAATCCAGGGACGAAAATTCTGCTGTCTCTCTGGGAAACCTCTTGAAATGTTTGACAACTGTGAGAAGATTGTAATATGCAATTGCATATCCCATCTTGTGCCTTGTGTTCATTGCCTTGTGTCTTTTCACTGTGTACTTTTAAGTGTTCAATTTAGTCTTCTCTATACAGTTCTACTGTATAGCTGAAGACAGCAAAAAATTCATCCTCCTTTTAGCCATTTCTACTTAAGGCTGAACAAATCCATTTCTTTTAGTTTGTGCTTGTACAAAATATGCTCCATTTTGGAAGGTTTCCTCTGGGCTCGCTTTGGAATGTTCATGTCTGTCTCTTACTTGGGGTCCTCAAACTGGACATGGTACCCCAAATACAGTTTCACAAGCTGCTAAATAGAGGAGAATAGTTGCTCCTATAGGTCTGCTGGTTATGCTGTTGTTAATACACGGCAGGATACTGTTGACTGTGTTTGCCACAATGACACACGGATGGAAATACCTTGTCTAAGGGTTTTGTAATAGAGCCTGTGTATGGGTTTACTGCAGCTCAAGGGCTGCACTGAAATAGGAATAATACAACTAGCCTCTTCAATCATTGGTTACTCTCCTTGTGATACTGTGTGGACATACCTGATAAAAGGCTGATGAGTTTTGCAGGCAGTTGTAGATGTTCATGTTTGTATTTTCTTTTTCTGTTATTATAGCCTTCTTTTACTCCTCTCTAGGGAACTGTTCTCATGGGTCTCTTCCAAGTTTTTTGAGTGAATGAAACTTGTCTGTCCCATTATTTCATAATTTCTGAAGGGAAATGCCTTTACTACAGACCTGGTTGTTGTTTGGGAGCTATTTTCATCTATATTTCAATATTGAAGTTCACCTGTTATTAAAGACTTCATTTGGAGGCAGGAGTACTTTCATTAGTTGCAGAGGTCTTTTGCTTGCTTGCATTGCAGTTTTTCACTTCAGTTCCACAAATTTTAATCAAATCCTTTAACTGAAAAATTTTAGTCAACTTTCTGATTAATAGGGTCTTTCCTTTTTCTCTTGTGCAAAGAGAAGAATGAGGTTTAAATATTCTCTGCTTGATCTCTGATTTCCAGCGGTCAGATGTTCTTCAGCATTCTGAGTAACAGCTTGAGCTCATTATGAACTCAGGCAGGTAAGTTTTCTGCCTTATTCTGGGAAGCGCAAAGATTTTTCCATTATGTTGGGCCAGCACAGTCACTCCTCGCACCTCACTGTCTTTCACTTTTACCAACACATTAGCTTTGACTAAACATCCATATTTCTTTCTGAATCAGTTGTTTTTCATCTTTGTCCGATAGTTTTCCTGAAGTCCTTAGGTATTAGTAGTTATTAGTCAGGGAACTTGCCTATATAAGATTTCAATGAGTACTCCTATTGTGATGTTATTCTTAGACAGAAAAGGGAAAAAAACCAGGCACTTAAGGTGTGCAGCTAACTTCACAAGGACAAAGTAATTACTAAATCCCATGTGAAATGAGTTTTCACTTAAGCCAGCCAGTTGTTTGAATGAGTTCTTTTCATGGCTTGAGAAGGAGAGATTGTATTCCCTGGGAATATTTATTTGAACTGTGATGGTTGACTGACACGGCCAAAGCTTTAACCATTTCCATACCTGTCTGTGATGAAAGATAGCTTATCTACTGGCTTTTCATTAATAAGATTATTTCTACAAGTGACTATCTCTGCTTGTTTTTCTACAGCTCTTAGTCTGTTTTAGGTAAATCTTTTGTATTCGAATGATGCAATTATATTATGGGAAGCATCATGCAATTATTCTGCATTATGTGGGATCCAGTGTTAGGTTTTTGTGAACACAGTGTAGAGATTGGTTTCAGGACTTTAAGATATAAAAAATGCTTTTTTTTCAAGGTATTGCCAGTGGTCAGTGCACTTTCTTAGATTTGCAGTTGTCCTTGTTTACCTTCAGTTCATTGTGCATTTATTGAGCTATTTTATGGATTGCGGTATAATCTACTAGTATCCTGAGAGGGTAGAATAGTATCAAATGTGTTAGAAATTATATTTAACATTGTATCTTTTATCATGCTTAAAAATACTGCTAGGGAAAGAAATTTTGATTTCATGTTTTTTTTCACCCGTAAATGGAGACTTGATCAATGAGATTCCCTTTTCTACTGTCTCCAATAAACAGTGAACTGACATTTATTTAATTCCTCAGACTTGCAGTCAGAGGACACATCCATTTGGCATATATCCTTTGTGGCAATGAGTATACAGAGGTTGTCTGAAGTATTAACAAAACAGTGCAGTCTCACCATCCCTGTGAAAGAAGTTTGAATTTATTGTTAATTTACAAATAGTGCAAAACTTCTATTAAATATTGAACAACAAATCAGGTAAAATTATGTTTTAAGGCATACATTTTTTTGCTTTTTTCCTGGTTGTTGCATCTGCTTTAAAAACAACTTCTGATTAACAACAAATGTGTAAAAATAAATAAAATCCTAAGGAAGTTGAACAGTTACTATAGTATTTATTGATGTTCATGGTAAATTTCAGTTTGTGAATAGGAACTAGTTAACAGCAGTCTTACGTTACTTTGGATATCATCCTTCTCTGCTAGATTGTTCAATTAATCAATTTGACAAACTAAAGTCATTATCCAGTAGTGGAAAATATTTCTAGATCCTAGACGTTTTAGAACAACCATTGAGCTCTATTTACTATGTATTTAGAGTAATTGTAGAATTTAATCTTTAACACTTTTGTGATAATTTGCTATGCATAAACTCTGCTGGTAGTTTATTTATATCGCTAATATTGCTGAGAATAATATCATATAACCTCAAGATGAGAACATATCCATGTGGGACGTGGTCTAGAAATGCCCCTGTGGGATGATTCCTCATTTACAATTACTAGTGGAGAATTTTCTGTTAACTCCTTTGAACCCAATTTTTTTTGCATTATGTTAAATGTGTTTTTCAGAAGTTCTGTAAAACAGGTGTTGACTAGTAGATCAGTAACTTTAGGGTCAGTGGTCCTTTGGAAAGACCTATTTTCTGTAAAACTGTGTTTCTTGCATTTGAATTTTGCAGCATTCACAGATTCTCTATGAAGTATCTCCTATCTGAGCTTTCCAGCATTTTTTTTTTCCCTGGAAAGATCAGTGTATAATTCTCATCTTCTTACTTTTTAAGGTTGTGGGGTGTTAACTTTTTACTTATTCCTTTGATAGCATTCTTGAGGTAAGGCTTTTTCCATGTTTGTTTTTGGGTTTGTTGGTTTGAGGTTTTTTTGTTGATTTGTTTTTGTTTTTATTTTTAGGATAAAAGCTGCATTTTGAAATCAAATTTGTGATCTCCAAGTTTGTTCATCTTTTGTTTGGCATTTAAGAAATCATTGTTTGTAATCTAATTAATGCTTTTCTACGTTGCTAAGGTATTCATGGTTCTAACTTCCTGCTGTTGTTCAGAACATCAGTCATTGATCCAGTTTCAGCTTTACTTGTTCTGTTGTGTACTTTACTATCTTGGTTCCTTCTAAATGTGTGGCATATTTTTTTGGCTTTGCTTTGGTGTATGTGTACATCATGACAAATTACTGAGTTTCTGTGTAAAACTGAGTCTTGTGCTTTTTCTGTGAAGCTGAGGGATTACAACCTGGTGCAGTGTTGTTAGAAGTGCTTTAATTTTTGGTGTACTGCTTGGAAGGAGCTTGATTTCTGGACAGAGTGTGATCGTGAATGAGACCTTTTTCTTTAAAAAAATAGTGTAAATAGTCTTTGAGTGAATATTTTAGTAACAGAAAGCTACCTGATGTAAAACATTGAATCATTTTAGCAGTTATTTTTATACTTCAAGAATTAATACATTGCTGCCACCCGCCGCCCCAATGGTCTTGTTTTCACTCTAGCACTTAAAACTATTAATAACTAGTGAGCTATAAAAAATGAAGACAAAAAATGAGCAATCTGATATTTTTAATATGTTCTACTTGGTGTTCACCAGGTCCTTCAAGGCCTCTTCTGCCAAGCTCCTTTCCAGCGAGGTGCCTCTGAGCATATATTGGTGCATTGGGTTGTTCCTCCCCAGCTGCAGGAATTTGCACTTCTCTTTGTGGAACTTCATGAAGTTCCTGTCAGCACATTTCTCCAGCCTATTGATGTCGCTCTGGATGGCATCATGGCCCTTTGGCATATCAGCTACTTACTCCTTTTCTGTGCGATAAATAAACTTTCTGAGGGTATGCTCTGCCTGTCATCCAGATCACTAATGAAAATGTTACACAAGACTGAACCCAGTATTGACCCCTGAGGTACACCACAGGTCACTGACCTCACCCTTTGGGCTTGGCCAGTCAATCAGCTTTTGATCTGCCTCACTGTTTGCTTCACCAGCCTGTACATCAACTGTTTTTCTGTGAGGATCTTATGGAATAAAGTGTGAAAGGCCTTACTGAGGTCCTGGCAGGCAATGTCCACTGCTCTTTCCTTATCTGCCAGGCCAGTCATTTCATCATAGAAGGTTATTAAGTTGCTCGAGCATGACTTCTCTTTGGTGAAGGCATACTGACTATTCCTGATGATTTTCTTGTTGTACACGTATCTGAGGAATGGTTTCCAGGGTTAGCTGCTCCATCACCTTCCCAGGGATAAAGTGGAAGCTGATCAGCCTGTATTTCCCAGGGCCCTCCTTCTTGCCCTTCTTGAGAGTAGGAGTAACATTTGATTTCCTCCAGCTCTTGGGCACTTCTTCAGCTCACCATGATTCATTAAAGGTTGTCAAGACTGGCTGTGCAATAACATCTGTAAACTCCCTCAGTACTTGGTGCATCCTATCAGGGCCCATGTTCTTACCTGTGTCTGGTTTGCTTAAGTATTCCCTGACCTGATTGTTTTCCACCAAGGGCAAGGATACAATTTCCTTGCTCCAGCCTAGTCTCTGGGACTTGGGATTCCTGAAGATTAATCTTACTAGCCAAGACTAAGACGAAGGTGGCATTCAGTACTGTAGACTTTGAGCAGTGGGTTCACATTTTCCTTAGTTTTCTTCTTGTCACCTGTGCAGTTAACCCTTTTTTTGTCTTTGACATCCCTGGCCAGGTTCAGTTCCATCTAGGCTTTAGCTTTAGTTTTCCTAACTGCATCCCTGGATGCTCAGATACTGTTTCTGTATTCTTCCTGCATTACCTGTCCTTGCTTCTACCCTCTGTATTATTTTTGTGTTTGATTTTTTTCCAGGAGGTCGTTGTTCATCCATGCAGGTCTCCTGTCATTTTTTCCTGTCATGATATTCATTCAGATGAAGTTTGAAGGAGAATATCCTTGAATATTGCCCAACTTTCTTGTCCCTCTCTTCATATCCCATGGGACTCCACCATGTAGGTGTTTCAAGAGGCCAACATCTGATCTCTTGAAGCCCAAGTTGCAAGCTTTCTTTTGCTTTTTCCTGCCCCTAGGATCCTGAATTGCACCGTCTCATAGTCTTTGAAGACAAAGCTGTCTTTGATCTGTATATCCCCAGTGAACCCCTCTTGGTGAGTATGAGGTCCTGCAGAGCACCTTCCTCACTGACATCTCTCTCACTTGTGTCAGGAAGTTGCCGTCGGTGCACTCCAGAAATGTCCTGGAGTTTTATCTGGCTGTGGTGTGTCTCCAACAGATTTGTTGAAAACCATATGAGTACTAGGGCCAGTGAATGTGAGGCTGCTTTCATATCTGTCTGTAGTGGTACACTTATAGTTTCCTGGCCAGGTGAACTATAGCAGACACCCACTGTAATGTCAACTTTAGTCCTAACATGTAAGCTCCTAGTTGGCTCTTCTTCCATCCCCAGGCAGAGCTCCATGCATATCAGCTTTTTTTTCATATTAAGGGTGACTTCCCTTCCTCATCTTCCTTTCCTGTCCTCCCTAAATAGCTTGTGTCTCTCTATTGCAACATGCCAGTTCGTGGGAGCCATCCTACCTTGTCTTTGTGATTCCTGGTATGATTGTAGGCCTGGTGCTGGACAGAGATCTCTTAGTTAATTGTATTTATTAGTATACAGACACTTGAGGGGCACTCTAGCATGTTAAGGGTCATATTCACATAATCCCAATATCATTCTTGTTTGAAGAGACCTTCAAGATCAGCTAGTCCAACCGTCAACCTAGCACCACCATAATCACCCCTAAACCATATCTCCAAGTGCCACATCTGCACATCTCTTGAGCACTTCCAGGGACAGTGACTCCGCCACCTCCATGGGCAACTTATTCCAATGCCTAGCCCCTCTTTCAGTGAATTTTTTCTAATGTCCAATCTGAACCTTGCCTGGTGCAACTTCAGGCTGTTTCCTCTCATCCTTTCACTTGACACCTGGCAAAAGAGACTGACCCACACCTTACTACAACTTTCTTTCAGTTAGTTGTAGAGAGCAGTGAGATCCCTTTGAGCCCTCTCTTTTCCAGGCTAAGCAACTCCACTTCCCTCAGCTTCTCCTTGTAAGACATGTTTTCTAGACTCTTCACCAACTGTATTGCCTGTCTTTGGACATGCTCCAGCACCTCGATGTTCTTTTTTGTGTGAGTGGCCCAGAACTGGCTGGAGTATTTGAGCTGCGACCTCACCAGTGCGGAGTACAGGGGGACAATCACTTCCCTGGCCCTGCTGATCACACTATTTTTGATACAGGCCAGGATGTCACTGGCCTTCTTGGCCACCTGGGCACACTGCTGGCTCATGTTCAGCCGGCTGTCAACCAGCACCCCCAAGTCCCTTTCTTCTGAGCAGCTCTTAAGCCACTCTTCCCCCAGACCTGTAGTGCTGTATGGGATTCTTGTGACACAAGTGCAGGACCCAGCAATTTGCCCTATTGAACCTCATGTAGTTGTCCTCAGAAGCGTGTCATCACAGCATAGGTAAGGTTCGTGAAAACCTGTGCCATGCTCAGGAAGTTGATGAGTATTAAAGTATCAAGATTGCTGTGGGAGTCATCAAACTTCAGCCCTTGGTATTCTGCTGTCAATTTTCCTCTACCACACTAGCAGACAAGATGTATTTCTCTGTTATGTGTGTATTATCTTTAATGCTTTGTTGCTGTTGGCTGATATGACATTTGAACTGTGCTCTTTTTCACAAACCTGTGCCAGAGATTTACTTTTAGGACTAAATTAATATCTTTGATTTTTGCATAATGCTTTTAGCTTCTGACGTAATTAATTGGCTGCTCAAGCATCTGCTGCTACCTAATCAGCTGTTAAATGACAGTTGAATAAACTGATCAGATCTGTGCTCCTTGTAACTATGATTGTGCTGGAGACCCAGGGACCCAGGTAGCTGGGGCAGAGACTGCACAGAAAGGAGGAGAATGTTTCATTGTATATATGTATTTGGGTGGAGCTGGATGGTGTTGACAAGCAGATCAGCTAGGAAAAGGAGGTCTTAGATTGGGGTAAACTACAAGAGTAGCTGGATAAAAACATGGCAACATTTGATCTTCCTGTTAGCAAGAGCATTCTTGAATACTTAAGCCAAGGCAGCAGATTCTTCCTGGTTTGTTTTTTTCTGTGTGTGTGTTTTTTTGGTTTTGGTTTTTTTTTTGGTGTGTGATATTTTTTTTTTATTATGTCTTGGCATGGTGCCTACTTTTGCGACAAATGTCTTTTCTAGCTTTTGCTCTCACTAAGGTTTTGTGTGTCTTTTCAAATTTTTCTCCTCTGTCAGGAGTATATTTGTCCTTCAACAAAGGGGAGATACAGATGCTTTTGCAGAAAGTCTGTTTTATCAAAATTTATATCTACGTTATCTGGACTGCAGTAACATTTCCCATAAAAATTGAGAACACTTACATGGTCCTCTTGACTTTGTCCTGGACTTGTTTGAAAGGCTTAGTCACAGTTCTGTGCTTTATCAGGTTCCTAAGACCTTTGCTCTTCTGATTGTTTCCCCCATCCCACTGCAGGGGAGTGAGCAAACAAGTGGATGGGGACTTACCTGTTATCCAGATCAACCCACCACACCTGGTAATATGGAAATTAAGATCATGTTTCTATAAACCTGCTGTTCTGCAGAGATAGAAACTCAGGTGACTTTGGCTTTTGGTATCATGCTAAAAAGCAAAATATAGCGCACAGATCTCCAGAGGTTATCTCTGAAATCAGTATTTCCTTAGTGATTTATATTAAAAAATGACATTATTTTAGTGGTGGAATAGGAAAATATCAAAGAGAAGAGCTGTACATATGGGAGAGGGAATGTATATGGGGAAAAGGGGGGAGATGATACCAATTTGAAATGTGTTAAAATTTGAAAGAAGTAATTCTTTGTTAATTAGGAAGTTTTTGTCCTATTTGAAAGACAAAAATCCACTTAGTTTTAGTTTCAGGGAAGCCTTGAATGTTGAAATTGTCTGTTTGAAGGTAAATAATTGTTCTTCAAGGAACAGATCAAATTACTTTTGTGTTGATTTCTAAAGGAGAATGTTTCTTAGGTAGGTAACTTCATCTGTGAACTAAAGAATTGTACAAATTCCCTGAAATGTTTAATACAGACACCCTAAAACCCCCCAGTATTTGAATGGAAAACTACAAATGTAACTAAATAGTTGGAATCCCAAAGTGTTACTTTATAATTAATTGGGTGAAAATTTTGAGAAGTTTTTGTGCAAATTTTGTGTAAGGAAATCTGAGTGTTAGCGGTTGTCTTGGATCCCATTAAGAATCATTCTTGTGGGATTTCCTAGCTCTGTCATCAGACTAAGGTTGTAGTTTTCTCATTTTCTTTTGTTTCTGTTTCAGTGGCCAGGGAGTGTTGAGACAATTTCAGGATCTTAGCAGCTGAGTAACTTTTATACATATATAAACTCTTGTTAACCAAAACAGGTAGTCATGCTGGCAAAGGGTTTGATGGAATTACATGCCATGCATAGCACCTGGGATGTTCAGAGCCTCTAATATTCCTTGTTTTAATAAGGAGTTTCTGAAAGTGAGGAGAACCCCTCCATTCTTTAAAAAAACCCCTTATTATTGTAGGGCTTGCAAATAATATTCCTTGACAGATTATGTTGGTGTTTGTGTGTCTGTAGGTGTCAACAGTATTGTTTGCTAATGTGGTGGAATTAATCAGTGTATTTTCCTCTGGAAATGTCCCAGTCCTTTATATGCAGTACATGGAGCTCTGGTCTCTTTATGTTGGGCTGTAAGAAGTTATCAGTTGATCTGTCATGCCACTGATGCTGAGTCATCTGACAAAGTGGAGCTCCTGAGATATTTTTCTAACTTTTTCCCCCCCCTTCTGGTATGTTTAGTTCTTTCCTCCAAAGACTCTGAGCATTTTTTTTGTTTTGTTTTGTTAGGGTGATTGCTAATTACAGCAGGCCAAGTATCCCTCAGACCATGAGTGCTTAACATAGGTGAAGTGACAGATGATCCCTTTGACCCTCTTTGCTACCCAGTGTGAAAACTGTTCTGTGAAGGAAATTTGTCCTTCCCTTTGCAGTATTTTTTTAGCTCCATGAGTCCTGGATAGGCATTTGCTTGCTCAGATATAAATGCAGCTTCATTTCCACCTTACTTCTTTCTTTTTAATACAAAGAAATGTCTTGAGATCAGGTTTGGGGCTTTGGGTATATGTCTAACACAGAGGAATATTTCATGCTGTTGTTGGTAGTGAGTAATTTAATTACTCAGAATGTTGATTTACTCACCCTTGATGCCGATAATAAATATTTCATGTATAATTATCAAACATTAATACTATGAGATTGTCAGTGATTTGTAGCAGTTGTGTAACAGAGCAGCTGTTGGGGGTGGATGAATAGCAGCGCATTTTGGCTGAAAGTTGTGTTAATAAATGAGTAAAAAGGGAAGACCATTATATTGAAAAAGATTTTCTAGACTTTTTTTTGGTCCTGTATTTCAATGATATATATATGAAGATGTATATATGAGGGATATATGTATATATGAAAAATTTTTATTGGTAAATTAAATTGTTTCTTGTCATTCTCAGTTGGTTTTTATAAGTTAAAAAGAAAGTGTCATAAGTGTCTATTGACATTTTATAGTTTCGGGCTTTATATAGAGCTGTGGTTATGAATCCATTTTATTGTTATGTGTTGTTGCTGTTAGGTTTCACTCTGTGGACCTTCATCTTGAAGAATTAATGTTCACTAACCATGGATTCAGATATAGTAACAAATGTTGAACACATTGTAAATGTATGTTAGAATAATTTGGAAATACCCTGTTTTAATTCAAATTCAAAATTGCTTTTTTTTTTATCAGCAAACACGTATCTCTTTATGGTGCAAGCTCGTGGCATAATGTTGAGAGAAAATGTAAAAACAATAGGACACATGATCAGATTGTACACTAACAAAAATACTACACTGAATGGGACAGGTAAGAATGTTTCTTATTTAATTTCATTTTTAAATGAGCTTTTTTAAAAAAGCCAAATAGTAATGACATATATTGATTAGGAAAATTTGGACCTAAGTCCTACTTCTCTGTAACTGGAGTGAAAGTCAAATAGTTACTCTTTATCAGTTCATTTTAGAAAGAAATATTTGTCACAGCTGTAACAAAGATACCATCATTTAATTATTCTTCCTTTAGTGCAGTAAAATGCTTTTTAAATCATGCTGCTATGAATTTGCTGCTTACAAAGTTAATGCTCTCACCTGGATGATGGTGTTACAAATTCAGTGGATAACATAGGTTTTTACAAAAATCAACTCTTCTTTTTAAGATTATCCTGAAGGAAACAATTCTAGTGACTGTGTTGCTCAAACAACAATGTATCTTCCAGAGAACTTCACCTACTCTCCTTACCAGGCTTGTCCAGAGAAGCTGCCTTATATGAGTAAGTTTTAAACTGACCTTGAATTGTACTTTATACAAAATTGAATTGTACTTTATACAAAATACAGTTATTTTAATATAAAACATAATTGCAAGGAGTCCAAGTATATAGCAAGAGTCCAAGTATATTAATATATATATGAATAAAATATATCTGATAATGGAGAATGATGCTTATCAGAAGTTTGCCTGTAACTAATATGTTACTAAAACTCTTTACCAATCACAGAATCACAGAATAACCCAAGTTGGAAGGGACCCACAAAGATCATTGAGTCCAACTCAACCCTGCACAGGACCATCCTCAAGAGTCACATCATGTGCCTGGTGTGACAGCTAATGTGTTTTAAATTTTATTTATAAATAATTTTAGTTTCTACAAATTAAAAAATAAATGTTTTTATTAATATGTAAGAATACTCTTAACTTCATATATAAAGTGCTCATTCAGAGTTGCATATATTGAGGAATAATTAAAAATTTGCTTTTTTGAAATGGTATTCCTAATGGAAAGATTCCTGAGTCAGAAACCAGTTCTCAAATATTTAGCAGGTAGTCACAATTAGACCAATATATAGGAAACTAAACAGGATGGTGTAGTGAAGTGAGAATTGATAGAGGTAAGAAAATGCCAAAGCCCTGCCATAATGAGGAATTAGTACTTACAAAACAAATGAAAATTTGTGATCCTCAGGAAATTTTAAAATAGGACTTTCAAATGCAGATGTTTAAGATCCCAAGCTATTAAATAGGTTTAGTGGGTTGACCCTGGCTTGATGCCAGGTACCCACCGCAGCCAATGTCTTTCCCCACTCCAACTGGATAGAGAAGAGAAATTATAACTAAGGTTCATGAGTTGAGATTGAGGACAGGGCGAGATCACTTACTGATCACTTACTGGGCAAAACAGACTTGAAATAAAGATATTAATTAAATTTATTACTAACAAAATCAGAGCAGGATAATGAGAAGTGAAATAAATCTTAAAAACACCTTCCCCCACCCCTCCCTTCTTCCCAGGTTCTACCTCCTCTCCCACAGCAGCACAGGGAAACAGGGAATGAGGATTACTGTCAGGTCATTACAGGTTGTTTCTTCTGCTGCTCAGACAGAGGAGTCCTTCCCCTGCTATAATCAAAGTATAGCTTTGCTTGGGAATATTCTTAAAAATTCTTGTTAAAAACTGTAAGCTGTCATGTGAATTGCCCTTTCCTGCAAACTTACCATTGTTCAGGTTCAGACAAAATTATGGGCATTGTTTGGTCTCCCCCAAAGAGATTGCTTGTAGAGAAAGCAATCCTTAGAAAACGGGAAGGGTTAGGTAGGTGACCTAACAGCTGTTAAATACTGAGCTGTTTAAAACACTAAAAAGAAAGAGGCAAATCAGTCCCAGTGCTGACTGTTTTACACTGACCTTCACCACTGATAGTTTGCTATTATAAATTGTTCTGATATTTAACCGCAATAAAATTGCAGTCCATTGACTGAAACAAACTTCCTTCATGGAAACCACTCCTGAGCTTTCAGCTTTTTTCTCTGTTAGGAATTGTTGTTAGATTATCAGAGTTGCTGTAGGAAGCAAAGGACGATAAAATATTTTTTTTGTGCTCTGCATTTGGAATAAATCAGACCTTGAGTCAGTAATCCATTGAATTACTTCAGTTCTAGTAAATGTTTTGTAGACAGACTATTTTTGAGTGAAGAACTAATGGTAGCATTAGTATATATCTCTAAGATAATTACTTAAATAAAACTGTCTCATTTGTGTCAGAATGTACCAGCTAGAGAAGAAGAATCAACAACTCTCTGTAAATAAGTGTTAATATGTTACTAGAAGTGAGTTTGTTAGTAACCGGCAGTATCTGTTACACTAATGTGTTTATTTTACTTGCAGTATCTAAAATCAAATAATTAAACTACTGATTTGTAAGAGAGAAAATTTCAAATAATTTCTGAAGTTATTTGTGATACATTCGAGAATTCTAAACTCTTAGACTAACAGCTGACTTAATCTGTGGGCTGTCATTCAGCATGAACAAGTAATTAAATATTTAATAGAGCAGTTCAGATCCATATCATACCAAACAATGTTGCTGACAGCCACATGGAATTCTGACTCACTTTTCTTAAAAGTAGTGGATTTTATTAGGATAATCTAGATTCCATGATAACTTTTTTTTAATCTTAACTGAGAATTTTATCTGTTGAAGAATACAGAAACAGCATGTGTTTGTATTTCTTTTCAATACTGCCAGATTCTAAACTTTGTCTCTTAACATTGCAAATATATAGACATGGAGCCTAAAGTATAGATCAGTTGCTGTTTCTTATGAAATGAAATCATATAGAAAACTGTCTTAAGCCACGTAATAATTAGCCCCACATTGTGATAATATCCTTATTTCAGCCTCTTTCCCTTCAGACATAGATTTTGACTTTCAATATCACATTTTTATATACTATTGCACATATAAACAAATAAAACTAAATTATTCCAATAGTAAATATGCTACTTTGGGAAACAGATAACAAGTTCAGAAAATGTCAAATCTGGATACTCAGAGAAACAGGAATGATGATTATACTGATTGACAAATGCATATAAGTTAATATTTTTAATGGCACTTTCAAGGAATCTAGCAGTTGGAATTCTCTGAGATTAGTTCAAAACTGTATTGTCTCCTGCTACCTGTTCTACTTGTATGTTAGTCCGCTGTCCAGAAGTGAAGGAATGAGGCATGTCAGAAGGTACTAAGGTGCCTTATAGGTCAGCTTGCTTACAGTATGTTGTCTTAAATCTTTGATGCAGATTTGTTTGAATTGCCAGATATTCAGAATACCAGAGTAGGGAAGCATTCTGCTCTGCCATTGTTGCTATCAACCATGGTTGCCATATGTAATTCTATTAGAATTTCTCTGTGGGTCTCCTTGCTGCTCCTCTCCCTTTACCATATTTTTTTTTTTTGGTCAGCAATTGCTTTGTACTTATTCCATCATGCTTAATAGAGAAATAATAATTTTAACAGAAAATAATTGACTGGATAAGTTGCTATTCAACAAAGGGATATGTGTTTCACCCTGTGGTTCTCATGTATACCTTTTTAATCATCGTCTCTGTGTTTAATTATCATCTAACTCAAGCTTCTCTGAAGACCATTTAGTGCAATAAATGTGGTAGGTAGTCCTGAGATAGCCAGGGAAGAAAGATTCTTGAATCATGTATATTTTCATATACTTAATAGTCTAAAGTTATTATAGAAGTCAACTTCTCTTCTTTACATCAGCTTGCCAAATTTGTATCATGAAAGGAGTATGGTGAAATCATGTTTTGTGCCAAGTACATACAGGAACAGCTACTGCATTTTGTGTGTGACTCAGGTTATAACCCAGTGGCTGAGCACTGCTGTTGTAATTTATAAGCAAGACACCTCTACTTCAAGATAGAAGCAGTACAAGAGTCTGTCTTTTCCTTTGTAGATAAACTGATAATTGAAACCTTTCTAGACTACATAGTTTCTAAAACTCTTGTCATTTTTTATTTTTTTGTTCTGTAGACTATTTCTAATTTGATTTCTTTTTAAAGCATTGTAACTGGGTAAAACACTGGTTACAAAAGAAACTAGTAATTACCTTCTCTGTCTTTCATGTACCAGCAGTTAACATATTCCAGGATGAGATTTGCTATTTTTGTGCAATTGCATTTCATTGCATTAGCTCATATTAATAGGAAATGTATTATAAACTCTAAAAATATCTTTCTACATACTGCAACATAGCCAAGTATTTCCTGTTTTGTCTCTGTATTCTCATTTCTCCTTCAGTAACAATACATACTTTTTTTATTACTTTCACTCTATTGATTTCTGTATGTATCTGATTTGTTGAAGTAATTTTTCTTTCTGATTCTCTTCTTCAAAATGGTTTTTGCTTCCTCAGCTTTCTTTTTTTGTGGGTTGTATAAATATGTCTTATTGCAGCTTACTAGACACTAATGGAAGTAGTGAATACTAAGGCCAGATACTTACAGAGGTGCATTCTCCTGCCCCGACTAATGACAGGGAAAAAATACTAAATTCTGTTCACCTATCTTCTGTGTACTTTTGATAGTTAGTACCAATACTTCAGGTTTTACTACAGCTACTTTTCAAACAGTCTGGAAGGAATTCTTTCATGTTGCATGAAGTTAGAAGCACCTACCTTATTTAAATACTGGTTTACCATTTGATTTTTTTTTTTTTAATTTAAACTCTATAAGCATCTGATCACATCTAAACTTTTCTCGGGAGACTAAGGCATCTGAGTCACATCATATTGTATGTCATTCGCTTCCTTTTCTGGTGTGGTAATTGACCTTTATTTATCTTTCTTTTCCTATTAGATTCTGTAAGTAAACTGAAAGATTCTTTTTGCTTCCCTGTCTCTTGGTAGTTGAAATTGATTTAGTGATTTTTTTGTTTTTAATTTACTTCGTACATGTTTGTATACTGGTCCTTCATTGATTGACCTTGATTCTATATTTTGTAAGATTTCTTTTTCATGTCATTGAAGTGTTTCAGACACAACAAAAATGATCATCCAAGCTTTTTTTTTTTTACTGATTATTTTTAATTATTTTCAAATTTTCATTTAAATCTCTGTAGGATTAGCTTGTTCTGTTATATATTTATACAGTTTTTTTAGTAAGTGTCAGGTTAACTTTTTCTTCTAAAATAATTAAATAAATGTGTGTTTCTTTAAATCTGCACCTGAATCTCCATATTGTACTGTTCTTGATACTATAATTTTACTTAAAAAAAAATAATTACCTTCTTCATTACAAGAAGTACTATATTTAATAATATCCAAAACTAAAACAGCTCTTGCAGTATCTTCTCCCTTCTTCTGAAAACCATAGTTATTCCTAGTATGTTCCAAAAATTTCCATCTTTTGAAAAGATTTAGATAGCTAGTCAATTCAGTGACATGAAGCAGTCTTTTGGCACAAAGAGGATCTTTTTAGTATGAGCATAGGGGAGAAAATGGGAGTGATTTCTTAGACTTTAAAATACCAACCCTCACCAAAATATTTAAATTTTTAGACAGTAGGATATTTTATAGTGTTTTGTCAGATAGCTTTTGCAAGATATTTGTTTGATGATCTAGAGCATAGTAGTTTCTGAAGAATAACTTGAGTTTCTGGTTAATGAGTGTTACACTACTCGTCTCCCCAGATTTTCTCAATTCCTTCTACTGCTTTTGAGAGTATTTACTGAAAATCATTATTTCCGGTTTTGAAATTTTTGCACATGCATAGGCTAATGATTGACAGCTTTTAGCTATCAAGTAACTAAGTGTTCATATTTTCTCATAGTAAGGACTAACCTGATTTTTTTAAAACCATATTGTGGTCTTTATTCAGTAACTTACTGAATTCCACTCTCATCAATAGCCTTTTGTGAATGCTTTTCCTATTGGGCTCACTAGTGCCTGTGGTGGTAATTTTCAGATCTAGTTGGCTGCTATGAATTGGTTTGAAGAAGACAGTGGTGAGCTAGTGGATGAAGATTATACATGAAATGTGCATAATCATCTAGAATGTAAATTGAGGAAGTTTGTTGAGTGTAGTGATGATGCAATTTCTTTTAATGTGGAAGTGCAGTAGGAAGGCACACGGAATTTGAGTAAAGGTTCAGTAGTGCAGAGGATGTAGAATTGTTCACAATTTCAAGTGGTACTTGAAATGAAAGGCGACCCTAATTTTCTGTAATAGATAGAGAATTCAAACTACTTTGCTTGTTCTTTGTCCTCTGATAAGAGTATTTTGCTTTTAGGTCTTATGCAAGGACTGCTTTTACTGGGAAACACAGAAATTCATTCTGTAAAAGTTAAATATTAGGAGGATAGTATAAATTGTCTCTTTTTTATAATCTAGGCAGTGTAACTACAAATTTCTGATGCCATTTGTCTATGGTATAGCATGTAGTGCTACCACAGTTGTCGTAATTGAAATTAATAAATAATAGGGTTTTTTCCCTCTCTTTAGGAGGCCTTATTGATGTCAATATGAGTGAAATTAGTTTTGATGAAATTCAGCAACTGTTTTCAAAAGATTTAGACATTGAACCAGGAGGACACTGGAAACCAAAAGATTGTAAGCCACGGTGGAAGGTGAGATGCTGATTTTTTGGGTTTGTTTTGTTTTTTTCTTCTTAGTACATGAGAACAGTTTACCATTGCAAGCACTCAGTCTTTTGCTGATATATATATATATTTATTTATATATGTAAATAAATAAAGTATATACTATGTTGTAGTATATGTATTATGCCCTATGTGCTTTAGAAGAAACCATAGCTTGGAGAAAAATTTGAAATGGATAATCAGGGACCTTTAAAGGTTCGTTAACTGTGGTTACTAAACATTTCATTATATGGATGCAAACCTGTCCTATGTGTCTGTAGCTTGAAGTATAACTAGAAGAAAGTGAACATAGAAGGAAAATCTTATTTATACTTTATTCATACTTTTTTCTTAATTGTTTGAGCAAATTTCCAGCACACTTTCCTAGGGGAAACCAAAGTGTAAAACACAGAGGCAGTTTAAATGTGAAAGTTGAAAAGCCTATATACGTCACGGGAAACTTGATCTGTATTGAAATATTAAAATTTTAAAATGCTGATATAATCACTTTGTATATGTATATATACATATATATATGTGTGTGTGTGTATATATATATACACAAAATATATTTTTTTTAAGGTGGCAATCCTTATTCCTTTTCGGAATCGCCATGAGCATCTTCCAATTTTTTTCCGTCATCTGATACCTATGTTGCAGAAGCAACGTCTGGAATTTGCCTTCTATGTTGTTGAACAGGTAACAGC
Organism: Lophotriccus pileatus; assembly: GCA_035583135.1. NCBI lineage: Eukaryota > Metazoa > Chordata > Aves > Passeriformes > Tyrannidae > Lophotriccus > Lophotriccus pileatus. Next base: position 107,582,337 of record JAWWES010000081.1, on the reverse strand, counting down.
ATATACTTGAAAAGTGACTTCTCAAGATTCCTTACTGTCAGGGATTTGATATTCTTACCAAGATTTGAATGAATCCTGAATTTAAAAGTTGTTGTTCAACTGTTCTACTCCTTTAAATGAACAAGGAAAGTTCATCTCCATTCCCCAGTTTAAGCAGCAGCCAGATACGTCGTGCTTTTTTTCAAATATGGGCTCATATTTTATAGGGGATAACATGGCCTCTTAGAATGTGTTGTCTTTGGAAACTTTCAAGGGAAAAAATTAGGTCACTAGCAGTGTTCCTCAGGGCTCAATGCTAGGGACAGTTCTGTTCAGTGGATGCAGGAGCTGAGTGCACCACTAGCAAGTTTGGTGATGATATGAAACTGAGAGGTGCAGCTGACTTTTGAGGGATGGGGTGCAGAGGGATCTAGATAAATTGGAGCATTGATCAGTGATTAATGAGATGAAATTTAAAAAGGCAAAGTGCTGGATTCTGCACGTAGGACAAAGTAAAGCCAGGCACAAGTGTAAACTGGGAGAGGAATGACTGGAGAGCAGCCCTGCACAAAGGGGTAAGGGGTGCTGTTTGGCAGGAGGTTCAATATGAGCCAGCAGTGTGTGTCATGAGGGCAAACCCCATCTTGGGGTGCATCAAACCCAGCATCACCAGCTGCTCAAAAGAGTCATCTTTGTCAATAGTGTGTGTGTGTGTGTGTGTGTGTGTGTGTGTGTTGGAGGGGGGCTGTAGCGTATGTATTTCTTATAGTATGGAAATTTCGTCTTTCCCTGATTTTTACAGTATCTCCTTTGTTTTCTGTTTGAAGACAGGTACACAACCTTTTAATCGTGCAATGCTCTTTAATGTTGGCTTCAAAGAGGCTATGAAGGATGCTGTCTGGGACTGCATAATATTTCACGATGTGGATCACTTACCTGAAAATGACAGAAATTATTATGGATGTGGAGAAATGCCGCGCCATTTTGCAGCAAAGCTGGACAAATACATGTACATGTATGTAACGTTTTATTCATGCTGTTTCTTAAATACACAGAAATATTTTTAAAGCAGGTGTGAACTTTGGGGCAATATGTACAGGAGAAAACAATAAAACATCCTCCTACCATGCTGTTTACAGAAATTAATATTTAGTTATTAAAAGGAAGATTTAAGTTTAATGTCTACATTTGATATATTACTAATTAGAAGATATTTTTTATAATTTCTGGTGTTGAACTTTTTGGAGGGAGGTTGATGTTCAAAAAAAAAAAAAAGCTTTGTATGTCAAGGAGGAAAAGCTTACCTAGCTTACTAGAAATCTTTTCTGGCTATATAAGCCCTTGTGCTGGCTGTTACAAAAGACAAGCAGATAATCTGTATCAAAATACCACAGGAAAAAGGTCTTTCTTAATTTTCTCATAACTGTGCTATTTATTTCTGCTTCATACTGCTTTTTAAGCAGGAGATTTTCTTACTGCTAGACCATTATGTTTATTGTATTCTGTCTCTATTGACATTCGATGAATGTAGTGGGACCTTCAGTATTGTTACCTCCTTTCCTTCTGCCATTTTACATTAATGCTGTGTCACTTGCTTTTTAACACTTTGCTATCTCATGACATTCTTTGAATCACTTCACATAAAGCTGTAGCTTATTTCTTGCTACATGCATGTATTTGCTATCCTGAACTTTATTGGTGAAGTTAATCGACTTGACAACCTGGTCAACTAACAGATCAAAAACAATGCATTGAAACCATGACTCTGTCTCTGGGCTCGAGGTTGTCAGCCAGTCAGCAGTCAAATGTTTAAAGATTTCATATGTATTTAAAAATATATAAATTAACACATGTAAATATAGAAGAGATGTCATCTGGCTTTACATGTGTTTACAAAACACCTTATATATTTATATGTACATTTATAAAATGTCTAAATAGGTAAGTATTTACAAAATTGATAAATTTATAAATAAATCCAGATTTAGAAAATACAAAAATAAATATGTTTGTGTATATATTAAAAAAAATTGCATGTGTACCACACACACATACATACATATGAATAAAAATCTCAGTCCCATTAACTGTCATACTCCAGTTGGTTCTGGTTTTGCTTTTTTGTTCGTTGTTTTGTAGGTATGTGAAGGTTTGTTTTTTTTTTTCTGGGGGGTGGGTTAGAACACCTTTTATTTCCGTTAAATGTTGAAAGAGATTATAATAGCAACCTTCCCCAAAAGCTATTCAGATTTGATTGAATCCTGTGTTTTCAGAGAGATCAGAAGTTACATGACTGTGTATTTCTTTTTCTTTCCTCTTGCATTCTGGAGTTATTTGTCCTTCAGTGTGGCAATTATGTCCTAAGCAATGGTAAATCTTTTTGTAGATAGTCTTAACTCCTTGAAGGTTCCAGATTTGAAAGCGTCTCCTGACGGACTTTTATTTTATGAAGTGGCGTGCTGCTTGTGAAAGAGGAACACACTTTACTGTAACAGCTTCTGGGTTAAGGATGCAAGTCAATATTGATGGTAGTAAATATAGATACTTAAATATTCTATTTTTTTTTTTTAGATTGACAAAGTGTTTTGAGGACTGGAAATCACATTGGCTGGGGCTTAGTATGTTATATGGGTACAGTGGCCATTCATGTTGGCCAACTGGGTGTTACTTAATAGTATGTGCTAGCAGTTACTGTTGCTTATTGACAGAAAAGCCTATAGATCCCTTTGATTTAAAAGTTTATCTTCTAAAAACTGGAAAATGTTTTTAAATAAGTATGTCATTCACTGTAGTTGAATATGTACTGTTAAACTGTTTCAAGTTTTAACAGTTCTGTAGAATATAGTGATGAATTAAAATTATTTAATTGATGCATTACTGATGTGTAATTTTTCAGTTGATTAAAGAGGGAGAGTTTGAGTTGAATAGTGTCAAAATGCAGTAGTTTCAGGGCTTCACTTAACACTTCAGCTATGGGTCTAAATCAACCATCTGAAGTACAGATAGATTTTTGTTTCATCTGATGATACTAATTTGAGCTACAGCTTAAGAACACCTTTTATGCAAATCAGACTTTACTGCAAACCTTTTGTTCAACTTGGTGTATGTTACTTAATGCCAGCAATCAGTTCTCCACAGTGAATACATTCAGCATCTGTTCATGTCCTTAGTTCAAGGTTCTTGTTTTTTAGAAGGGTATTGTTCAAAGACAGGGCTACCTATCAAAGTTCAGCTAATAATATAGAATTTGTCTTTGGTTTTCAGCCTTCCGTACAATGAGTTCTTTGGTGGTGTAAGTGGCCTGACAGTGGAACAATTCAAGAAGATCAATGGTTTTCCAAATGCCTTTTGGGGATGGGGTGGAGAGGATGATGATCTTTGGAACAGGTGAGTGTTCAGCGCTTAGGTCTTTCTCACTTCTTCTGTGGTATCCACCCTTTGAGAGCAATTAGGTGCTTTTTTTTCTGTCACTTGTTACCTTTTTGTAATTTGTTTTAAATGAGCAAATTCTAGTTCTAAAGAGTTTGCTTCAGAAATATCAGAATATACCATTTGAACGTGTAAGTGTGATGTTCTTTTTTCTTGGCCTGGGGACAATTAGCAGGTTTTTAAGAGATAGGTCTTGTAACAGATATAACAACAGTTAACAATACTAAGCATATTTAATCCCATTCCTTCTGAGTGTTGCCTTTAATTTGCATTTCCCTTTCTGCTAGCATTATGGAATACAATCCCAGAGACATGTAGATGAGTTTCCTATCTTAGGAGCACTGTTTGAGAGGGAGGTTAATTTGTGAATATATTGATAGTCCCAGATTAGACAATGGACAGAAATGCTCATGGCATTACTAATTGCTCCCAGTAAATAAATCTAAAATGTTCCAACTGATCTGTTGAAATGAAGTGTCTACATGAGTTTATGTATAAGGAGGTATCTTTTAAAGGAAGAGTTTGTTTTTATTCTTTTTTCTTGCTATTTTCATGTTTTTATGCTGTTGAGCTTTAAGAACAAGCAGGAAATACTAAATGTGAAATAATAACAATGAC
>JAWWES010000081.1:107521795-107578211 GCA_035583135.1 Lophotriccus pileatus | reverse complement strand
TATTATTATTATTATTATTATTTCATTATTTGTTTTACCAGCTTTTTTAGTTGTTGGTCTAGGAGTGTTGTGGGTTCTTTAGGATGAGAATGTAACTGAATCCAAAGACTTGGCTCTAAAATAGTTGATGCATATTTTTCACTTTTGCTATAACTTGTATGAAGAGTTTTAAGATGTTTTTACAAATGTTAATGTATTATACGGTAGGGTTCACTATGCTGGATACAACGTAACAAGACCAGAGGGAGATTTAGGGAAGTATAAATCCATTCCTCATCATCACAGAGGTGAAGTCCAGTTTTTAGGACGGTAAGAAAAACAGAGAAATGTTCAAATACTACTGCTAAAGATGTAAAATTTTTTCTTATATCCACTCATATGAATAAGCAGTCAGTACTTATCAGTGTTATTTCCTCTTTGGTGCTAAACTGTGTACTTTCTTAATCACGTTATGTTTGCTGTTAGATATTTCTTATTTAACCATGAGAGAGACGGGCTTTGTGTGTCAGAAGGTATTATCATCCTAATCTTTGATGCAGAATGTTATTGTTCCATAATAGTTTGGGCATTAGTGCTGGCAGGGCTCCATCAGTTGGTTAATTTGGGTATTTTTCAAAAGGAAGGAGTACAGCTAGGGCAAGTGACTCCTGCATGAAAACAGACTTTAAAATTCCTCAAGGACTGGTTTCTTCCATCATCTTTCATTACTTTCTGAGATGTGGGTCTTCTCATTTCCTGCATACGTTGACATAAATTTTCCTTTTGGGATCCTCCTTTCTTTTGCCACAAAGATGCAAAACACTTTAGGTGGCCAGTAGGTTTTGGCTGCCCTAGACTGGAATAGCAACCAGAATGCAGCTAAATGTAAAAATTAGAATGTGAAACACAAAAGAAAGGATTTTCAGGTAGTTAGAAGTACTGCTCAATTCTGTTACCGGTGGGTGTCTCCTTCTGGGAACATCTTTTTTCTGTTTTATTCATAATTTTAAAATAGACATATGCAGTAGACATGAGTAAATCTGTTATATGAAACTAAAATGTATAAACTGGTAATCTGGGGGAGGGGAACCGTTTTTTTTTTAATCACCTCAAATTTAGATGTTTGCAAATGCAGGAGTCTCAAGGATGAAATGAAAAACTATTCAGACATTTAAATCTGTAATGATGACCAGTGAAGGTTTCTAAATATTTCCCTGAGCTCCCCAGTTGAGTTTTATTACCAAGCAACATGAAGAAATTGAATAATCTTTAAAAATCTCCTTAGTTTGGGACCGTAAAAAGCACACATATTAAATGCCTCCTTTGTTATTTAGTCTTAATATTAACTTGTATATTTGACCATAAAATCTAACTGTATTAAAAATCTTTAAAATTTTGCTTTTCAAAGCTTAAGTAGGTAATTTGGTAATTTCAAAAGGCAGAAAGGTAGTTTCAGAAATTAAGATGTATTTCAAAATGAAACGACTGTCACAGTATTCATGTCTAACATCAATTGAATTGTTTCTTGCAAATCTTTCTCATGTTTTCTTCTTCCAACTTCCTCTACAGATATAAACTTCTGAGGTATTCCAGAGAACGTCAGTATATTGATGGATTGAACAATTTAGTATATACTCCTAAAATACTTGTCAGTAGATTGTATAAAAATATAACTGTTAATCTCATACCAGAACTTGCTCCTGTTAGAGACTATTGATGGAAGTGGAATGACAAGCTACCTTACCAGAATAAACTTTTAACACTGGAAGCTACTAATAGACACTGTAAACCAAACCAAACCAAACCCAACAAAAAGCAGCTTAGAATTAAGAGTTTTTTGACCATTTGATGATGCATATTTGGGATGAGAAATTATTGTATGTACCATGCATTTTGTTCTGAAAGAAAAGCCAGCAGCTACCACTCAGATGTTTACAGCATGAGACTACTGTTCAAGCCTTCACTCTTCGTATTCTCTATCTTAATCATTCAACTAACTAGACTGTAGGAAACAGACTTGTAGCTTCTCTGGAAGTAAGGACAGAAGCCTCTTCCAGGAATTTTTTTATACTAAACTGCTGCCCCCCTCGTATTTAAATGAATGCTTTTGTTTCTTTTTAAAATGTGTTTTGTAAATATGTGATGTAAATGAATGTGTGTACATTGCTTTTCAGTTGTTCAATATTTTATGCTTCAGTATGTATTTGATTGTGTTCTTGTTTGAATTCTATAGGAATGTTTTTATTAGCATGAAAGAACAAGTGTAAAATGTAAGTATGCTTGTCAAAAGGTTATACCTTATGTAAAATGAAGGAAATATTAATTGTTGGCCAGCTATGACTGTAAACTGTTATACTAGTTTTGAGCTCTAGGCCTCCTGCATATCTATATAGAAAATCAATTTCGTATATAAACTTACTAGGAAAAAAGCTTTTAATTTTATTTATTGCCAGCAAAATTGTATGATACCCTGCCTGCCATCTAAATCCTATTTATATGCATATTGCATGTGTATTACAGAAGATCTTGCGCTTGTTGCATATTATGATCTACAGGAACTCTAACTGTTTCCAAGTGTGCCACTTGTGTCAATGTCAGGGATTTTAATGCCTAAAACAATGTGTCTAAGTACGTACAGTATTTTGGTATTGTTCTTTTTTTTTTTTTTTTTAAAGAATCCTAGTAAACAGCACTTTTGTTCCTCCAAAATCAGAAGAGCCAAAAATGTGTCTTCATTGGAAGAATATCAAAGTTAGATTTTTAAGAGAATAATTAAGCATAGTTCTAATAGTTCTAATGCTTGCAGTGTGGGATTTTCAGAACCACGGTGTTGGTCACATTGTTCTGCTGATGGGGATGATGATGCCAAAAGCAGAACTGAAAGCAGACCAATTCCAAGTGCTTTTCAAAATGCCACTCATAATACATTATTCAGTATAGCTATTTCAGGGCCTATTCGGTGGGGTGCTTTGTGCTTCTGTGATGCACTAAATATCCTCGAGTCAATGACTGTCAATGAGATTGAGGTTGTGCAGTCCTGCTAAGGATGGGTCCTGTCTGTTTCTCTATTTTTGTGTGTTATATGTATGAGTAACTATGAATCTCTTTCCTCAACTTATAATGAAGAGCGTATCTTCTCATTTTCTCTTTGCTTGTAATGTTATGCTACTTAAAAGTATCCCACTGCTAAGCATTATTATCTTTTCCTAATATTTTTTTACATCTCTTACTATACTAAGGGAAAGGGCCAGGTCATTTATTTTCTATGTTAATGCAAAGACATTGACCAAGATCTATTAAACTGTTTTGTTTGTCACAGTTACTCAACTCCTTAGGAACCAAAGACTGACTTCTGCTCCCATGAAGAATGGAAAGCAGTATATATAATAAGGATTGTTCATCCACAGAGTGTTCTTCAAGAGTGTTGACAGAGAATACTAACTTTTAAGTCATTACTATGTGTTGGTTTCCTGAATTGCTGCCACAGAAGGTGTGGTGCTTTGTATATTTTAAGTTTGCCTTAAACATCTTTTATTTCTTTGACATCACAGCAGCAAATTGTGCCCTTAGCCATTCTTCAGTAAGGTTATGGGCTTAGTTGTAGGCATCCTGAATATTTAGTAGAAATACAATTATTTAATTTAAGTAGTTGAGAACAATTGTAAGGGATATTTTATACCGTATCGGAATTACTTAAAATCTGGCAGTTAATCTAATATGCTTTAGGAATGAGGTAATACAGTGAAAATATCTAAAAGCATAAAGTGAAGAAAACGTCCTTCAAAAGCATGCTGAAGTGATTCAATCACCTCCTAATAGATTTTACTATAACTGATTATATAGAACATTCTGAAGCATATGGAGAAAGGGGAGGTAATACAGTGTATGAACAATTATATCTTCAAAATAAAATTAGTCTTATTTCATAGCAGAATAATACTATTCTTTAAGAACAGTTGAATAAATTTTTAAATCCTTGATGTAATTTTGATGTGATTTCTGATTTTCAGTACAATTTCTCTTTCAGTTTCACACCTGTGATTATGAAACATCCTTTGGCACCATAGGTCTGTACTGTTTTCTGAAGCATGCTTTTGTGCCCGTTTGTTAGGCATTCTGTGAAATTTATGTGCAATTTAAAAAAAAAATCTAGTGCATATATATGTATATATACTTACATATATACATACTGTATTACACATTTGCTGTGGCTGAAATAATATAACTTTACAGCTTTAAGTGATTGATCATGTATGGTCCTAGAAAAATGTGATTTAAACCAGTATGTGAATAAATTGTGACATATAGCTGAGTTCTTAAAACGTTTACATTTTGGTGCCCCAAAGTGATGGATGTTAAATTATGAATTGCTGACCAACACTATTCTCTAAGTACCTTTTACTATTTTGTTGGGAAGTTCTAAAAGTTGCCATCTTAAATTACATCACAATAGTGTTTGTATACTACCTGCTTGAACTCAGTACTCTTCTGTAGTGAATTTTAACATAGACAGTGCCTTCAAACAAAATAAATATGATGCAGAACTAAGAGTTGTGCACATTCCTTTTGATATTTTCACGATTCTTGTAAAATGTAGAAAGAAGTCAATCACACTGGCTTTTGCGTTGCTGACAGTGCAAATTAAGGACATCTCTTCAAGGAAGGAACATGGAGGGAGAAGAAAAAGGGTGTCTGTTACAAGATTCTGAAGGTCTTGCAAATTAACAAGTAAAAACATTACAGAAGTATTAACAGTGGAATCTGGTTGATATGCTAAGATACTCTTAAGCCCATTTTCTATGTTTCAGATTTAAGTCGGAGAATATAAAACATAAAGTCCATTTTGCAATAGACAGTATATTGAAAAGCAAGTGCAAAATGCCCTTTTTTTTGGATCTCGACAGTCTATTTTTCTATTGTTATGTTTACTAATGACTATGTTGTAGTGGGTTACTAATGAGCCAGTTATTAAAAAAAACTAAAAGGATCCATTGCATATCAGTAAGAGGAGGTGTACCTAAGATTATTTTATTTGTAGAGGTATATGAGATAGGCTTAATGAAAAATGCACTGAAACATATGCTGGGAAGTTCCTGTGTACTATCATAGCTTTGGTGTTTTGTTTTGTTTTGTTTTAATTGTTTTTCATGAAAATGTTTGTACTTTTTTATCATTGTCTTTTATGAAATATAATGTTCTAAAGATTGTGTTGGTTTGTTTATTCTGAGGTTTTGTGGAAAACATATAATCTTTGTGTTTTGTTTCTAGACAAAGTGCTCGTTTTTCTAGTGCTCAGAACCCCAAAGTAACAGCAAAAGGAAGGGATACACCTGTCCAAATATATCAGGTTGGGCTGTGACAGGATCAAGTGCTAGCAAAGTGTTTTCCCTTTTTTTGGTATTTATATGCTTTCAGCTTTTGATTTTATTAGGCTAAATGACTCAGTGTTTTTGCATACTTTTCCAAGACAGGGTTGCTATTTTGTTGAATCTCCTAATGTTTCTTCCTCATATATGGATTACTAGAATGGAAATAGAAGGATTCAGCTGTATTTCTCTTCACATTAAATAGGAAGCTGGTTTTCTCAGGAATCATCAGTTATCATTATTTTTATTTATATCTTACAGCTATTAAAGTGTCAGATGGTTAGAGGTATGCAAGTAATTTTGGAGAGTACTTCAGCTGGAGACAAATTATTTTTCAGAATTTTCTGAAAGTACGTGAATAAACTTCTTCAGGTATGTTTGATTGATATACTTTTCTGAAACACTGGCTATGGACTCTCCTTGAAAGTGTCACCAGTTATGATATAATGGAAAACAGGAAAGGAGGCGTTTTAAGTACGTGTAGCATAGTTAGAAACCTTAAATGCTCTTCTACCTTGCTGTTACTTTTAAGCTGCTTTTCCTTCTATAGCTCAAAAATCAGAATTGAGAGGTGAGTTATAATTGTGTGGGGCCCTGAGGAAGTAATCCCGTGTGACTTCATCTGTTGTGGGCTTCAGTGACAAAGTATAGGAGATGGTACTTGTGGGTTGTATTTGCTTATTTCTCATGAGACACCTTTCAGATGTGTTTTGTTCACTTCCTTTGCAAAAAGAAATGTAGTTTATTAACTTCATGCAAGACTTTGGTTTATTCTCAGAGTTTCAGTAAAGGAATTTCAATACATTTTTTCCTGAGCTTATTTTGTTTTTTTTTTCAAACCCTAAACTTTTATTCAGAAGGGCAGTACTGACAGAATACAGAAATACAGAACACTTTCATTCAGAAGAGTATTTGGAAACAAAGTCAGTATACATTCTTTCTAAAGCTGAGAGAATAAACAACTTGACTCTTACTGTTAGTGATTTACTATGAAATCTAAAGCTGGTGATACAATCAGATACTAAGTTCTTATCATTTATGGAAGTTTTAATTCACATATCTGAATTTTCATGGTTAATGTCAGCTTCTATTCCACTGGCTCACTAACAACTGCTGTAGTTGAGGAAGAAAAGGGACTAAGGACAAAAACAATGGAGTAATGGCGAAAACCAGCATCATTAGCTGGGAACACCACCTGGAAAAAGGAAAAACAAATACAAGACAAGTGAGAATTGATCTCTAGATACAAGCCTAAATGGAACCATTGTGATCATTTTATGTAACTTCACATGAAACTTCAGAAATATTCTCACTCTGAACTGTGACTCTTGTAACACACACTTTTTCCACTGGTTAAATATTTTTTATTAAAAGTGTAAATATTATATTATTTAAAATATATTTTAAAATAAATTTTAAAATTTAAAAATATATTTTAAAATGTATTTATTATCCAAATTGTCTCTATTAAAAAAAAAAACAAACAAAATGGAATGCTCATTCTTTCAAGTGTTTGAATATTTGTGTTACTTTTATGAAGTCTGAACTTTGACAAACGGAAATAAACAGTACAACAGTAATTATCATTAGGCCAAAGTATGAAACAATGAGTTTCTTTAGTTCTACTTCCAAATGTACTAGTTAGAGAAGGACTGCATTAGTTCTTTGGTTACAGGATGAGAATAACCTTACATATGAATGATTTACCACAGCCCTATTAAGATCTCCCTGATCAGCACGTCCTGTTCTTTGATTTCTTACTCTACATAGTACATTATTTTGTGTTGTGAGATGAGAGGTGTCAACTTTTAAAACAGACAGTTTGATACAGTCTGTGATGCACAGCTTGTGCTCCCTTCAACATTAATAGAAAAGATGCATGTGAAAAAAACCAGTGAACTGAGCAAAACATGATCCCTACTGAGGCTTATTTTTAAGAAAGAAGGCTCTTGTAATCTAGATTAATTTTTAGTCTCAAATATAGACTTAAACATAATTTTGATATATAATCAATTTACTTGCATACTGTAAATCTTTTGTCTTCCCTCTTTTAGTTCAGATATCACTGTAGGCAAGGCTATCCAGCATTAACCTTTGTTACTGTCAGGTATAAGAATGTCATCTTTCATCTGTTTCAGGGAGGCAGAAACAACACTTAACCCAGATGTTTTTCAGCTTTTCTCCAAGGAGTTGAGGAGTGGCTGAGCAGATCTGTCACAGTCTGTCAAACAACTAATTTAGAACTGCTAAATTTAGAACTCCTGAAAGGTCATAGGAAAGCCTTGGTGCTGTGGAGGGGAAGGGGACAGTCTCCAAGGAGTCCCAAATCCTGCAGCAGACCTCCCTTGCTACCTAGTTTGGACCACCTTCCTCTAACCAAATTATTTGTCCCAAATTAAAAAGGCATGTTGTACTTTTTTTCTGTTGTAAACTGAGGATCCAAACATCCAGAACACAGTCCATACTTCCATTACCTTTAAAAATCTAAACTATTTTTCTGTAGCCATACAAATACTGGGTCCAAAAGGCAGACAAATTCTTTTCCCAGGAGCCTTAACAGAGAACTCTACCTGTTCTCTCTCAGGTGTTTAGAATAGTCACAGAAAGAATCACAGGCTTAAGCAGAGGTAGAATGATGGAAACCCTCTTTGTCAGTAACACATCTAAGAGCTTATTGAGAGTAACTAGGCTCTGTCATGAGTATGTTGTTACAAAGCTTTGAGAGTGTGGATTTAGAGTGTCAACAGGAAAATACTTTAAAATCAAGGTGTGCACTTAGTAACTAAAGCATAGACATATTAAGTAGCTTTATTCTTTGCAACTGAATACTTACATCAACATGGTGCTGGAAGGCACTCAAACCCATATTCTTCCAGTAAGAGGTCGTGTCTAACTCAACCTTGTATACTCCTGCTCCAAATTTTTCTTTAGTTGTAAGCTCGGGGAGACCTCCTTTGTCATTGGTTTGTCTGTGTGGTGGTATAAGAACACACTTTTATATTTTGGTCAAAACCCGAGAAAGATGCAGTTTTTCGCAATTGAACTTGAGCAATGCGTAGCTTAAGTGATATGATGAATGCTTCTATTGATCTGGAATGGCTTATGTCCATCTGTATTATGGACGCTTCAGAGCTTGTCTTGGTATTTGCTACTTCCAAAATGACCACAGCAGATGGCTGCCTGCCATGTCACTGCTCTGCATGGTTTGGGAGTGAGCCAAAAACTGGCATTATTGTTCACAGACTCCTGGCAGAGTCTTGGAGTTAATTAAATGAACCTGCTCAGAGGGAGAACTTTACCACTGCTGTAAGCAACGTGGAAGCTCTACGATGCACTTACTGTGCAACCAAGTAGGGTCAACTCTCATGATTTTTCCATCATTTTCTTTCTTATTTAAGTGTATTGAGTTGTTTTATCAGTGTAAATATTTTTTACATTTGGCTATTTAGAAATTTGAGACCTGCTATTTGAAATGAATGACCTTAGGTCAGCTAACAGTCTAGCCTTACGGAATTCCCTACAGTTTGTATTGGCCAGTTAGTTTTCCATCCTCAAGAAACAGATAGGTTTGTTTGGTTTGCAGATGCTATCAGTGCTATCCAGAGCCCTAGTACTGGCTTGAAGCTGTACATTTTTGAACACCAACCCATTTAGGGCTCCAGAAGCAATATTGAGTGCTGTATGTCAATCATAACTCTTTGTTTGAAACCTATTGCTGTGAAATATAATACTAGTTTTTTATTAGGTAGGTTATCTGCAAATATCAGAGCTGCCAGCATCTATTTTTAGTAGCTACTACCACTGTTTTGTGTTATAGCTGCCAGATCTTTTTCTGACCATATTTGATTCAAATTGCATGCAGAGGGGAAAAAAAAAAGTCCTTGTCCAGAGCATTACTTATGATGTATTCTTTAATATAGCTTATAATTACAAAGTGATAGAACACCATTTGTATTTTACAAGATGCTCTGTAGTCAGTTATCAGAACTTTTCTATCCATTCAGTTGTCACTATTTTTCTTTGTCATAGATGGATCATTGCTAGATAACTGGTTACTTCTCTAATAAGCTTTCTCAGATAATACCAAATATATCTTTAGTTGAGAGCATTTATTTCAGAATCTCCTGCTAGCATTCAATTATTTACCAGTTATTAGGGTTGGAGGAGTTGATGTAGTATTAGCATGACTGTTGCTTATCTTGATGTTACTTTGCTCTTTGTTTCAAATATTAAGTATGTTAAGTATATTAAGTATGTTTTTAAGGCTTCAGTCAACATCCAGCTGTTTAGATGAGTGTCTTCCTATAAAGTCTCTAAACTCATATTGGAAGATAAGTAAACTGAACATTCTCCTACTGGAAAATATCAAGCATTTCCAGTGACAGAATATGTGTGAAGTTGTCTTCTCACTTGAGGGTTGTGAGGCAATTTAAGTAGGACAATGTAAATAGATTGCTTTCCCCACCTTGTACAATTATGTGTGGCCTTCACTGTAGCTGTATTTTCCAAGGACACATATAGGAGCAGTGTTGTGTCTGCCGGCCCACTGCTCCATGACGCCAAAGAACCACTTATGTACAGTTTCTTGTGGAATTTCTAGAAATGCATCTGAGTCTGGGATCCCACTGTTGAAATTCCTGTGCTATGCCATCTTTAGCCCTTAGGAGCCCTTTCTCACCCTTCTTCGCCTGTGAAATAGGCTGTTAACATACCTGGAAAGGTCTCTGTTGAGACTTTGCAACTATCTTGAGGAGGTAAGTGTGGAAGCAGAATATTGCTTGTTGAATAAAGAATGTTCGTTCTGTGTATCCCCTAAGAATTTTTCTGATTTCATTTCAGATTATACTTGAAATAAAAATTGCTTTTGAGTTTTTAAAGTGTTAACATGTACATTTGAAATTTTACCATTAAATTTTTTTTTAAAGACATGACAATGTTTAAATATCCGGAGATTCTTTTTGTTATTTGAGATGTGATTGCGTCTCTGTGGGGGAGGAGGTGAGAAAGCTTTATCCCCAAATATTCTCCTTTTGGCCAAGTCCTTTGTCTTGAAGTAAAGAAGGCTATCAAATATGATGTGGGAAATGTTCAAAACAATTTATTTTTAAAGCTGTGGTGTTATATGAAGTGAAAATCCATCTAGAAAGAAGGAAAATAGCCAGTAAAGGCAGGATTCCCAACCAGAGTCTTGGTTTCAAACTATAAGTAATATAAACCTTTGTAATGACACTGAAGAAGAAGCGATGATTGAATTAAAGGATAGTTTAAAACATTTCCTTGTGCTCATAGGAATTATAAAGCACTATAAAACTATTTGGTAGTTGAAGTTATAGTACATTTAAAAGGCAGTCTGCAGCAAATTAATTCAATAGTACGTAATCTTTCCTCTGAGCAAAAAAGACATCTCATGTTAGAGAATTTCAACTATTTTGCCTCTTCCCCTTGCCTTTCCCGTCTTTCACTCATTATTTTAGTATTACTTACTTTGAATTTAACAGTTCCCAAGATCCATCTGCAGCTTCTTTATATAACTTAACTGGAACATTTGAAGCTGGAGCTCCTCGGAGTGAATCCAGAACTCTTATGTAAAGAGGATCCTTGGAGTCGGGAGAGTCCTTCAGTAGGAAGAGAGAGTTTTTATGTCGTGAGAAGGGCATGCATTGGTGCATTGTAAAGCAGTAAGGAGCATTATTCTTCAGATCTACAGTAGAGACCATATTTTTCACAGCAAGATCACTGTGTACTGCAGAAATGTAACCTGAATCTTTCTGGGGACTGGATATGGTGGAGCCAGGAAGGAAGATGTCAGGAATATTGGATGTGTAGCCATGTACACCAGGGAGGCACCGTAGCTGTGAGATACATTTCTGTTTTCTCTTTGGCATGGCTTAGCTCCACATCATCTCTAGCGGGAAGTTGTAACTAAACTGTGGCCTCAACAGGAAATAATTAAACCATCAAAGGTAGTAGGAATGTTTAAAAATCTGCCAACTTTTCCTCTGTATTTGTAGTGGCAATTTGAGCACAGCTTTCTGGAGTTGAGATATCTCTGATATCTTGTTGCCATTTTCTTAATTCTGCTGTAAACTTGATAAGCACGACATATAGACTCTCCCCTAACAGCATGTTGAATCAGATTTGTCTACCCTGGTAGGGTTAGGGATAGGAGAAGAAAACCTTCCTTCAAAGATGGCATGTTTCGCTCCCAACATGTTCATCACAAGTAGTGATTGTGCCCTGATGTTTTACCTATTCAAAGACAGAGTTGAATCAGGGCTTTGACCTTCTATTACCTGATTCTGCAGATGAAAAGTGAGAAAACAGAGCTTTGTAGAAGGTGCTAATCAGGGACGCTCTCAAAATAGCAGTTACTGACAGCCACGTAATCATTGCAAAATGAATCGTGATGTAGATTGTTAAAAACTAAGAGCCCTCTCTCATCCCCTCTTACAGTCTCGGATGTCCTGAACATCCCATCGGCCAGGAACCCTGCCCTGTATCCCACCAATGAATCAGCATGTATCTATTGTGCACTCCCTTTCTGGAATGCAGGGACTTGCGAGTGTTTCTTATGAGACCTTGCACTGCTACCACTGATTTTCCTGGCTTTTACACCCTGGGAGCTCAATGAAAGTCTTAATTCCTCAGCAAGGATGGTCAGGTATTAATATTCCCAAAGATCAGATCTTGAGAGGAAATATGAGTAGTTGATGAGAGAGAGACAAGGCTGTTGTAGAAGAATTTCAGGCTGAGGTTGCTAGCTTACTTTGCTGGAATAAATGAGCCCTCTGGAAGAAGATCCTGATTTTGGCTCTGTTCTTTCCTTGCCTCAGTGAGTATTGAGATCCCTTCTTGCTTACATGAGGCTGAGCCGTATTGGGTAGAGCAGTAAGGCAGAAGTCAAGAGAAGGCCTTTTCCCAGCAACCGGAAATGAAATCCCTCATGACACAGCTTACTCGTTATATTAAGAAGGCTAGTAATTTCTTTTCAACAGGCTCAAGGTTTGTTGTGTAGTGAATATGATAGTTTTTCCCCTTTTTGTTTTTCATTAGGTTTTGTGTAGTTGCTATGTCTAATGACAAGTGCTACTTCTGTAACTATGAAGTCCTCTCACTAATCACTAGAGAAAGAGAAAGGAGAACCAGAAAAGAGCAGCAGCAGGGAACCACAGTCAATATACACTATGACATCAAAATAATTGCAATAAAATAGAATATTCTATTTTTTCTGCCTATACTAATTAAAATAAAATGAAAAAGATGGGTCTACATTAGTAGAAGAACTTAAATCCTGAGACACTTACCAATGGTGAAGCTTTGGAGCAAAATGCCAGGCCAGCTAAGAAAACAAGAAATACAGAAGAGAAAGCCATTTTGCCTACCACTAGGAAGTCTCAGGGCCAAGAGGCAGAAACTGGTGAGATCTGTGATTTTTATATCAAGGCCTCTGAAATTAAGTTATCAGAAAATCCATATGACTTGTAACATGGGGATTCATATTGTTTACTTAGTAAACAATGAGAAAATAAGTAACCCATACAAACATGAACCTTGTCTGCAAACGTAAGTGTTCTATCCTTGCTTGTAGAAATACTGAATTTGCTTAGTTTAACTAGTGAATATTGCCTAGTTCAACTACAGTATCAATGTTTTTGAAAACAATATCTATTCTGTTCTATTTTTCTCTTTTATTTTTTTTTTTGAGGACGAGTGCTGTGTTGATCTCATACAGTTGAGGGAAATAAAAATTTTGTGTCAACTTAGCAATTTCAGAGAATCATGTTGAGTTGGATGGGGCCAACAAGAATCATTAAGTCCAACCCTTAGCCCTGCACAAGACCATCCCCAAGAGTCACACCATGTGCCTGAGGGTATCATCCAGACACTTATACTCTGTCAGGCTTGGTGCTGTGACCTCTTCCCTGGGGAGCCTATTCCGATACCCAACCACCCTCTTGGTGAAGAACCTTCTTCTAATATCCAGCCTAAACCTGCCCTGACACAACTTCAGGCCATTCCTTTGGGCCCTGTCACTGATCACCACAGAGAAAAGATCAGTGCCTTTCCCTTCTCTTCCCCTCATGAGTAAGTTGCAAAGTGGGGTGAGGTCTCCCCTCAGTCTCCTCCAGGCTGAACAGACCAAGTGACCTCAGCCACTCCTCACACAGCTTCCCTTCAAGGCCCTTCACCATCTTTCTTGCCTTCCTTTGGATGCTCTGTAATAGCTTAATATCTTTCTTATCTTGTGGTGCCCAAAACTGTACACAATGTTCAAGGTGAGGTCTCAGCAGTGCAGAGCAGAGTGGGAAAATCACCTCCCTGGACTGGCTGGTGAAATTTTCCTGATGCCCTCCAGGACACAGTTGGCCCTCCTGGCTGCCAGGGCATTGCTGACTCACATTCAGCTTGCCATTGACCAGGACCCCCAGGTCCCTTTCTGTGGCACTGCTTTTCAGCATCTCGTTCCCCAGTCTGTATGTACATGTGGGGTTGCCCCATCCCAGGTGCAGAATGCATCACTTTTCCTGTGTTGAATGTCATACAGTTGGTGATTGCCCAGTCCTCTAATTTGTCAAGGTCTCTCTGCAGGGCCTCCCTGTCTTTGAGGGAGGCAACAGCTGCTCCCAGTTTTGTGTCACCTGCAGACTTGCTTGGTTTGCTTCCAGTCCTGTGTCCAAGTAATTTATGATGAGGCTGAAGAGGACAGGGCCTGAGACGGAGCCCTGCAGAACCCCACTAGTGATGGATTGCCAGCCTGATGTTACCCCATTCACTATTACCCTCTGTTTCAGTGAGAAATTATCTGTGTTTATGGTTTGGCTTAACTAAGTCTCCCATATTTACCTATTAAGAGATTTCTTTCTGTGGTGGCCTTCTTCCCACCTCTAATAAAAGGTAAGTGGGTAATGTCTGGGCTATGTAGTTACCTTATGCATCCCCCATGGAGGAAAAATATGTTGATTTCCAGCATTATAACCAGATACCTACACAACCATTTCTGAAGCACACTTTACTTGTCCCTTAGGTCACTGCAAGTTCAGGATGTTCCCTGTACAACTGCAAGTCAGCTCCTACCAGAAGTACCTGCTTCATTTTAGGAAAATGTTACTTCTTGAAATTAAACTTTGTCTTTCTTTGATCTTTGGTTAGACACATATACATACACTCTTACTAGGTTTATCTTGTCATCAGATGGATGACTGCACCCAGTGTTTGTTTTGTTTTTTGATGACTACATCTCTGTGAACATATTTAGGTCCTATTTTGAGGGCTTGGCATAGCCCACTGCAAATCCAGCCTAGTGGTTTTCAAGCTCCAGGAACATCAGGATCCCGTGAAATCTCCATGCTTCAAGATGGGTGCTGTTTTGAAACTATTTGCACTGTTTACAATTGTTGTGTAATTATGGTAGTGTCCAGAAATCCAGGGGAAAAGCAACCAAATAATGAAATATTGAAGGCGAGCTTTTGTAACTTGTGAATTCACTTGGTATGCCAACATCCCAGCAAGCTCTGGGTGTAGAGATTAACTCCAAGGTCAGTGGCAAATGAGTGGTGATCGTGATTTCAGTATCTTTCTCTGTAATTTGTGTAACGTAGTTAAAGCCCAGTTCCTCTGCTTCAGGATATTCTAAATACAATAGGCCACGAGTCTGTGGAAATCACTGCTAAAGCCCTCAAATTCTTTGATCAGTTTATCAGCAACATTATTTGAATCACAGCCACTCTAGAGCTTACTTTTTCCTATTTCTGAAAATATGAAGGGAATATTAAAATGATGCTTCTATTTTAGGGCTTTTTTTTTAAATGATGGTTAGAGATTTGACTTATTAGAGACTTAATTGGAATGAACAAGAGTAGGGTAGCCTGCTGGATTATATCAAATAATCACTTTAATATTGAAGTTGTTAGAAACAGTGCTGCTTGAAGTTATTTCAGAACTTCCTAGATTGATTGAGCAGCAAAGTTTCCTCTTGAAAAACCAGAGTGTTGAGGTTTACATGAAGTTTTAAATAAAGGTACACAGATTTCAACTCTTTCAGTTCTCTGGACATACATATTTGAACAGTTTCTGCTTTGTTGTTCTGCTGCTTAGAATTCAGAATTCCCCCCTTTTATCCTGTGACCTAGGTGAGAACGGGACCACCTCTTCTGTGTGTAAACTAGGAGTAGTATGGATGACTTTCTTATTTTGTGTATTTGATAACTTTTTAAGGTAGCACAACTCCATAAGTTTCTTATTTTGAGCCAGTGCATTTGGTGAGACTTTTTTAAGGTGGTGGAGGTACGTAACAGAACTAAATCAAGTGCCATCTGGCATGTATTTTTCAGATGTCCTTTGTGCTTTAACGCAAATAAAAAAAACCATTATGATACCTTAGAACACAATAAAACTTTGCTAATAGAGTCAAAACTGTTTTAAAGAAGTAATATTTTATTGACTTGTCTGAAGTTTGCCAGGTTACAAAATGAAAAAACACAAACAAACAATAATCTAATGTAGCAAAACATTATGCATTAGCAGTAGGAAAACCCTTCCTCCTGAAAGCCTATGATAGTTCTAGTGGAGGAGAGTTTTTGTACAAGGACAGTACATGTTTATTCCTGGGGATTAGTGACAACAGCAGTGGTTGAATAGGAGTAAGGACTGAGGAGAGCGGCAATGGTATAGTGGCGGTGACCGGAATCATTAGCAGTGAAGACCACCTGGAAAAGAGAAAACCTGTGATCATGATGAACAACAGACATTCAAAACTACTGTATTAAGAACAAGGAAGCACATGCCATTTCATCTGCAGCATACTTTGCCAGTTCTGTTCAGTGATCTTACCTTTCTGAAGGGTAATGCTCCCCGTTACTTTGTGATGCTTGCTGAGGACTGAGAAATCTGTGAGATTTGGACCGAGGTCCACAAAGAGCCTTGGCTGCAGTGAAGCTAGGTGGAGAGCTGAGCCAGGCAACTACTTCGTGGATGTGGAATGGGAGGGTGAGGGGGAGGTATCTCAAGTGACCAATGAGAAAGACTGGGGTAAAATTCCACCTGGTGAATTTAAATAGAACCTCTGTGTGAGGTGTCCAAGCAAGGTACAAGTTGGAGCCCAAAGCTTCTTTCTGTACTTCAGTGCCCCCTCCTGTTTTTGGCACCGCTGGTGATGGGTCAGTTTTTACATTAAGAACTGAGTGGTTGGACTTGCCAGAACAAAGAGAAAACCCTTGACCTAAGACAATTTTAATTTGCTGCTCTCCAAATCAGTCCCTTGGAGCTTGGGACACCCAGTTTCTAGGAAAATGTCACCACCTGAGTTAAGCTCAAGCTTTCTTTGGCTCTTGTTAGCTTATTATTTGACCTATTTTCTAAATCATCTGAACTTTCTACAAGAGGACTAGCAAGTTCTCTCCTGTGTCCCAATCCTGACAAAGTTTAAGCTCCTGGGATGTGAGGACTTCAGTAGGCTTCAGTTACCTTGTACACAGACTTGCTGAACTCTGCCCACTTCCCAGGCTAGTTTGCTGACCTGGAGGCTATTATGTCAAGGAAAAGCTTATTCAACAGCCTGGCTGGAACAGTCTCAACCAGGCACTTTTAAGCACGTTATGAGATGAAGCACTTACAACTTTCAGTCACCCAAATGGTTAGGGAATTTTTTTGAGTTTTGTTTATTTGTCTTAAATCACCCAA
Organism: Lophotriccus pileatus; assembly: GCA_035583135.1. NCBI lineage: Eukaryota > Metazoa > Chordata > Aves > Passeriformes > Tyrannidae > Lophotriccus > Lophotriccus pileatus. The sequence goes on along the minus strand of JAWWES010000081.1, from coordinate 107,561,187 downwards.
ACTGCACCTCAGTTTTTTATGGACCTGGGCCTCAGTCCTTTGTTTTAGTCTTCCACAGAGCTTCATAAACTTGTGGTTTAAAATGTTCTACACTACCAATAGCTATTCCAGACTACTTAAACTGGGAAAACTCAAGTTTAATGACAGTTTAAGCCTGAAGAATTTAAACAGATTTTTGGAAGTGCTAAGTAAATGTAGTAGAATAGAGCACAAAATAAATCAGCGTAGGTCTGAAAGCAAAAGGAGGGACAGGACATGATTATATTGCTGGCCTGCTTATGAAATATGAGTATCAATGAAATCACTAACTTGTCCTTTCCCACTATGCTTATTTATTTATATTTTAATGCCTTCCTTTTTTTTTAAATTGCATATTTTAGTACTGAACATCGTTAAAAAAATGATACACCAGAAAGAACTGTTTTTTTCCCATAATTACAGGTCTGTACCTTTTTTATTTTCTTGTTTGCTTTGATAAATCCTGTCTACTTTTGAATAACGTAGATCTTTTTGAACAAATATCCTTACTGGTATGGGTGGGTGAATGGGCACAGCTTCACTTTGGAAGAGCTGTGTCAGTATTTGCAGGGAAGTTTGCTATTCCTTTGGCTTAGTTTTTACTTTGTTTTTACTGCCTTTATTTGCCCAGTGTTGCGTGGCAGCAAACCATTTCACTGAATGATGCTGCTCCTTCAGTATTAAAGGACTGTATTTGTTCTTTCCAGCTGATGCCACTACTCAGTCAGTGTATACAGGTTGTTAAGTATATTTGAAACTACTTACATCGGCGTATTCATGGAATGGAGAAAGCCCAAGCGCCTTCCAGTAAGAGCTGGTGTCAAACTTAACCATGTATATTCCTTCTACAAACTGTTCTTCTGTTGTGAGCCCATGGATCTCCCCATACTCAGTGGTTTTCCTGTAATCATAAAATACTTGCATAAATACTTTATACTTTTATTTAGATGCTATTCAGGAGCAGTATGGAATATTAAACAGCAGATGTGCCAAATTCTACATTGATCAGTTTCTAATCATCTGAAATAATTCCCTCCTTCTACGTAGTGCATGTTTCCATATTGCAGAGTCTGCCATTGCTACCAGCTCATCCATATACATCACAAATCAAAACTGGCTGGTTTAAGGTCCCTCTTTTAGCATCATGTACCAAGTGCCCTCTGGTACCAAATGTCAGTCTTAGGAAAAAGATTGTCATGATGAAAGGCAAGATGCCAAATCTCAAAATATAATTAAGGAGAGAAGAGAAATTTTAGTGGAAAATTATTTTGTTCTCTAGTTATTAATACTGAAGTTATAGGTTGTATGCTTATACACTGATGTGATTTTATGTGACCCTGAGTGGTAGTGTATTGAAAAGGCAATTTAACATCATAAGATTTTGTTAATTTGAATTATAATGCCTTAGTTGAAGAGCAAGGGCCTTTTCCACTGGGTACCATATAAATGGGCAATAGGAATTCCCAGCTCAGAGATTATGTACTCATCTAGTAACAAAAAACTGTGGGAGAAGGAAGTCCAGAAGTAAGAGGGAAGTATAACTGGCACTGCACACTACTTGTTTTAAAAGGAAGATTTTCAAGCTTTGTATGACAGCTATTTAAATATTTACATACATAGCTCCTAAACACTGTTTATCTCTTTTCCCTTTTTTTTCCAATTTTTGTTTGTTTATTTGTTTTTGTTGGTGTCTTTTTTCTGCTAGACATATTTATTTGATATTTGTAGCACTTCATAACAACATGATGTAGTTCAAGGAAAAATGAAGAAAGTCTTGACTGGAAGATCTAGTAGAACTTTCCTGTCTTATGGCAAGGAGTAACTGTCTAGGCAGCAAAAATAAAAGCTTGAGGAGAAAGAGAGAAAGTGAAGAAAGCACGGCTTATCCAAGACAGAATCAGGTGCACTATTGGAGCTTTTCTTTCCCAGCCACTGTCTCCTCTTTCATCTTGTTATCTTTGGTTAATGGTGGTGAATGAAAAAGACTGAATGACAGACCTTTTGCTTAAATTAAGAGGGAGCAGGATTGAGAATCCCATAATAATTTTCATGTTTTCTTAATTGTCAAGACTGACAAAATTCTCACTGGTCCAAGTGTAATCAACTGTATCCAGGGCAGACCAAACCAGCAGAAAATCCAAGCCCTATTTGAAACATGTCTCACAGGCAACTTGTGAAGTGTACACATCTGTTTTCCTTTGGTTTAATTAGTAATTCCTGGTTTAATCTATATTGCTTTAATAAAAAGAGGAAGAATTCATTGGCAAGTGTCCTTGAAACTGTGAAACAGAATTGCTGAAATTCTGCAGAAGTGTTCAGAGAACAAGTTAGCAATCTACATAGTTCTGCTTGCAAGTTGGATAGTCCAGACAAAAACCAGTTAAAAGGGAAGATGGTGTCAGTCTCAAAATCTTTGTCCAGACAAACAAATAAATTTTGATTTGAATAAAGTGTGGCTGCAGCTTGAATGGTGCTTGTCCTAATGGGTGCTCACCCAGAGCTGCAGATGCTCCCAGCGCAGAACAGCTGGGACATGGAAAAAAGGGTTCACTTGAAAAGGCACGCCCACTACAAGAAGTTAATGGCACTTTCTTTATTTTTGTTATTAAGTGGTAGCCATTCAGTGCAAGTGGTCTCACAAGGGAACCCTTCAGAATTACTGCTGCATTGACTGCCAACAGGGCAGTGGGTGATTCAGAGCCAGGAGGGGATTAGCACAAGGGAGAGGATGCTCTGCATTCAGTGCTGGTAGCAAAATGCTGCAAGTGATTCCTTCTGAACAGCTCTTGTCTCTGAACACACTGAGTGGGGGAATAAATATAGTATGGTTGCTTATTCTTAATGGGATATGGACTGCCAGCATCTGCTGTAAGACGGACAGTTAAGTTAAAAAAGCTGTGCTTTTCCAATTAAGTTACTACAGCACCAGCCTAGACTGCAACCCTGATCATCTTTTCCACCCTCTAGACCTTAGTTGTATATTGCGTGCAGGTTAAATCTACACTGTCTGTACAATGATGTTTACAAGCTCCTAGGACACATACTGCACTGAGATAAACTATGCTCTGAGATGCAGACTTCTGAAGAAATATCTAAGGAACATGAACTATTATTCTGGAGTTAAAAAAACTCAAACAAACAGAGAGTTGGGGAACTACTTCAAATATGCTGCAGTCTTTTTTTTTTTTCCCTCATTTGCAACTTCTGTTGCATGAAAGCTATGTTTGATGACTGCAACTCTTGAACTATGTGATAAGACCTAGATTTCCAAAAACTTGTGAGGAGTGAAAAAGTCAAAGCTAGTCATGGGAGCAGCTCATACAGAATACAAATCACATGCTTCTCAGGTCTCTGTGCCTGAAAGTCTTCCTCAGTATGTGTCTCAGCTCGTTATCTCTTCCTGCATATTTTTAGCTAGTATCTCTTCTTGAATATTTTTAGCTAGAGTCATTTTGAAATAAGCCTCTTAATAAAGGTAGCTGTTGCTATGCTAACTCTCCCCTGACCCTTAAATACTATTACTCCAAATTCAACAGTTGCTAGTTGCATTTACTTAATTCCATAAAGTGTGTTAGCAAAGCAAAAATAAGCAAAGAGGTAAGGAAAACCTTTTGTAAACATTTGAACAAAATGTAACTTTTCCATATGTATCTGCTAGGTACTATAACTTCAAAATATTGTTCACCTGGCAGAGGTATTTACAGATGGTGTTTTTGGACTGCATTTGTATTTTCACTTGGTCTAACACAGGGAAATTCTGGCTTCCTCAAAAGAATAAATGAAGTTCAATGAAGTGTCATCATCTAATGTCAGTGGTATCACTGAAAGCAGCCTTGGGTAAGAGGCAAGTCAAGGGAAAGGTCAAAATCTTTAGCTGCAATAAAAATGATGATTTAATGTTCCTTTACTGCCATCCCCCAGCAAAATGGTTCTGACCTAAGCCTAGGGTTAATCTTCTCAATTTATATTTAAGAAGAAGTGATTTGATTTTCTTGGGTGTACTAACATAAAGTGTCAACAGAAGCTGACTGTGAACTATGAGATTTGTCTCCTTGGGCTTGCTGTGAGCAGCACTGCAAACTGAACAAGATAACACTGTTATGCCCTAAAAGAGAGGGCATTTAACAATAATGTTACATTTATCTTATTCCTCTGTAAATTGTATTTTGTATATGTTGAAGAGCATTTAATGAAACATTTGAAATAATTTGGTTTTCCAATAATGACAGAAATACCCACTAAGGATAGGACATTACCCTTGTCTTTGATTTTTTGGAAAACAATGTGTCATTTTTTCATGGAGTTTCTCTATTTGTTAAAGTATATAAATCCATTTTTAGTCATTCATTCCTAGATTAACACTCAGCATTTGGGAGTGGAGATGTTTGTTTCTCCTTCAATCTTGTAATTTTTCTTATTACTTTTGAATGGGGAAAAGTATTTTTTGTTTTTGAATTTTATAAAAAGAAACCATTCAGCTGGAGAGAAAGGTGTGTCTCTCTCCTTATAGTCTTCTCTAGGTCTTTTCTTCTTTTCTGTAGCTTTTATGTAAATCATGCTATAAAAAAATACTAGTAAAAGACAGTTGAATGTTCTGGTGACTCCTGTCCATGCTTGTGCTTGTCATTCAGTGCTTGAATATTCTACTCTTACTGGAGATTTCTCTTGACTCATTCAAAAGTCTGATCCAACAAGTTGTTGCAATGAAAGTTAAATGTCTGAATACCTCCACTATTTGAAATTTAGTAAACTGTGTTCCTCTGTTACAAACCCTAGACAAACCCACGACACCATACATTTCTCACAGACTTAAGATATCAGCATCATTGCCTGATCCTCGGTGATGTTCTGAGGATGCTTTGTAGGTATTGAGCTGTCATTATGGCAAAAGCCATGGGGATTTATGGAAATGACCACAAACACATCCTAAGATTGTGCTTCTGTGTTGTGTTACAAAAGGACTCTCTGAAACTATCTGGTCAAGGAATTTCTTCCAACCATTGCATTTGTAACACAGGAGAAGACTATTAATGTGCTTATTATCTGCATGTGTACAGACAGAGCTTACAGAGAAGATTTTGTATATGACAGCTGCAAATGAAGCTCTATATCCATTGTATATGAAGTAGTAGTTTAGTCTGGATTACCTACAAAATGCTGGTAAATAAGCTTCTTTCTATAGAAAGGAAAGTTAATACTAAAGCTAGGAGAAAAATTTAGGTATTAAACATATTCACTTACAAAGATAAGACTAGCATCTTAACATATTTTTGCAATTAACATTTCAGTCTTGGATAAGTTCCACTTGAATCTGATGGATTTTAGACCAGAATTAGTGTGCTGTTAACAGTGATGGTATGTGTTTGAAAACATAACACCTTTTCGATCAGAGCTCCGTACCCTTTTTTTCTCAACTGTTTGCCCAAGGACTCTCGGAAAGTCACAACAACTTACCCAGTAGCAAAGTCCTGCCAGCTTCCATCTTCAGCCTGCTTATAAACTTTAACAGCTACATTGGATGCAGGACTTCCTCTGACTGCATCCAGCACTTTCACCATAAGAGGGCATTTGGAATCAACAGAGCCATGGGAGACCTTGGGGAAAGGAGGAGAAGTTGTATAAAAACTGTTCACCAGCCTTGCAAAAACCTTCTTTCAAAGAAAAGATGGGTTCTAATTGCAGAATAACTGTTCACTTAAAAGTATTTATTTGACAAATGCCATTCAAAGCTAGTTCACAAACATCTATTTTTTAAGCAGAGCTTTTTCTTAGAGCTTTATACTGATAACTTTATCACACACACACACACACACACACATGCAGATTACTTGATAAATATTTAGAGTTGCATATGGCCTTAGGAAAATTTTATGAAGTATGCCTTTATAATAAGATCACAAATAAGAAGACAGTTAATTATTATAAGTCTAGACAGAGTTTGTTAGCCAGAGAAACCAATGTAGCAATACTTATGACATCCTAAGGTTGAAAGAACACCCCTTTCTTAATCTCCTTTATACTATAATGAATCCTTAGTCATACTTCAAAAATATTTTTTAGTGCTTTAGAGCACTTGTTTGGCAAAGAACCTCTTTCTTTATTGAAAATATGGGGTGTGAGTCATGAACAGACAAAACTAGACAGAAATAAAAGGTCACATCTCCTAGATCCCCATTCCATAATATCTTAAAATAGATGGGTATATGGAAAAAAGAAGAAATTTTAAGAATTCTGAAGATGCTACATAAAACAAAACAAAACAAAAACAGTAGTAAAAGAACATTCCAGCAAAGCCTAGTGGTTACAGAATTTTATGGATGATAAGGAGGATGCTAGTCATCTAGAAAATCTAGATTATCATTCTTGTAATGATTGAGTTTGAATACAAAGAGACTCACCAGTGGTGCAGCTTCAGAGAAAAATACCAGTCCAGCTAAGAAAACAAAGAGCACAGACTGAAAGGCCATTCTGTTTGCTGTTAGTGAGCCTTGGTGCCAGCAGCTAGGAGATGAGGGGATTTGGGATTTTATAGCCAGTCCGACAACAAAACAGGCTGCTTATTGGGTGCCCATATGACTCCAAAACTGCTGATTCCGATTATTTGCTTAGTAAATAGCCCAGTCCTAGAGTCAGTCCATGAATAGCACTGCCATTGAAGTCAGTGGAAGGACTGCAGGATCACTAGAGCAAAGAAAATAAGTAACGGGACACAAACATGACCCTTGCCTGGGGAGATTAGACTCATAGAAAGCCCTCCACAAAACAACACAAATGACCTTTGTTTGCCCAGAAATCCTTCCAGTTTTAGGACACCTTCCTTATCTTGCCCTGAAGTTGTGCAGAATAATGCCCCAAGGGCTTCTCTGCACCTACCCCTTGTTTCTTCTCAGTGTGTTCAGTGCTTTCTGGAGATCAGATCCCACATATGGATGCAGACTCAGTATATGTGTGATGGAGTTTGTTCACTGTCTGGCTCAAGCAGTGCTGATGGTCCTTGACGGGAGAAAGATTCTTGAACAGTCCCCCTGCTTGTTGGAAAGGAGCAATGTTTCTTTTTTGAGAGCCAATTTAGGTAGGACCTGACAAAACCTGCCACTCAATAGAAGTTCCTAATGATTCATCTTTCCTCATCTTCAGGTAGATATTGAGGTTTCCTCTTAGCCACTGGAACCTGTCCCCTTGGGATGCTAAAGGTATATGAGAAGTGAAATGAGTCCTCTCATGCACCATGTACCCCAGAAGAAGCCAAGGCAGCTGATATAGGCTGGCAGCTCATGTTAACATTTGGCTAACATTCTTGTTGCCAAACCCTTATTATGCTGGGAATATTATTGTTATGCACTGAAATGATCATTTCAGGGGTTTTTCAGGGGTGAACTTAGCCCCAGCCTAAGCTGGGAGAAGTCAGCTGGGGGGAGTTAGCATGGTATTGCTGAGTTTCTTCACATGCTTTACATAAAAATTGTCCATTTGGTACCTTGTGCTAGTTGAGACACAAAGAAACAGCCCTGTTTGGCATTTTCTTCTCCCGATGGCCCAAACATCCCTCAGTCTAGACTTCTCAGGAGCTGGCACACATTGTTTACTGATTGCATAGTATTTTAATAAAAAGGGAGTTTTGCCCCTTAACTTGAATAGGATTATGATGAAGGTCCAAAAGAGAAATCATGGATGGTATTCTCCAGGGGTTGTAATGCCTTCAGGCTGCTTTATGCAGTTTTTCTCTTCAGGCAAAGGTGATTTTTGAAAAAAAATCTCTAATACAGCAATTTCCTGAACTGGGATCAAAGTGCCCTTTGTCCTTACAGCAAAGCAGGCTGATATGTAGGTAGCATTCTACACACACTTGCCTGCATGGAAAAGTCAGTGCAAGGTGCCCAGCAGTAGCAAAGTATGCTACAATACAACACTTGCGTGTTGCATTCAGATCTTATAAAGTTGCATTCAGATCTTATAAAGTTAAATACTACTCTTAGATCTGTGCACAAACACTTTACTACACTATTTTGCTCTCACTGTTTGTAAATATTTATCTGAAGCAATACAGCTTTGTATATCTGGAAGAGAAATTATCTGTATTCTAGGGCAGTAGGCTATCCTGTGTTTTGCTATCAGCTGTTCTGCAAGGAAATAATGCCAAGGAGTTGATTATATTGGCACTTGTCTGCAAGAGAAATTTGTCTCCTGTTGGAGAATTACTTTAAAAAATAATGATTTTTTCCTAGGTTTTCCTGCAAAGTAGCAGTTTCTGAAAAAGCAGGTCTACAGGGTTAGTACATTTCAGCTGTCCATATTATCTATTTTGCTTCCCTCTTTTATACCTTTGACCTTTTGGCAGCTCTTTTTTCAAGTGCCTAAGGAACATGAAAATTTCTCACCCCATCATCAATTTTTTTCCTTGCCCTTCATTTGCTGTTTTTTGTTTGTTTGTTTGTTTGTTTGTTTGGTTTGTTTGTTTTGTTTGTTTGTTTGTTTGTTTTTTCTTTTTTCCAACTCTCACCATCCCATACATAACCTGGGCAAGGATATTTTGACTATTAGCAGGGGCACAAGTATGAGTGGAAATGATATTTTGTGTATTGATGAATCTCCATTCACACAATTTGCACACAGGTACACTATTTCTGTAAGTTTGAAGATACAGGTGGACCCAGTGAGAAGGTAAAAAAAAAGTATCTTTTATATCTCTGATCATGAAGAGTCTAGAATTTATTAAGAAGTCTATTAAAATCCCATGTGAAAACCTAATTTAAAATTACTATGGCCTGGTGAAAGCAATGCTAGTTAGATCTTCCTCCTTCCATTGTTATTGTCAACTTAATATGACAGTATGGTAATGTTTTCTGTAAAATGTATGTGAGGGCTAGAAATTTGGAACAGCTGGCTGAGAAGGATGATTCTCCCTTCATGGAGAATCAAAACAAAATTGTGGCAGGGAAAAGGAGAAAGGGGTAGGCAATTACTGAGTGTCCACCAAGTGCTGATTGACTACTGAGTGTTGTTAAACCTTTTCTGTGCAATGGCGTTCTGAAGCTTGTAAACTAAATAACTTATCCCAGATTAAAAAATATGAAATGAAAATGAAATGAAGTGGGGCTGAGCACAGAGGTGTAAGTGGGTCTGGGAAACTAGAAGGAGCAGGGAAGCTGTCATGAAGAGCAGGAAGCGGTGCAGATCCCAGAGACTAGCAGGGTACATGCCACAAGGAAAGTGGTGCACACAGAGCCTTAGTACAGAGAGTAGCATAAAAGTCCTTTTGTATGAAAAGAGTAGACAGAGTCACTCAAAACTCATCAGAAAGAGCAGGGTTACAACAGGGTTACAAAGCTAAGAGATAGTGTAAGGCTATCTGGGGGCTAAGGTATATACAAAACCTAGGAGAAGGGGTGCTTACCTAGCATACAGCGTGATTAGGGGGCTGGAGAAGAAAATGACAAAGAGACACTGGTGTGCACAGTAACCTCAGCTTTATGGAAGCCAGGAAGTATGAGACCCCCAGTTATGGAAAAATTTAGATAATCCTCAAATATGTGAATGCTTTAAGGCTTATCTGAATTCCAAATCAGTTGAAGTTCATATCTGAAGAATTAGGATTAATGCCTATTTCTAATGAAAGCATGTTCCCTGCTTGGAAGCATTACAGTGTTCAGGTCAAGAGCAAACATGTCCCACTAATACTCTTGTTTATGTCAAGGATTTTTCCCACTGTGCTACAGTATTTTTTTCTCTCTCTTCCATGTAGTCTCACGCACTTAGGCTTGTTTTACATAGATAAGCTCCTTATTCTCTGCTGCATTCCCTTCTATTTGACTTTATTTAGTAAGCCAACTGCTTCTACACGACAAAATGCTCAGACAGGCTGGAATACCCGACTTTGACCATAAAAACCTGTAAGCTTCTCCTGTGATATTGGAATGAAAGGGACTGATAGATGGTAAGCCATTCAGTAATCTGGATAGAATTCCCTAGCACTGTTCAAAGAATTAATGAATTCCTGGGCTCTGAAAAAATCCCTTCTATAATATAGAGACCTGAATGTGACACCTTCTTTCACTTCTCTGGAGTAACATTCCACAGGGGCTTACAGGAAAAGATCTGAAATTCACCTCTCAAAGAAGTTTTCCTCAATTTTCTGAACTAGAGTCAAGAATTCTTTGAGTTTTACTCCAGGTGTCTGCCAGCTGAGTTGCTGTGGCAGAGCTCTGGCACGTCAATACAGTGCTCAATGCAGTTACTGCTTGAAGCCAGTGAGAAATGTTCTGTTGCTTTCACTATTTACTGATTATATAATATTTCTGCTCTCTGCAAAGCCAGGGATAATGCTTTTCTAATTAATAAATGTGCCCAGCGAGGTTCATGTTTGAACATGAATCTCAGTTTGTAAAGAATAACAATTAAAAATGGTGGCATTTCAGGTATGTGTGGTGCTCACATGTTTGTCAGCCTGCTGATGCCATTTTCATTTTCTATGATGTCTGTATTTAGAGTTTTAGTGATCATTCTCAGACTTCTTTATTCATAGGATTAACTGCCTATTTCAATGGGAAGTGAGGAAACACTACGGATCTTAGGCAGAAAAATAAGAATATCATCCTTGTTTTGTGTCCTAAATCAAATCCAGCTAATTAAAAAATGAGGAATTGTATACTTTTAGGAAACAATTTTGAAGACAGATGGGTTGGGTTCATCTTGAGCTATAAAATCACTGGGTTTTTTTATTGTTTCAAGGTTATATCCAGGGAGCATCCTGGGACATAGCCTAAAGCCCATACAAAAACCACATCTAAACAGATGATTGTTGGTTTAGGGCATTTGTAATGTATGAATTCACCTGGCTCATCTCAGCAGGCTTTTTCTCTGAAGCGTTTAAACTCCAAGGTCACTGGGCACTGAACATTATTACTTCATTAGCTACTCCTATAGTCCCTGTGATCCCTTGAAAACAAACTTCTGTTATTCAGCTTAATATGTATTCATGTCTACATACTAATCTATCAGTCTAGACAAGTGATTGCTAAAAAAAAACACAATTCAGTTTATACACAAAGCTAATTTAATAGCCTTGTGCCAGCCCTGATGCTGTAACTTTCCTGTGGCTGAAGGATGCTGGAACTTGCCATGAGATCAATGTTTCTAAAGGTCAATCTATTAATTAGTAAAATGATTAGGTGGCTTATATAATAAATTTATTTTTTGTGCCCTTTTTACAGTAAGATGTACACAGTAAATCTACAACATGATGCAAATGTTTCTGATAGCAAAAAAAAACTTTAAAGAGACCAGTATTTTAAAAAGCTCTTGGCTACACTCTTTTGGGAGTGTATGATATTTTTAAAGTGAATTTCCATAAATTGGCAATTTATTCTTAGTGGACGGCAGGTGTAAAAGGATTAATTAGATCAGATATGACAATGAAAATCTTCCTCTAGCTATAATGGCCAAAAAAGCTCCTTCAGGGTTAAACTATAATCTTTTCTTGGTTTATATATATTTGCTAAGCTATTGCAGCTATGTACTTTGCTCCACATCTTGCTGTTTAAGGTGTAAATTGTTGAGTCTGAGGCACTTCATTTTGGTACCTGAATACAAATAGGTGTGAGGAAATGCCTGTTTTTCCATCATGCAGGGCTGCCTGGATAGGCTCTTCAAAAGCTTCTTCAAACTTGCACAAGGGCAAATTAGCCACTGGTTAATGGCTAATCATCCTGTAATGTTATCTGAATGACTCAAGTCTTTCTTTAGTGGAGATCAGTATAGATATGGGTAGATCACTGCATGGACTCATTGGATGCAGCTTTGATATGAACCGCCTCTGGTGTCCTGTAAGTGCCTTTGCAGTCTGTTGTGCCTTGGGCTAACCAGACCATATATCCCTCCTGTCGATCTGCCCCATCTTGGAATAATATCTTCATTTGCCCTGGAATAAAATCCCCTGGGCATGCTGTTGAGCAGGAAGATACCAAGTTACAGTAACAGTCACATGTTTATGACTTCCTTTTTTATTAATTGAATGGGTGCCTCCTTCCTGCCAAAAGCTCTGAGGAAATGCTGTACTAACCATTTTATCTCATAAACAGGGTTCCTGTATCTACCAGAGGCTTCACCAAACTTTTGCATCAACTTCCAAGTACATTTACCAATGTCACTGGTCTATCAGAAACAAGTGTGTACTGCGTGAAAATGGATCTGACAGGAAATAACTTTGTATTTTTTTGAGAGTTAAAAACAGATAGGTATTTCAAAAGGGCAGGGACAGAGCACATTATGACCCTCATGTGCAATACATGAATGCATTATTAACATCTGAATTGTTAAATTTTATTTCCTTTGCTCTTCCTCAACTTTTAAGAACAATAATAAAGTATACTACAACATATCAAGAATAAAAGCTTGAAGAAGGGCTAAATACTTCTTTGCTGTGGAACCAGCAGTGTGATGCATAAGCAGAAGAGTTAATAGCTACTGTAGATGAGCCACTGGTCTTAGACTAACTTCCCCGAGCCAAAAGCTCTTGCTATTTATACCTGTAGCAGACGTGAAAGCTAGCTCTGTGATCAAGATAGGAAATCCTTGGCGAAGGCATACTATAAAAAATATGAGTGTCTTTGAGATTCCTAGTGCTTCTCACCATATTGCCCATAAATTGATCTAATTTTGTACTGTGTGGGACACAAATAATTTGTACACTTTGAAATTCAGTGGGATATATGAGTCAATAGGAGATTACTTGGCAGTCATTCAGTAATATATTGTAAGGAAAAATCTAGCTTCTGTGTGCTTTCATATATGTAAATACACAAACTCTCCAATGTGCTTTCTGCATGAACTGTTGTCTGCCATATATAATTGCAAACACAGATTGCTGCTTTAAATGGATGAACAAAGGCAATGTGTGTACACTTTTCCATGATTAAGCCTCTGTGGTTATATCCCTCTTTACCTACTGCGAACCAAGCTGGGAGACTGAATTCTAATCACATAACAGATACATGCTCAGGTTTATAGAGGGTAAGCTTGTGAACAGTTCAATGCAATGCTTGCTGCAGATAAAAATAGCAGTGTCCTTCCTCACTGTCTCTGAACTAGGTTCAGAACACCTGCTGTAGCATGAAAGTAGAATAATATCAGCTGAGCCTACAACTTAGCTCTATCTATGATCACTGTTCTAGATCTAAAATGACAGCTATAACAAAATCTGCTTTTTGCGGTTGAGGTGTGCATTTTATCCTAGGCCTATGTTCTTCCTGGGGAGCATACAGCTTCTCTTTCTTGGTCTGCATAATATTTTGGCCCACCACACAGCATTGCTGAGAAACTGTTCCGTCTCAGGACTGTTTGGGACTTTTTCTGCATCCAGGCTTGCTTTATCAATAACAGTAACAAAGCAGAGGCCTACTGTGTCTTTAGGACAAACCCAAGCAGAACAACAACCACCTTATCCAACAGACCCTCTAAGTGTCATGCAGTATGTAGCGTCCAGGGGGCAAAACAGTAGCTGGCTTACAGCTTACAGCCTGTCAGGTCTCTGATTGAGTTAGGAAAAATGATTATTGCCTGTACTCAAGTCAAACACTTACAAAGTTTGACTTCCTGACTTGCAACAGTTTGTGTTACAAACCTGGAGTCCATATTTCTAAAATATTTTAAAAATATTTTATAAAAAACCGCTTTGCAAGTGGAGTGATTCACAGTGCTGGATGAGCATGGAGCTATTGGGGAATTATTCCCACTGCTTACTGTCACAAGATGTGACAGGTCAAGTAAGTTTTTATGAAGAATTATTTTCCTTGCTCATAGCAATTCCAGCTGGTAGCACAGCCATCCAAAAATGCCCTGCTGCTGGATGTTTGTCCACTGTATGCTATATATCAATGACTTAGCTTCAATAGAAGCCCGTAAGTCTTTCATATTCAGGCACTTAGTCTAAAATCTTCTTGCTTCACTCCAAAATCTATAAATTCTATGATGCAGATTATGGTAAAACATACCTAGGTTGTGTTTTAACTTTTGGATCATTTTTTCCTCCAGAGATTGAGTTTGTGTTTTTCAAATCTCTGAGGAATTCAGTGTAGTTTGACTAATGTAATCCAAGAAAATCTGCAGTCCTTACAGTATGAGCTGTGATTACTGTACTGGCCCTTCTAACAGCAGTTCCCAGACCAGAGGTCATGGACCTCTCTTGCTCCTTATCACCCCACTATTCATGCAAAGCTGATCTGGGGGCTGCATGAGGCCAGATGGTGCCCTAAGGAAGGCCAGGTTGTGCCCTCTCTGCTTGTAGGACAGCACTAAGGTCTCTTTGCTACTACATGATGTAGTGCACAGCATCCCAGGTCTTCCTGGAAGTGCATTACAGCCCCTAATATTGGAGCCACTGGAAACCAGCTTAGGGAAATATGTACTGGTAAACTAAATGCATTTAATCCTCTTCAGCTCTGTGATTTTCTCCTCTAAGCATGATTCAAAAGAATTTTAATCTCTTTCATGTAGGCCAGAGAAAGCACCAAGGCCAGCAGCTTGTCCACATCTATCAGAACAGTTGCCACACTTTATGTTCTACCTTAACAAATTCTCAAGTGTGGTCAAATAGACAAGACTTTAGAATTGCTTGGATGCCTTAGAAGGCTTTGAAATGTCAGATCAATGCTAACTAGCATTGTCCCTTAACAGAGGACAAAAGACTTATGCACTCTGAATTACTTTCTTTACCTTGTTTTTCTTCACACAACTTAAAAGATTCCCTTTGTCCCCAGTACTAGACTTCACTACACTGTTGGCTACTGCTTTGTACTGGTGATTTCCAATGAGCTTGACATCATTAGCTATTGGGCTCCTGGTGATAGGAAAAAAGCAAATTTTATTTTTTTCTTTGAAGATAATGATCAGCAAGTAGGCGCTTTAGTCTTTGAAAAATGATGAAAGAAGCATAATCTGAGGTGGTAAAAAACCAGCAAATAACACCAGCCCATGACTATTATTTGGGGAATATTTGACTACAGACAGAACTGTAGATCTTTTATTAGTATCATCTTGATGAGTCTATTGAAGTTCCTCCACAAAGTACAAAAAGTCACATAAAAAGAGGAACACATACTAATTTTGCTCCTTCTTTGTGCCTTTATGTGAGGAAAGCTGTAAATAGCAGAAGCGTGTAATTGCTAGTCACACTCCTTTCTGTTGAGCAATTTGTCTTTTTTTACACCCAGGGTTGGCATGCAGAAGTTGGGAAAATCTCAGGGCATGGAAGCACTGAGCTATACACGTTTTAGAAGACTTTTCCCCCTCTCTGCCTGAAGTGCTTGCACAACTGCATGCTGCACAAATCCAGCTGACTTGTGGATGGCAGGTTTATTTCCTGCAGAGGTCCCTAAGTATTCTAGTAACATCTACCAACACAGGTGTAATTGCACGTAGAAACCATCCCCTGGGCTCTTCTGAAAACAGAATTCCTTGGTTGTTCCTTTCACCCCGCCACACAAAACAGTAGAGAAGAGCTAGAAGAGTGCCATAGCCTGCCATTCCTCTTCACCTCTCCATCAGGTCCTTCTTTAGAGGACCCTATCCTGCAGTCCTTGGCAGGACACGCAGCAGTCGTGAAGCTCTGCAGCCCCCTTGGACAGACTTGTGCCACCATGGTAGGTTTGGCCTGGGAATAAAGAGCTCCAGCAATCTGGAATGAAGTCATGTTGTGGTAAAAAGGCACTCTCTTAAATAGCATTCACGTGTCTGGCATAGGCAGGTCTTTGCTCCTCAATTTCAGAGAAAACATTACTGTAAAGACAAAACAAAAAAAAAAGGGCTGTGTCCTTGGCTGAAGATAAACCCAGGAGAGCAAAGCTAGACCTTTTAAAATGTAAATATTAATTCAAACATTCATTTTAACAGCACCTTTGTGTCTGTTGCCCTTTGGCTGGAACACCTCCCCTCTGTCCTCTGCTGATGGGCAGCAGTACTGGGATGGGAGCCCATCCTTTCCACAGTATGGGAAACAAATTCCTCAAGGTGGGAGGAAGCTGTTGCTGTTGGAGTCTTGTCTCTGAAGACCCTGACACGTGCAAAGGAAAAGGCATCCAAGTTGGACTGTGGGGAAGAATCTGCTGAATGTCAAGCAGGGCATACAGCCTCACCAGCCACTCCAAGATGCAGCTGAGCCTGATTGTTAAGCAGCTTACAGCATGTCTTTTAGCTGCCTCTCTACCCCCAGACTCATTGTGAAAGACGATATCTGGCTGCTCGACTCTGCAGTCAAAAAGCACAGGAATAGAAAAAAGGTAAGAAGAAGTAGAAAAACAAAAGGTAAGAAGGAGATGGAAAGAAGAGAGGCACCTAAATCTAACACTTTTTTGGATGTTTATGAAAATAGCTGAACCTAGGAGAGGGCTGAGGTAGGCTGGCTCTCTGTTGGGTGTAGAGTGTCTCTCAAAGATGAAACAATGACGGCCAGTGAATCTGGGTAGGGATCATTGCAGTAGGATAACACCCTCTTGCATTACTCTCTGATCATCTCTGTGACACTGTTGATCCCCAAAAAGTATGGTGACTGCTGTCTGACCCACCAGTTAAGAGTAATTTCCAGTGCAGCAGTTTGGTCCACTGGTCCCTTCTGCCATATTCCCCCTTCTTATGAAGTATGATTTTAATAGAGTCTGTGGATGTGTGTGTTTGGATTAATCCTGTGTTTCTGTGAGTAAAATTTGCTGATTCTTATAAACAATTTTATTTGCCCAACTGAGCTGGACTTTGGGCAACTTGAAATTCAGGTATCTGCATTTCAGTGCTAAAAGGCACAATACAACCAGTTTCTGGAAAATCTGTTGTGCCTGCCCAGAAAGGGGCCTCTTCTCATCTCTGCCTAGGAAAGAGAGGAATTTTAATTCAACCTGGCTTCCAGCCTCAGTTTGGAATTCTGTTGCTAAGTGGCAATGAAAGAAGATTATTGGATCACAGATTAACAGAAACCTCTATTCAGTGCTCTTGTGTAATTATACATTTCAGTTACTTATTTGAGAACTGAGTTTTAGCTGTTGTGCTCCTATCTCAGCCTCACCCTTTCATAGATTTTTATCCTCAAGGGGCTTGTCAGGATCCTGATAAACTGGTCCCTTCCTTTCCACACTCAGTCTCTGCAATCCAGGGTGGCTCTCCCTACTAGGGTACCACAAGAGTCTCTGCTGTTAGGAGGTCTCAGAAGCTGAAGTCCTACCCAGGTCCTTCTGAATGATTTATTTTGGGAGAGCAGGAAGTGTATATAAAATGGTTTAAAGAGTTCAGCTCTTTCAGAGCTCACACATTTGCTTCCTTCACTGAAAAATTCCCTATTTTTTTTTCCTCTTTTCACGGTGCATACATTCCACTGTCTCAGGTAAAAGTGGTCAAGCAGCTTCAGAAAGTGGAGGAAGACCAGAGCCTGAGTGGCTGAGATAATTATTAAATATTAAGGGTGAACCTCTGGAAGAAATTGCTTTAAGTGAGATTGTAGAGGAACACTGAAAAGGACAGAGTAAAATCAGGAAACAGCACAGCTGGCTAGTGTTGGGAATGCAGACAGAAAGGGAAAGAGAAGAAGGAGATGTAGTTTGTCAGCTGGGAGGAGAAGGTGGTAGTACACAGCATGTACATTCACAGAAGCATGAGAAGCAAAGGTCTCCTTATTTAGGAAAACTGCTTAGATTATTTTAAGTAGAAAAGCTGCACCAAGGAGAACCATGCAAGGAAGAGGAGATAGAAAGAAAGGCAGAGCTGCGTGGGGATCCATTCCTGGGACTGAGGGGGAGGAGGGAACATGAGCCGAGCATTTAATAGGAGACGGGAAGACAGGGGTGAGAGGAATTGCCTGGCTAAAAGGAAAGTGAAAGGTAGGATTGGCATGGAGGGATGGTGAGAAACAAGAGCTGCAAAAACAACAGAAGGGAAGGCTGTGTGGTGGGAGAGAGGATACACTTTCAGGAGGTGATGGACACATTGTTGTGCAAATAAAACACAGAAATGGAAAGCAGTGTATAGAAAAGCAAATCTGTGGGAAGTTCAATATACTTGCTTTTCAGGGGACTGATATTTTCCACGTGTTAGGCTTAAGTCTCCCAGGGAAGCAGTAACTCAAGAAAAAACAAGGCTGAAATAACATTTTCTGTGTCAGTCTCTGTGTTTTAAACTGTAGCTGACATTAGACATGTGCTGCCCCTGTGCCTTCTCAAGGCTTTGTGTTTGTTGGACATTCTGCTTTACACAGCTCCCTGCAAAGGAGACTCTGGAGGTTTTTTTGTTTCAAATTTTAGAAGGAACAAATACACACTGTCCTGTTTTTCTAAAGAGCTTGTGTAATCCCCGTCACCCCACTCTGCTGTAGCTTTGCATGTAATTTCTCTGTGAAGGTAACTGCTGTTTTCAAATAGGACACTGTGCTTGCTAAGATTGGTTTTAGCTCAGTGGCCACATCAGGGTAGCTAATGCCTAGAGCGGTGGGTCCAAAAATGGAACTCCTCTTGCTGGGACGAATCAGCTGTTCAAACATAAGGTAAACATTCACTTTGTAGTTCCTACCCCAGATCAAATTTTTCCCGTGTATGTTATGGGTCTCCTTCAGACTCAAAGAAGCGAATCGACAAGCTGCAGGAGGTGTTTACTGCCCTTGAGGTTCTTCTGTTCTCTCACAGCACCCTTGAAGAGGACAGGATGTTACTCCCTTTCTTTCTTTCTCATTTGAATCCGTTAGGATCTGAGGCACAGTTTTTTTTGGAATTTCAGTCTGAGCAGGCAGCATTGATTTCATCATGGCAGTGCTCAGAGACCAATCCAGAAGTAAGGGCCTGGGAGAGCTTGCCGTGTGGACATGGTAGAAATCAGAGAAGTGAGCAGGCAGACAGACCAGTGTGTACTTCTGAGCAGTGATACACACAGCCCCTGTTTCTGGTTGTTGAACCCATGAGCAGGCAGCTTTTGGGAAAAATAAAAGGTTTTACCTAAGATCAGGTAAGGCCCCTTCTTCTGAAGTCATTCTGGAAGGAAGAATAATACCCTTCAAAAATAGAGAGCATTCTCTTTTCACTCCTACAGACACCCTACTGTTTTTGTGATTCATCATCTGCAGCCTAAATCCCATCTTTGGCCAGAGTTATCAAAAATTATATTGCTCACCCCCACGAAAACTAAATTACTAGGACTATGGCAGCCTTGCTATTTGTCAGAATATTCAGTTACAACATTGTGACTAATTTATCCCTCATTTTGTAATTACATACATTTCCCTATATTATTGCTGTGATTTACAGAAACTCCTGTTAGAACTACACTTGCCTCTCATCCCAGGCTGAGCTCTGCTCAGAAGGAAGAGATTTCTGGACCCTCTAGTGGTGTCCTTGCCTAGATGCTGAGGAAACTACCAAGAGAACCCTATTGAACCAAACACAATAGTGCCTTCGTGACAAATAGGGTCTAGTCTTGACCCTAAGCCAAGTTTATTCTCCTCTTACAAATCTTCCAGAACAGTGAGATGGAAAAAGAAAGAAGCATTGATGGAAGGAAAACTGCTTTCTGTGGAAAAACTCTGAAGAAGGTAGAGAGAAAAAGGGGTGGAAAAACATACCATATTGCATAGCACATAACAAGACTGTTCTCTTTCCAAGGGGACATCCTATGATGTTTTGTGTAATATTTTTTTTTTCAATCCCTTTTTAATTTTTGCTGTTATGAAAAAAAATCGACATCCATGACAGGTGCCTTTCTAGAAGTATCACTGATAGGTTGTTCCTTTTGACTTAGGGTGACAGCCATACTGAAACCACCACATAGTGAACTGCAATGCTGGGATGTCTTTTGTTTTCCTTCCCCTGTAGCTTGACTGATCACCTGTATAAGGTCAGCACATGGGTAGAGCTGTCTCAGGTTAAAGCTCTGAAAATATGAGGGGAAGAAAAGTGAAGGATATGGGGATGGAGATGTGCTGCTAAAGGCTTCACTCTGGAATTACTTGAAGACCAATAAGGAAATGTACTGCTCTCTCAGGTCACCTTTTGTTAGCTGCAGTTCTATTAATCAGGTTGAGTATTGTTTCTCTTTTCATTACAGAATGTGTCAAAACTTCTGAAAGAAAAATGCTGAAAGTGCTTCCTAAGGGATTCATCTTTTGACAGCAGGAGGGTGTTAGTATGTTGTCAGAGAACATCTTATTTAAGAGATCAATGACAAAGCTGGAAAAATCATTACTATTTGGAAAGGATTTGTTACCTACAAAAAACAGAGTACTAGGAAAGAGAGGCTGTATTGCAGTCCAGGACTTTGTCCTTTAATCCCATGGGCTTTACTGAGCACGGGTTATGTTTTAACGCCACTAATGGTGTCTTTCTAACCAACCCAAAAGCCTTTCAGACGCGACGAGGCTGGGAAGGCCCCACCGACTGTTGCGTGCCTCTGCGGGGTGTGAGGGTGCTTTTGCCACCCGTCCCTTGAAATCTGTGACACCTCGTTTCGGGTGTCACCCTCCCGCACCCAGATCGGCTGCGCCTCTCGCATCCCGGCGTCTCCGGCAGGCAGGGCACAGGAGCAGTCCCGGGCTGCCACCTGGTGGCTTCAGGCACCGCTCGCCTCCTCCTCCCACCCTTGCGTGGGTGTTTTTCTTCAGTTCGAGAAAAAAATACCTTGTTTTTTTCTTTTCCTCAGTTTGCCTTGGTTTCCGAGGCTTTCCTACACAGATGGAGGGACAATAGTATCCTGGGATGCATCGGGAAGAGTGTTGAAAGCAGGTCGAGGAAGGTGATTCTCCCCCTCTACTCGGCACCAGTGAAGCCACGTTTGGAGTACTGTGTCCAGCTCTGGGCTCCTCGATACAAGAAAGACTCGAGAGGGTCCAGCAGAGTGCCACAAAGAGGAATGGGGGCTTGGAGCATCTCTCTTATGCGGAGACACTGAGGGAACTGTGTGTGCTTAGTCTAGACAAGAGAAGACTGAGAGGGGATCTCATTAATACATATAAATATCCCAAAGGCAGATGCTAAGATGACGGTGCCAGACTCTTTTCAGTGGTGCCCAGCAATAGTATGAGAGGTCATGGCCATAGACTAAACCATAAGAAGTTTCACATCAACATGAGGAAGAACTTCTTTCCATTGAGGGTGGCAGAGCACTGGAACAGGCTGCCCAGGGATATTGTGGAGTCTCCCTCTCCAGAGACACCCAAAACCCATCTGGAACTGTTCCTGTGTCACCTGCTCTGGGTGAGCCTGCCTTGGCAGGGGGATTGGACTGGATGGTCTCCCAGAGGTCCTTTTCCACACTAACAATTCCGTGATTTTTTGAAGGAAAAATTAAATGGTTCTGCTTTGCAAAATGCATTACACCTTTGGTGCCTCCTGGGAAGCAGCTGGTCATCTGTTGGTAATAAAAATAACAAACCAATTCTCTTATTCTCTTTTCAACAACACCAGGAAAAATGTCAGCCATTCCTCTGTCGATGTGATTCAGAAGCTTATCTGTGGTGGCAGACAGAGCCAGACATAAAAAGAAATAAATCCCCTAAAAAAATCATTCTGTCACCAAAGTAAACAACAAAAATTTGCTGAAGGCAGATTTCCCTTCCCTTTGAAAGCCTGCATTTCTTTTCTAATGCTTCACAGACAAACTTATGCACTTAAATAGATACTGTCAAACTCCAACTCCTCTAAACAAAAAAGACCTCAGTCTGCTGGATGAGTAAGCAGCACTGTGGAGTATTTCAATTCCTATTGATCCTTTAATCTGGCTGTAGGGCACAGCAGGAAAAGGTAGATGTGAGAGAGAAACAAAGAGGGGTTATCTGAGGGGCAGGGCTTTCCGAAGGAGGCTCTCTCCGAAATGAACCCTAGTGGTCCTAATTGCTCATTTATATGTGGTACAAATTCCTTTCAGTGCAGAAAACATTCCTCAGAGAGTATTTATCCCTAAGACACAGCAGATGATTTTTTAAACTCAGATTGAGTGTTATGTTTAACACATTTTCTTCCAGAAACAATTCTAAAAACAACAGCTTCTCTTCTTCCACACCATCACATAGTGTTTCATATTGTCCTTCTCTGCTCATCCCAAACTTCAGCTGATGCAATAAGAGAGCCTAAAATTGTCTTTACAGTAGAACCTCACTGCTCATAAGCTTGGAAGCTTTCTTCCTCATATTATTTTCTTGCTCTTCACACCACATCACATCAATAATGTTTCTTCCATTCACGTTCTTCAAAACCATTATTTTTTTTCTTTGGCATAGGACAGAATACTCCTCAGTGAAAAACCTGAATAGGATATCTGACAAATAAGACGCTCTGGGATAGTACCATGTTCTGCCTTTCCCTTTGAATTCTGCACTGTGGATGTAGTGTCCCAGCTCTGTCCCCTCCCAAATACTTGCCCACCCCCAGCCTACTTGCTGACAGGGCAATGTGAGAAGCAGGAAAGGCCTCAACACTTCGCAAGCGCTGTTCAGCAATAACCAGCTCATCCCTGTTTTAGCAACACCGCTCTGGTCCCAAACAAAAAATGTAGCACCATGGGAGCTGCTGTGAGGAAAATTAACTCTATCCCAGCCAAAACAAGTACAGCAGGATGTCAGACTGCATAACAAGTTATCAGTGGGATTTGTAGGAAGGAGGTCACAACAAAGTGGTGAGATCTTTGGCAAACAGTACACTGAAATACCTCTTATAAATGGGTTACTGTGTGTCTTGAAAGTTTAGGATTTTTTAGCAGTATGTTTCTTTAAATATCTCTTTCAAAAGACTTTCTTAATCCCTGAACAGTTAACTATATTTTTATACTGATCTGGATTAATTTACAAGTTCAATTTTACTGTAGTTGCTTTCTCAGCTCTTATTACTCTGTTATGTTCAACAGGTGCAAGGTACTTGTATCTTCTTTTAATTTCAAACTGCTTTGCAGGAATTTTTTTGGATTTGAAAGGATGAAAACACAATGGGAAGAGGTGAGGATTTAAAGGCAGGTAAGATTTTTTTCTTTTAACTCTATCTTTTGCAAAAAAATATTCTCTGTGTCTCACAAGCATTTTGAACTAATCTTATGAAGTAACATGAGCAGAGTGAGCCAGGAAATGTCACAGAGTTTATAATGATGGTTGACTGTATTCAAGTTGTAAGGGAAATTTTCGTGTGAGAGAAGACCTGTGTTCAGTTCCATTCTGTCTTCTCTTTCTTTGACAAGAGCATTCTAACTAACGTCTTCAAGAGTGCTGTAAGGTCATTCTGTTTGGACTTGCTTCACATGGTATCAAATATTTAAATGCTCATTAATTTAAAGAACCAGGGTATGAGAATGGTCCTGTGCTCCTCCTTTAGGACATGTGCTTGAGATCCATCCTGCTTGTTTACCTGCTCTAGTCTGGGCTTCACCTGCCCCAGCTGACAGCCATTTGTCCAAAATGCAGTAAGCTCAACTACTAACCAATTCCACTAGCACACCCTGGAAAAGAGTATTTGGGGCATTTAGGGGACAACCACTCTTTTACCCATCTGACACTGAGTCTAATTTGCTTGTTTGTTTAAAGAGATGCCTGACAAAACCTCACACAGAACTCTGACTCATATGGTTTGGTTTGTTTGTGTTAGAGAAAAGTATTTTATTCCAGTAAAGGCAGAATATAGGGAGTTTCAAGTTATGAGGACTATGAAAAATTAAAAACTTTTATGGATCTGTATTTCATCTCTCCCACATCTTTCCCACAAAACAAAGGTAGGATGGATGACATGGAAGATTTTCTTTAACAGATCTGTTAGTTTGACAGTACCTCTCTGGGGTTCTAATTTAAAAAGAGTGTGAGAGGCTTTCTGTCTTTCCTACTGTTGCAAAAGCCAAGCCTGCTTGGTCACAGGAGTGATAGATGTAAAACAGGATGATAAATGGCAAAATGGTAAGCACTCTTGCACACAGAGCAAATCTGCCCCTGTCAGTACTAGCTGTGTGTTGCCAGGTGTGTATTTTAACAGATGCAATGCATCATCTGGGAGATGGGATTTGGCTCCATCTAAAAGCTGATGCCATAAGTACGTAATTCCTGCTACTTGGAAGCTCTGCTTTAAGTTTTCTTTTCAAGAAAGGATGAAAGAAGTAATTGGTAATACTGCCAGATTAGAAGAAAAAAAAATAAATCTGCCTTACGTTAGAAAGACAGTGCTGGGAGATTTTCATGAGGGGAAGAAATCAAGGGAAGCAAGAAAGGCATAGTGGGTGGCCAGAGAACGTGGTGAAGGCACCCAGCTAGGCTGGAGGTTGCCCTGGGCTATTGCAGCCCTGCCCCTGGTATCCAGCCCAGGCTGCCCAGTGCCATGTCACTGCCATTCAGCTACTCCCAGCAGCTCAGTGTCTGCCGCCATCCCGTGTCCCACAGCTTCTCCCAGATGCCCCATCTTCAGCAGGAGAAGGGTAGCTGGCCATTTCCAAAGGCTAGATTCAAAGCCTGATGGAGACCTGTCAGCTGTTTCAGTGGTAGCAGCACTGTCTACTCAAACTCCTGCTCTCCTCCAGGGTTTAAACTTTAGTCACTCTCCAAAGATCTTGGATAATCATTAGCCAGGGAATCAACGCAGTTTGTTGCTTAATCACTGTGAGGTGATATCTCTGAGTTCTGTTTGCTAGAGATAACACATCTAGGAGAAGCATTCTGATGAAACATTTGAATCGTAGGTCAGAATCCAGCTTGGAGCTGAGGTGGGAGGGCTATAAATCCTCCCAACCCCCAGCACACAGTAGAACTGTTTGTTATGTGTTTTTTCCCCAACATGTCCACAACACCTTCTGGATGCATTCCCACCATATGGCTGAAGACACTTTCTGCTGTGTATCGCAAGGAAATGAGATTCAGGGCAATTTTAAAACCAGTGGTACCACTTTGTACACGTATCAGTAGTAGAAACTAATGAAGTAAGTAGATGGAACATCTGCACAGTGTGAATCCCTCTCTCCATGGGCTTCGCTACCTAACACAAGTTGGAATTTTCACCATTTGGCATGTAAAAAAAGTTGCTTATAATTACATAAAAATGCAATTTTCAGCTGGGTCCTGAGCAATCTGATGTGCCAGGGTGCCTGACCACCTCTAGTGCCGGCTCCTGAGGCAAAGCCACTTGGGGAAACTGGGAGATGGACACCGAAACTCTTTTGTGCAGCTCAAGTGTCACAGCGGCTACATTTGTGCAGTTGTTTTCTGGCAGTGACTCTCACTAGAGGCTTGGGGGCTTATTGGCAATTAGTGCTTATTGGGCAATTAGGGCCCTGGCCCACATTGTTTTTTTATTCAGCGATGGCTCTCTGCAGTGAAGGCAAATACCCTGTTTCTACTCAGTCACACTCCTCATTTATCCTTTTGCCTCAGATGAATGCTGTCCTGTTATCCCTCAACATCAAGCCTCTTCTGGCTCATGCCAAGAGTTCTTGTTTCCAGTATCTCATCAGCAGCAGTCACCATTGGAAGATGCCTATGGAAGAGGGTTTTCATACCAGGGCTCAGAAATCAGCTTTTCCCATGTCTGTAAGCCACTTCTCTGTGTTCAGTAACTCC
Organism: Lophotriccus pileatus; assembly: GCA_035583135.1. NCBI lineage: Eukaryota > Metazoa > Chordata > Aves > Passeriformes > Tyrannidae > Lophotriccus > Lophotriccus pileatus. The sequence goes on along the minus strand of JAWWES010000081.1, from coordinate 107,535,638 downwards.
CAATGCCTTGCTTTTCCATCCACTTTGTGCTTTGGAACCACGTAAATTCTATCATTTGCAGCTTTTGTGATGGAGTGTGTGCTTCAGCTGTAGGTGGAGCGGGAGATGTGACCATCGTTCCCACGTGACGCATCCTGGGCTGGGAGAGCAGGGCGTTCAAATTCTGTCAGGAAAAGCCAAAGCCCCCAAGTCCTTTGCCATACTCTGACCCCCCAGGGTACAGTGCTGCCCGCCACACCAGGCACAGGTGGGTCCCTCAGCCACCTCCCTGGATGGCCCCTGAGCCAAAGGCTTCATGGGCCCAGGTGGACAAGAGCCATTCCGCCTGTCATGCCAACAAAACCAGGTACCAGTGGGGGCCGGCTCTGCAGCTCAGGGTGTGCTGGCAAATTCTGCACGATGTGGTGAGCACCAGCAGGACCTCAGGCACCTTGGTGCTGTCCTTCCTGGCTTGTGTGCTACAATGTGGGGTCAAAATCCACACTCAAGTGGCACTCTGAGCCCCTGGGGATGCTCTTCAGCCCAGCCTTGTGTCCTCACATGCAAAAAGAGTTTGATTCTACACCTATCCTGATTGTGACCTAAGTTGGTTTGGCAGGAGGAACATATTTGAAAGCCTGCACTAGTGGCAGGCAGAGGCCAACCTTCCTGCCCGTAAGGGCAGCACTTTGAGTTCGTGGGAAGCTCAAAGGCCACTAGGAGGGAGAAAGAGCCAGCAGAAGAGACAGCAAGTGCCACTAGCTCTGCTACTGCAGTGCACCCTGAGGGAGTGATGCATTTTTGGGATGCCTCAAGGCCACAAACACCGTCACTCTACGAGGGACAGCAGCTGATATATTTTCTCTTTTAAAACTGATTTACTGCTGATAACCCAAACAAGCTTTAAGCCTTTCATTATGTGTTATGGTCAAATTCCCAGGAAGGAATGGAGCCTGGAAGAGATTGCCCTGTCCTGGGAAGTCTAGCGTGGCTCCAAGTATACGCTGAGGAATGACACAGGAAATACTTCCTTGTGGGTATGCAGGATACATGCTGCATCCTTGTTGTGGTAGGCTGATTCATATTTATGGAGTCCAACATACTTAGCAGGGAGTCACAGTTAATATAAATCACAGAAGAGCAGCATGAATATAATCCCTGTCACGTTGGCATTTCAGCATAACTGTGCTCTATTTTTCTTAGATAAGAAAATTACAGACCTTGTTTTTCCTTTTGAAGTCAGAACAAGGCATCTTCACAAAGATAAGTGTCTAGGGCTAGTCCCCCTCTCAGGGTTATCTAGTAGTCAGATGCTAACCAGGCACTTCCATTAATTTGGGTCTGTAAATTCCTCCCACCACCCACCATAATTTACAAAACACAGTTCCATTAGAAGTGACTTAATCTGATGGATGTTCTGCCAACATTAGCACATGCTGATAGCATCTGAAGCCTTGGTACAAGACTAAGTGAAATAATGGATACTCACTCCTAATGAATCTATTCAAACAGAGTCTTCACAGCACAAGCAGATCTGTGACAAAAGTTTATATATAAACAACACACAGGGAGGTCAGGATTTCTGTGACACAGTCCTGACTCTTACATCTTCTTCTGGATGTTAACAACTGCATGTTTTAACGACTACAAAATCCAGACAATATTTTATGCCACATTGTCTGGATGTATAAACTGATTAGAAGAGTTTGACTGAGAACCCAGTAAATCTGTGCCTGGAATGCTGTTGTCTTGCATCAAGTTATTATAGACTTTAGTCCACCTAACCAGAAGGCAGAATTCACATTTTTTTCAGAATCTCTAAGTTAGCAGGACATTAACTTTTTTTACATTTGCATCTTTCATATATTCCTTCAGGCTGTTTGGGAAATCCCAGTCCTCATTCTATCTTTAAACTCTTTATTTGCAGTAGGAAAGTCAGTGTTTTACCTGGGATAGCTGTCTGAATGAAGAGCTAGAAAATGCAGTAGTGTCCTTTATTTTAAGATTGCATAAACCCCCAGAGATATTCCATTAGAAAGTCAGGAAAGTGGTGACCACTTAGAACTGCAGGCTTGCTTGAAAGTAAATACACATATTTTAAAAATGAAGTGTAAGAGATAAATAACCAACAGGTCCAAGCAAGCAAGTAGTTTGATTTGTTTGGAAATACTACACTACTTAATATAATGGCACATCTGTCATGTTGAGCATGGCCACGGTTCCTAGATTATGTTTTTGAAGCAAATTTTACATCATTATTTGTAAAATCAAACATGCTGAAAGCATTTCTAGTCAAAGGCAAGACATATCAGTGGAAAACATAACACTGCAGCTGCAGGAAGACTCTGGGAGAGATGGAGACAATCTGAAAGCTTTGCAGATCCACAGGCTTTGCAGTACCATATGACCAGCTTGCTGATTTCACAGGTATGAGATAAACACAGTACCAATATCTGATCTACTCTGAGAAAATATAAGGAGTGTATGACAGTTTTTCCTTTAAAAAAATTAACTTCAAAATGTTTCAAACAGCATAAAAATATTTACATCTGCATATATACATGCTGCCAAACAGTGCAGTACTATCTTCTGCTTTTACCACATAAACTTCAAGGAAAGAAAAGTAATTTCAAGTGTTGCAGACCTAAAACGAGCTTTCTCTTGCAGAGTCAAGTAAAGCTGCCATTACACAGCACTGTAAAGGCCACCTGGGCTCTTGTACTGGAACCAGTGGAACATCACACATACCAGGCTGCATTTCTGTATCTGTGAGTTCACAGACAGAATTGCAAATACCTAATTGCCCTTGTAAATAAGATCCTACAGATGCCTAAGGGCCATAAACTTTGCTAGCAAAACCACTGTCTGAATCTCTGCCTCAAGAGGTAAGGTAAGTTTTAGCTGTTCCTCATATGTTAAATAAAGGACCAATTAGGAGCCAGTGAAAAATGTACATGATGCAAATGCTTAATTGTCCATGTTAGTGTAGACCTACATCAAATAATAGAATTCTTACACTGAGGTGACAAAAAAAAATTGCAAGGCTCAGCTTTTTTGCTACTTGCTGTCTCTAACCCCTGTGCTAAGGTGCAAGTATTGATTGCTTAAGTTACAGATGCTGATAACCCGAAGTTGTGACATCCCCTCAGAGATCAACACACCACAGCCCTGAAGATGTACTGACGTTGGTGGCCTGGGCTTCTCAGGGACAAGAGCTTTCTTAGCAAGTCACCCAGGCTCAGGAGGAGCTGCCCTGGCCCACGAGGTAATAGGTGGCAAACACAAAATGAGAAATTGATTCCCCTCATGGGAGGACTTCAGCAGATACACTCAAGAGCAGTACAGAAACCTAACTTGTGCTTTGCATCTACTATCCATCACTAGATTTGAGATTTTTTTATGGTTTTCCATAATTACGCAGCTCTGGTAACTTGGTATTATTACACTAACCGAATAATAGAAAGCAATTATAAATATAGCAAACAAGAAAAAAAAATATTTCCCACATCTTCCCACTTCAAAAGCATTGCTGTTGATGTTACATAATAGTAACAGTAGATTTCCTTACTTGCTTCCTGGTCATATAACCCATATTAATACAAACTAGTGCCAGTGAGCTCCAGCAAATGCAGATCTCATGGAAGGGCCCGAGGCAAGATGCATACAGACACAAGGGTGCCGGACCCTCCCACCCCTGCGAGGAGCCAAGCTATGAGCGAGTGTACTGCACCGTGCTGTATGTGGCGACCCTGGAAGACTTGCTCAGTGTGGCACTGGCAGGAGACGGCCCTTCTAAGTTGGAGCCCATCAGGTTAAGTGGGGAGTCTGTAATCAACACATGCTCTTGCCTTCCTAAGCTGGCACCTGAGGGCTGTTCAGCTTTGCTCTGCAGCCCCGAGGCTGTTACCACCCTTTCATTCACCACCATGCTGCGTTCCTCTGCCGGAGTGGGGAAGCTGAGTGAGCCCTGCTCTGCAGCAGGCACAAGCACCCTCTCTCGCTCCCTCACCACGACGTACTTGGAGTCGGGAAGATCCTGAACTGCCAGGGCTCCTGGCCCTGCACCTGCCGACTTCACCATCCTCTCTGTAACCACCACATTACTTCCATGTGGCAAATCAGGGATTTTCACCATACCCTGAATGCTCGATGCAGGTGCCAGCACTCTCTCTGTCACCACTACATTCTCCTTAAACTGGGGGTCTAGAAAGACACCGGCCGAGTGGGCAGGACCCCCCACAGAATAGGATGTTTCCGTCACGCTGACATTGGTCTCCGCGTGGGCTGTGGGAAGGGGCCGGGCATTGTGCTGCCCAGAACGGGCTGAAAAGGTTGTTTCTGTGACCACTTCTTTGGTCAGGGTGTCTTCGCCTGTGTGCACTGGTGGGGCGGGCTGGAAATGACTGCCCAAGGCAAAAGCTTGTTCAGAGCTGGAAGCATTTTGCTTATCTAAGAACTGCGACTTTGTGTCATTAAGACTGAAACCCGATTCATTCCTGGAGCCACCATCTTTCATGTTGATCTGTCTGCCCATGCATATTTCTGCTAGAGTCTTAAATTTGTCTCCTAAATCATCAAGGAAATGGTCATCAAGATCCCCCTCAATAAAGCTGCAGCAGCCGACGGAGCCATGAGGGGAGCCTGATTCTCCCTGGGAATAAACCAGGAGACAGTCTTTTGCAGCTTGTGCTTCATCTTCATCCGCAAAAGAGACAGCTTTCTACAGACAGAAAACAAAAGCAAGAAAAAGTTCATCAATGTCAGTTTTATACATAATAATTTTGAAAAATCATTAATGTTTGGTTAAAAAAGTTGATATAAAAAATTTAACTGAACCCACAGAAACTGTCAACCAAGTGAGGGCCATACCTAAAAGGTGGGGTTTTTTTGCTTTTTTGAAGTTGGTCTGAACTTGACAAGAAGAAAATCTGAGATGAAATTGAAAACCTTGGATACTATCAACACCTGCTGCTGTCCTCCTAGTAGTTGTGCTATTTGTGATACTGCTCCATATTCACGAAGAGATTGTTTTAACTTAGGTCAGTGAATGAACTTCACCTCTAACTAGTTGTTTGTGGAAGAATCCAGATAACATGCCTGAGAGTATCCTAACATTTAAAAAAACATTTAGTGAGTACATGCTGACATGTTCTCACCTCCCATGGTCCTTTGCACTAGCACAGCCTCCAGGGTCACACCCAAGATGCCCAACAGCAAACAAATCAAAAAATTGAATGGATTGGTAAGTATGGATACACAGTCCATCACATAAATTCTTAGACTCTGTGCAGGACACTTGGCAACATGGAGGGCTCATGGGTTCTGACTACAGCGCTTAGAGAGTCAGCTCAATCTGAAAGCAGTGTCTGCAATGGAGCTGCCGTGGGACTGCACAAATATCTGTGTACGTGCTTGTGTCAGCTCCAGTTCCAGAAGGAAAAGCTGCCAAATTCTCTGGGCCTGCTGAACCAGCTTTATGTAAAATGGTTGCTTTATATAATATGGCTGCCACATTTTGTGTTCTAGAGTTCATATTAGCTCAGGCATCTGTGTAATGTGGTATATATTCAGACCCAAACTGATTCTGTATGTTTATTTGCACTCGATCCAGGGAGTAGGCACGTGAAACAAGATTCTGCTACAGAAAATTAGCACACATCTGAAACTATTTGGTTTGGTTACTTATCTGTTTTCAAACCCTTTTAATCTCAGATATTTTAGCCTCACAGAAGTTGTACAGAGTATTGAGTATGATCTCCTTCCTGCAGGACTTCATCGGGCAGCTATACTTAAAGTATCTCTTAATATTAGGAAGCACAAAACCAGAAGGAAAGCAGATTGCTACTGTTGCGTTGGGTTACCCAAAAGACCAGTAGCTAGAGCACTCCAAGACATACAAGTATCTAAAGCTCAAATCCTTCCCTGGCCTGAGGTGGTGATTCAAATCTGAACAGCTACTCCCCTGTAAAACCACATCATCAGCCAGCTGGAAGTTGTTTGTACAGGTATGGAAGTGAAACTTTCACTATAAGGAGATCGCTAGCCAAAAGACTAACGATGTGCATTACACAAAGAGGAACAGTTGCAACTGTTGGCCTATTGGCCAATGGTTAGGTCAGTAAATTAAAAAAAAAAAAAGTAGAAAAGAGATTGCAACATGTGCCTTACAGGCTTTTGATGAATGGCCCTTTACCCAGGCTGTTGGGCAAACAGGCAAGTCAGCACCACTTACTTCATCAGCTACTTTGAGAAAGCAGACCCACCCTTTGAGGTATGACATCTTTAGCTTATCTTTTCAAAACCTGCTCCATTGTAAAGTTTGTAGCTCTGACTCATGATGAGTCACAGGTGCCTCCCTACAGGCCAGTTTAACGTGCCTAAGCCTAAGTCCCTGAGATTTAGATCACCAAGCCTTTCTCTGGGCAAGGGGCTCCTGTATCCCATTTCCCAAGAACCTTCCTTGAGAGGAAGGTCTATTTCTGGGACACCTTGAAAGCACTCAGTGCTATAAGACTGAGCGTTGTCATGCTCTGAGTCTTGCATTATGAGGCTAATCCAAAAATCTTTACTGCCCCCAACTCCACACGCACGCAACATTGGGCACTGTTTACACACGCATATCTACTCATCTGTGTTTGTAGTAAAATGAACAAAATTTCACAATGCTAAGTGTAAATATCAAAATACTGTTATTTTCAGGTCATGCTTACATCATTGAAGTAGTCTCTTAAGAATTCTTCATTCATAGCTCCTGCTGCTCCCATTGCAAGTCCTCCTCCAGACACCACTGTCTTGCCCTCTATACCTGCCATGCCTTCAGCCGCTCCAGCTGCCATGGCTCCATACTCGGCACCGGAAAGGAGATGTCTTTGCTCTTCCCATCTTTCCTTGGTAATAGTGCTGTGATGCTCTCCCATGTGAGAGGCAGAGCTGCCTGCTGCTGTTACAGTTTCGCCTCCACTCATTCCTCCCGCCGCTGCTGCTGCTGCTGCTGTTGTTGCTCCTCTCGAGTTCCCCAGTGCAGTGGGTGGAATAAAGCTTAGCACTGGCTACATAAATAAGACAAATTAAGATGTGACATGAAAGCTTTGCCGTCTAGCACATGGAACTCACCAAACCAGAGTGGGGCTGGGTGGGACCTGGGAGGGTACCGTCTTATGACTTGTTTGAATTTGCACTTATACGTGTTGCTGCAAAGAGTAAAAGGCGTCCTGAAAAAGGGTGCAGCTTCCACAAATGTATTCCCAAGGAGGATCATGGAAATGTTTCTACAGATTACTCTTTTCTTGAAACTTAGAGAATTGAAAGTGTAAAAAAAAAAAAACAAACCCAAAACAAACAAAACACCAAAAAAAGGTTGCCCCTTTGTTTTTTCCTAGCAGTTTGGCTTCCCTATTAATTATCTTTTAACAAGAATTTGGTGTGAGCATTGGGCCTAAATCAAGGTCCTTCACCCTCTGTTTCTTTGTTACTGTGCAAAAGCCTGTCAGTGTCATGCCCTTTCTTGGAAAACTTTGTTTTGTAGCATAACAACAAAGGGCAAACTTCTCTTGGCATTCACTGTTCCCTCTGCAGATTTGCACTTTTTTCTGCCTTTCTCTTTCTTAATTAAGAATTTCCTCTGTTTAGAAAATACACAGGGAAGTAATTTAAAACACAGTCTTAAGCTTTAAACCATTGAGAAGAAGCTAAGCTTTATAACCCATTCTTTTTCTGCTTTACCATGCTCCCAAAGGGGTGAAGAACATTCCAGGCTTGCAGATGCGAACGTCTCACTCTCTATAGATTTGATGCTTTTCCCACAGTCCTGTCTTCTGCTCAGATACCATCAAAATTTGCTTGATTGCTTTCCCTATGGAAAGTGCTATGGTTGCTTTTTCTACAGCTGCTGGTGGAATTCATCTTCCACACATCCTTCGCTAAGCCTCACAGGGTTAATTTTAATTAATGTTCATGCGTTGCTAAAATCTTCTGTAGAGCCTGTGATGTGGAAGAGGCATCAAGTGCCAAACTGCACACTGGAATAGAAATCAAAGCGAAATGCTATCAGGGATACATGCCTTCTCCTCAGGAGCTGCTCCTTCGCTGTTCCACTGACGCAGCATCGCTTCACTGTAGTCTGGTATTGCAGCAAATGTCTTTGCTCCACCAAATCCCTTTGCTCCCGAGCCACAAGGACACAGCAGCAGTAACAGTGGAATAACTGTAGGGAAACAGAAGGTTGCCATTAACTATGTGATTGTTAGGGCCTAACCATACTAACAGCCAGTATAAGTATGGCCAGCTCCAATATCCAAATGTGTCTTTAATGAGCTAGTGATCAGTATGAGGGCTGACAAGGTCTGAAGACAGGTTCCCAAACATTCAAGGCATTTACTAGAAACATATGTCAGGCCAGTTTCCTAGAGAGTAAACTGACAATTAACACGTCAGGGCCTGAATCCTGCAGATGATCCCACACATGTAGGTAGATATACTTCTATCAAAGATCTCATATACCAAACCCAAGCCCTGATGACCTCAGCATTTCTAACTCCTCCTTTCTTTTACTACTAGATAACAACATGGCATCACGTAAATTCCACCATACCACTCCTTTCACTTGCCTAGAGCGTTGCCTGGGGAACTGCCTGAGGAGCAGCGCATGTTATTCCTGTGACATGAACTTTGTTTTATCATAGTTAGATTGCTGCCAGCACAAGCAATTTAAACTCACAATTATTGTGAGTTTAGATGCAGCACTGCTGCATAAGGCCATACTCTGACTGCAAGTATTCTTCTCTTATTTCGAGCTTCTATTTTGTCTCACTAAAGAACAATGTCACATGGTGCTCTGAGCAAGGCAGCAGACCTGCAGTGACAGAGAAGACACTGGAGAATGCACTGTGGTTTGAGTAGGAAGAGTTAGGGCTCACCTGGGGACATGTGGGAACACCAAAAGGATTCCTCACTGCTTTTCCACCTGTTATTTACAGCACCATAAACAAATATTAAAGTTGTTCATATTAATTTTAAAATGCACAGCTTGAAATCCTTTGAGGTTGAAACACTGATAATACCAAAATTTAGTTGGGTATCTGTCATGACTTCCCACAAGACTGTGAGTTTACACAAGATGATAAAACTTGGGAACTGGACCATTTCTTTCCTGATGCCTTGCAGACCATATTTACAGTACTTCTGAGATAACATGAAACAATTACTTACGCAGCAAAAGTAAAAACGCCAAGATCATTAGTGCAACCGCTGCTGGTCCCAGACCCACTGACTTAGTGCCAGTAAACTTCTCTTGGCACACGCCGTCATCTGTACACTCACAAACAGTCAGCTGCAGAGGCTGTGATGCAGCACAGCTAAGGCCTTGGAAATCCTTTATCAGGATGGGAACTTCAGTTCTGCCTGGCTTCAGGTTTTGTGGTACCAGCTGTATGCTGGTGCCTGAGGCAGAAGTGGCCAGGAGAGGGGTTAAAGAAAAAGAAAAGACAAGAAATGAGTGGAGAGAAAATTGACTCCTATAAACTCAATAAAAAAACCCCCTTCAGTCTCCCAACAAACCCCCTCTAGCCAATGCACTGGAATGAAGTTTAATTAGCTGCTGCTATAGTACATGTTCTTTTATTTTTATCAAGTAATTCGTGTTGGTAACAAAGCAGCCAAGCTTGCTTGTTGCCTCACATAATTCTGAAGTTTCACACCACCTGAGACTTACTATAGAAGTCCAATCACCTATATAGTATCAACCACAATATCCAGACAGATAAAGGCTGAACTCACAAAAAAACAGCTTCAATCTTTAGGAGATTAATCTGTTGTAGCCACAGGCAGAGGCCAGGAAGCCAACATAACACCTGCTCCTGTGGCTGTGCCATGTCAAGACCCAACCAGGCAGGAGATCACTGCAGCAGAGAAAGGGTAACAAAGGAAGGCACCATACTGGGTCATCGGATCCAGCCTCCCTGCTCAAGCAGAATCATCCTACAGCACATGGCAGAGAACTGTGTCCAGACACTTCTTGAATGTCTCCAGTGAGGGAGACTCCACAATCTCTCTGAGCAGTCTGTTTCAGTGCACAGTCACCCGCACAATAAAGAAGTTCTTCTTCATATTCAGGTGGAACTTCCTATGAATCAGTTTCTGCCAACTGCTTCTTGTTCTAGCGGCTGGCATCTCCGAGAAGAGCCTGGCCCCACCCTCCTGACACCCTCCCTTCAAGTACTTATAGACATTGATTAGGGCCCCTCTCAGTTGTCTTTTCTTGAGGCTGAACAGGCCCAGATCTCTCAGCACTTCCTTGTAAGAGAGATGCTCCAGTCCCTTAATCACCTTTGTTGCCCTCTGCCAGAATTGGTCCAGGAGCTCCATGTCTCTCTTGCACCAAGGAGCCTAGAACTGGACACAGCACTCCAGATGTGGCCTCACTACAGCTGAGTAGAAGGGCAGGACCTGCAGGACCTCCCTGGACCTGCTGGCAATGCTCTCCCGAATGCACCCCAGGATACCATTGGCTTTCTTGGCCACAAGGGCACACTGCTGGCTCATGGACAGCTTGCTGTCTATGCCCAGATGATGTTCCCAGCTGCCAACACTACCCTATTTGGAAAAGCTGTGAGCCCTACAATTACTGCTAGTCCGGCTGCAAGCAAGGTGACGAAAGCTAAGATTCTTCCTTGGTCCTAAACTTGGCCATTAGGATGGCTCTGCTGATTGCTTTGCAGTGTTGTGCAGCAGGATTGCAGAGGGCAGAATGAGTTTGAGAAGGAAAAAAATGTTTTCTACTGCCTCCAATCAGTAAGCATTTCCTTTGATCATTTTTCAGGCTGATATGAATGGAAATATAAGAGAATGCTCATTTAACTTTGAAATACTTGTTAAAATTATTTATGCTTTCTGCCTTGCTTTTGTTCCTACCATGCCGGACAATCTTTAGACAGGTTACGCTGTATTTCTCCTTTTCAAGGCTCGGTGTGCGGGCAGATTTATTTATTTTTAAGTTAGAGCAACTGCAGCCAGTAACACAACCACACCTCCAAGCTCAGTTTTAATAAAAAGCATCCTCTATCACTACACGCTTTCTGTGAGAAGATGGGGATGGCTTGCTACCAGCATTACCTATGAAATCCTGGTTACCACATATGGGGCATCAAGCCAGGCAAAGATAGTCCAGCTGAGGGAAGGCAACATGCCCCAGAGAATATGACTGTGCTTTTATAACCTCTAGAGAGAAGGGAGCAGAATGCAAGTGATGACTCCATATATAGGTTTGGTTTTTTGGGTCTGAATAAGCCAAACTGTCAGTTTGACTGGAATTAATAAATTACAACACTAGGACTTCAAAGAACTGTAAGTAAAAATACATCTTCTTACCATTTCTGGATGCAATTATCCATTGTTTTGCTGTCCCTTCTGGCTCATCAACAACAGTAAAGCTGAAGGGATCACTGTTTGGGTAACTGTCCAAATCATTAGCTGTAACATCAACTAATTTTGCATCTGAACACACAGTCTGCACAGGGTTCACAATAATTGGGCAGTTATCATTCTCATCTTGAACTTGAATAACAACTGTGCCAGTGACCGTTTTCCTAGGAAAATCTGTAATTTTAAAATAAGAAAAATTAAATTGATTTGTGCAAAAAATTTAATCTTAAAATAAAAAAAACCAGTATTTTCCAAAACACCAACATTGCTGAAGGAAGTTGAAAGAGCTCTCCGTGGAGCTTATGAGAGCAGTATTTCATTCCCAGTGTTAATAAAAATATTGACAAGGTTCTTCTGAAGGCAAGCTGGTTTATTATTTTAACTTAAAAAAAATTCCTGTGTGGTTACACAGTAACATGTCGATTATAAATGGAGAATTCCAATTAGATACACAAGAAGTTCAAGAGAAGTTGAGACTATGAAGTCTGCTAATAGGCATACTGAGATACTGGTAATTTCCACCTTGACAAGGGATGCTCCTATCAGACTTACCTTTGCAAAATTTTTACAAAACATTCACCTTCATCTAGTCAAAGAGGAGAAACAGGCACCATGGGAAGAACCCATTCCATGGTAATGAGTTGCCTGTGTCTCTCTGAATACACAGCCTATGTGAAACTGCACTGGGTGCCTAACTTTAAAGATAGGCAGACTAAACCAACTATTGTTGTAGAAAAGCAAACAAACCAATTAAGGTGGAAAGAAAACCCTCTCAACTTACCAGTAGTTACACCCAACATGGTGATAGTGTAAGTGCCATTTACTACATGAGGTGATTCGTAGTCGAGATTTTTAGCGAGTCGGATTTCACCTGTGACTGAGTCTATAGTGATCCAGTTTGCTGGATCTCTTCCTTTCACGTATCTGATCAAAATCATATACAAAGATGTACACAGTTATAACGAGGAAAACAAACACCATTGAAAAAAGCAACTTCACAGTATGCTTACTCTTCATTTAAAGCAGAGATCAAATCCCTAGGTCTCAGGTCTGATGCTCCTGCCACTGTAATGGGTTTTAACTGTAAAGCTATGCTGAATGTTGAAACCTGCTTTTCCCCCTAAAGCCAAGATTTAGGTGTGGAGAGATTACAGAAAGTACACTCAGGGAGCAAGACAAGAAAAGGAGAGGGAGCTGCACTGCTGGGCGCTGTCTTCCCCTCCACCCCTGCTCTCAGCAAAAGCTGAGCATCAGCCACCCCAGAGACACTGTACTACAGGCATGGGAGAGAGGGGCTACGCAACTCTGCTGTACACCATTTGTAAAAGCCACGGTGGTGATTCAGTAACATTCTGGCTGAAGAGCTATGATTCAAAATCCAAGCACACACATGTAGACATATCTATGGTACACCCTTTCTGTCCTACTGATAGATGTTTCTGCATATTTCTTCCCAGTGTTTCTGGAGACAATGAAATCAAGATGGGTAAATCTACTCTTGAAAGTAGACAGGCATGACAAACACCATGCAAGCACATACAACTTCAGCCCAAACACTCATGTCTCAGCATGTACAACAAAAGAATATTGCATAATAGAATACTGAAGAAGATGATAATGATTTGGTTTAAGGTGTGAATTATGCTTAGTAGAAAATTATTGCCTTTGAATTTATTTCAGTTCAACATGCACACTTTTACAATAAGATGTGACTGCTAACATACTCAGTTATGATGGCTAAAAAAAATCCTTACGTAATGCGCTCTGCCACTTTGCCAGTGTCTTCATCATAGGCTTGATACTGTCCAATAACCTGTTTTATCTGCAGTTTCTCACTTGCTCCAATAACTTTTGTGCCACCAGGGAACACAGGGCCTTCCTGCACATTAATCACCTTAATTTTGATTGGAATTGTTTGTGCTTTGTAACTGTGTTTGATTGATTTGTGGAACTCTGCTTTGTTTGTAACAACAATGCCCAAGTTTAGGCTCTGCATTTTTTCATAATCCAGCTCCTAGAGCAATAAAGAAAATAAAAATAAAAAAAATTCGGAATTTGTCAGAATATGATATCTAGATAGCATGCATACATTTAATATTTAAATGATACTGTAGGATCCTTATTTAAATAATAGGGATGGATGTACTTAAGCAATATTTAAGCAATAAGGATGCAACAGAATAAAGAACTTTGTTAACATATTACTCTCACTCTGCTTATATTTAGTGGGTGACACCATAAGTATGGCTTTATATTATTGAATTAAAACTAGTTTAAGGTACATGCAAGGAGTCCTACCATATTTTCTGCCTGTACTTGTAGTGAATCAGTGCTCAATTACTTGTCTCCTTCAATTTTACATTTTATTTTGTTTGTTTATTTTTTAACCAACGAATTTACTTAATAATGCTCATCAATTCTTTTCAAAAGAAAAAAAGGAGAACAG
>JAWWES010000081.1:107438741-107521695 GCA_035583135.1 Lophotriccus pileatus | reverse complement strand
GAAAAAAGGAGAACAGGAAAAAAGGAGAACAGGAAAAAAGGAGAACAGGAAAAAAGGAGAACAGGAAAAAAGGAGAACAGGAAAAAAGGAGAAAAGGAAAAAAGAGAAAAGGAAAAGGTACTTAGGGCACCACGCATCTTCAATTCTTGTGGACTAAAGAAAAGTGAAATTTGTAAAATACATGTTTCCATGTATGGAAAATAATTTCATAATTTCAATTTAAGAATATTCATAAAGCAGTCTGTAGCCCACCGCTCAGGTGTTGCCTGCAATGTTATCTGTGGCCAGGGGAAATGAAGAAATTTTATTTCTTTAAATATGAATACATAAGCAAGTTTACAGCGTGTTAGCACTGTCGCCGAAAGGACCAGAGAAGTCTGGGAATTCTGCTCTACTAGATATGTTTGAGATCACACAGAATGAAAACGGAAAAGCTGGATAAAAATATTAATTTGCATGGAATTACTGAATACATAACAAAGAATATGGCAAAGGAGGAGTGTCCAGCATGTAAATGTACATTTTATATGCTGACTGAATATACATGACGTGTGTGTCAACTTAGATGGAATAAATTATTGTATTACTTACAGAAGAATCCATAAAATCTATACTAACCTTTACAACAGTCAAAATTCCTTCATTTGTTTGGGTATCTGTTACTATACGGAAAAAACCTTCTTCGTTGCCAGAAACAAATGTAAAGTTTGCCAGCCAGTTATCAGAAAACTCTTCATCTTTGTCAAATACTTTTATTCTCATAATTTCCACATTTGCTCTGTTTTCTTCAATGCTTCCTTCAAACTGCAATTAAAAAAACCACTCTTTCAAAGGTGTCATGATTTACCCCATTTCATCAGTGCAAGAAATTTTGCATGGTGTCGTATTAAGCAATGGGATACTGGCAGGTGTAGGAACATGCCAAAAACTGTGATAAATGTACTTACTGTATGACTTTCAACAACAGGCAGATTGTCATTGACATCCAAAATCTTGATTTCTAAAGAACACGTTGCAGCATTCCCACCTACTTCGCCACCACGGTCTTTTGCTTCCACCACCAAAGAATACCTACTTTGTGTCTGTCATGATAAGAAAAAAGTGTTTAATCAAGGCTAAACATTCTTCCTTCTCTCTAATATCTCTATTAGATTTTGGTAATATCTCTTGTGGTTAATTATAACTCCTCTCTATCTAGAAGTACATCTCAAGCACAACTAACTTGATGAGACTCTGCTGGAGTAAAACTGAGGCTTTGAAAAGTATATGGGACTTCTGCGTTTTCCCCACAAAGAGTTGGACTGTACTCATGGGGCAAGAGAAAAAATTTCAGTGGCCATAAATAGGGACAGGACCAGTGACATCTTCATGTCAGGACAGGGCTAGAGGCAGAGCTGTGTCCCTCAGCTGCAGGACTAACATCCCCATCCCCATCTGCTGGCCAAGGAAAACTCTGCAAGCACAGGTGACATCGCTGGCCATATGTGGCTTCCAAATGCGGTTTCATAGCAGCACCTGTCCTAATTCTTTGCACCTCGATTTGCATAACAGGCTACAAAAATCCAGGTGCAATCAGCAGCTTTGCAGGTGATGGTCTGCATTGTCTTTGCCATATGCTCTCCAGCAGAAAGAAATGACCCCTTGCTTTGAGTAACTGCTGTTGTAGGTAGGTGATGGGGGAATACAACCTCAATCCCATCACCTCCTCCCCCCAATCCCAGAAAAACATGCATCAACCAGACAAGACTTTAATCCCAACGGAGGTGAAAAAGGGTAAGAGGGCCGGCTCCTCACCCTGCAGGCTGAGCTGAGGGTGACACAACAGGCACCAGAAGATCACTGCTTACAATATAAAAATGGGAGGGATTTTTACCTCTCTGTCAAGATTTATTTTTGCTACTCGAACCTCGCCAGTATTCTTATCCATACTGAAAGCAGTGCTAGGGCTTTGGGAAACAATCCTGAAAGCAATTTTGGAATTTAGGTTATTTGGTTCATCTGCATCTGTTGCGTTTATCCTCATTACAATTGTACCTGGAAGAAGGAAACAAAATATGGTACATGTTTATACCACTATGCATTGGCAAATATCTTTATTGTAATGTCATAAATAAATAATTTTGTTAGATGAACTGCACAATTGTCTGATACTCTTGACTTTATGTAATGAATACAGATGAAGAAGTGTTCCTAAAACCAAAAGGTACGGGTTAAAAATTTATCCTCCGGTCAAGAAAAAGATCGTATCCACGCATCTGTAACTCACAGAATTCAGTGTACCAATTAAACAACAGGTTGTTGGATGAGCATGGCAGGGTGAAGTCCCTCCCAAAGAGGCTGTGACTGCTAGGCCAGAAGGAAGATTGCATTTTCTGTGCAATTCCTGCTGAAGGATTCTGGTTCCCTCATTTGTGGTAGCTTTGATATCAAAGCAAAGGTGTCACAAGAGGAAATATTGTTCTCTGTTGCCTTTAATCACACCACACGGCTTAGCCTTGAATAAAAACTTGCATTCAGACATGGTTAACCTGGCTTACGCCAGCAAGAGAATGTACCCTTGTTACTGCAGATATACTGCTGAGAAGTGCATATTCACCTGTGCTCTTGCATGTGTTGGGGAAAGCTCAGAGAAAAAAAAAAAAAAAATTGAAGTTACCTGTTTCACTTAATTCTTCAATTGAACCAACAAAAACTTCTTGTGAAAACACTGGAAAATTGTCATTTATATCCACAACTTTAATTGGGAGGTCTATTGGCTCTTCCAGTTTTGCCCCATTCTTATCTAGTGCATGACCTCGGACCTGATAATAACACAAACAGAAACAATAAGCACACCCGATGAGTGACTGTAAACATAACTACATATGCAAAATAGAAATACATATATTATCTATAACAAAATCTAGACATTATATAAGCACATTATATATATATATTTAGAAATAGAAGCAGGCACATACACACAAATATCCAGAAATATTAAAAATATTTCAAGCAAACACATTTGAAGACAATAAGTAAAATATAAGGAAAAAATTAATTTTCAACTTACAAGCAGCACTGGAGTCTTTTCTCTGTCCACCCTTCCTGTTATGTTCAGGTCTCCAGTCTTTCCATTGATAACAAATAATCCATAAGGGGGTTCTGTTACTCCTTGACCAGATATAGTGTAAGTTACTACTATCCCTGTATCTTCAAGATCTGAATGTATCTAGCAGGAATATAACAGATTAAATAGCACTCAGTAAATAAAACCATGTATAGACGTGCAACAAAATATTTTTGCTGTTTTGTAATGAAGAAACAAAAATAAATATTAAACACATTTCACTACACTGTGGAGATGTTGAGATGAATACAGGAAGAGCTGCATGTTCTGTTTGAGGATCTGGTTCAGGGAGATGAGAAACATCTGGAACAGGGAGATGACCTAGAAGATCAGACGTCAGCTAGTGCATATGACCAGAACGGAAAAGTGATAGGGTGGAAGAAGAAAGGTCAGTCCTGGAGATGAACAGGTAGAAGAGGCTGCATAGACTAGAGATTATACCCTTTCTCTCCCGTGAGAAAATACCCAAAACATCTGGAAAAGCACATGTGCATTGGGCCAGGAGCAGCATCAAGGGACACCCAGTAGTGGGTAACGTAGACAGCTATGACCTTTAGTCACTTCATAAACTGAAGTGAGAGCTGTGGTGCATCCAGGTTTCAACACCGGTGCCAAACCAACTGCAGCTCACTCTTGCACACAGGGTAACACCTTGGTTACTTTTAGCTCTCTTTCCTAAAAGACTAGGCATACATAATCATGCTCTATTAACACTCTTCTGCCCAATCACCACCAGCAGATTTGGGACCCACTTGCCAAGTTCAACCACAGCTGAGTAGGAGTGGTGGAGTGAAAAAGCTGAAAGATAATGCATTCCCAAAAGTTTAGTGAAAACTGGGGCTGGAAAAAGATGAGACTGAGCCAAATCAGGCTTCAAAAGTAATGTATCTGATGAAGGAAGAAAACAGAAGGAAATGTGGTAATCTTCAACTGACATCCAACAGTCCTTTAAAATTAAAGAAATATATGTGCATGAGTTCAGGGCAGCCACACCCTTATTTTACATTTTAATCTCTATTTTTATGTGTATTCCATATTAGTCTCTTTTCTGGGCTTACTCTAGCAATTGGATTCTTATGGGAATTGTCCTCTTCCTCCCGTATGAAGGCTGGAGGGACTGTCCATTCTCGCTTCTGCCTGACTAGGCTGTTGGGATGAGACAACATGCCACCCCTGTCATTTCGATTATAAACCTGTGAAAAAACAAGACTGAATGTCAGCACTACACTTAGCCATTTCAGACAAATACTTTATTGCTACTGTAGCCCAGACTTCTGAATAGCTTTTGCTCTTTCAATAGTTAGTGACTTCAAAATCGTAGAGCAGCATTAGTTACAATCTAAGAGCTCCTCAAGTTGTTTGAAGAGGAAAACTACACTAGTCTTTTCTTCAAGACAGAAGCAGGTAAGACATGCTTTAAATATATGAGCAAATTCTCATTAGCAGAGGTTGGTAAAAATACATCTGATCAAGAAGATTTCCATGCTTGTCATCAGTTGTGGGAAAAATTTTGTCACAAAAGCTGTTGTGAACCACTGTTCTCCTTATCACCATGTTTACCATCCCATCAATACTGCCTTGTACTCAAACTTCTCTCTGAAAGAGAATATGTGAAATACCAGGCCTCAGTTCAACTCACCCAATACCTCTGCTATCCTTGCTCAGCTACCCCTCATTATCACTCTGCACGACACCCATCATCCTTCTGTCCAGCTTAGTCTCTACTGTCTCTGTTGACTTCCAATTAACATCTGGAAACGTTTCCAATTATTGTATGCAATAAAATAGTGGCTGTTTTCATTTACAGACTTCAAAAAAGTTATCTACAAACTTAATATTTTAGGGGAAGTTTTCTCAAAGTTCAATGCCACTCTGTGATCGATGTAGGAGTCTATGCACTTAATTTCAGCTTTCATTTCTTTATCCATTATGCAGCTTTCACATTTCAGAAAATGGTAAAATTCAAGACATTTTTCAACTGAAGTAAGGCATGGCTTTGTCACTTTGCTCAGAGAACACTTCTTTAGGCACAGATAAATGAAAAGTTTTCCATTGTATCCTACCTTCACATAGAGTCCATTTCCACAGTTCAAACAGATCTGCAATGGAAATGATGATAATCATTATTGATTCTATGTCAGTTTACCAGTACTAAAACTTAACTGACATGACCTCCCCTGTAAGAACAGCAAAGCCATAAGGAAAAGGCTTCTGACCAATAACAGCTTCTGAAAAATTCAGCGATAACCACTGACATTAAAAACACATACTATAACAAATAATTATTAATTTTGCACTTTTCTTCCGTCATGGAAGAGATTACAAGAAATTAGTAATTTTTTTTCTAATAGATGCAGACTTTATAGTAGTCTTCAAATACCCATTTCTTAGAGCTAAATAACACTTCATTATTCCAAACTGATGAGAATTTGCTATTGACTGAAGCAAGTGCTGATTGACAGCAGCACTCTGGAGGAACTCCCTCTTCTGGGCAAAACCATGGATTTGTGGCCGTGGTGAGTTACCAATCACATCAGAGAACAAAACAGGATAAATAATATTTAGAGGCAAGGACTAACCAAAATAACTGCTGAGGTGTACATGACTTAGCACCGTGCTGGGAGGATAAATGTTATACATGCACCACTTATTTAAACAGGACAGAGGCATGTGCATGCTAGCAAGCAAACCACGCTTGCTCTGACAAAAACCTTGCATGCCAACATTCGGTATTGCAACTGCCCACCTCTACATGCACCAGGACAGCCCAGAACAGCTATGCCATGCCCTTAAATGCCTCAGTTAGGTGCCAAATCCCAGCTGTAAGGAACTGGAGCTGCAGCCAAATTACCAGAGACCCCATGTTTATGTCCACTCTCCAGGCACCGAAGACTCTGCAAGTACCAACACCCCTCAAACTGCAAAAAATGAAGGTGTTGGGAAACAGCACCAACTAAATGTAGGCTATTACAGCAGAGGAAACCTACAAATCAAGCTTTTGTGCTCTGTATAGGTAGAGAATACTGCTAGTATTCTCAAAACTATTACTACCTACTGATTATTTTTTTAGGCATACCACTAAGGCAAAGCAGGCTCAGAAAAGGTGAGTTTCTACCCAAATAAGTCAAGGAGTATTTCTTTACATTCTCTTTGACTGGTTTCTAGTCTGTTGACTGTGTTCTGCCTATTCTTCCCTCTGACTCAGCCTTGATTACTGAATCGATGACAGCTTCTTTTCTTTTTTTTAAAGATGTTATCTCTTCCCCACACAATGCAGTGGACTGTGTTGAGCAATACAGCAGAATTCTGTTTCAACTTGCACAACAAAACTCTTTTTCAAATGATAATTTTCCCAATGCTGAAGACAAAAAACTAGCAAGCAGTAAGTTCCCTAATGGATATGCATCATGAAGGCTACAGGATCTTATACCTTAGACCAAGTTATTTTCATGAATATTCCTAGTCTTATTTTATTTTATTAACTGTACGGATTTTCAAAATTTATTTTTATGAGTAATGAGATTATACCAGCAAGAGTGACAGGAGAATTTTGCTGTATAGTCAGGATATTCCAACAGAAGCTACAACTCTTTTGGAAAGTGTGGTTGGGTGTTGGAATAGGCTTCCCAGGAAGTAGTCAAAGCACTAAGCCTGACAGAGTTCAAGAAGTGTTTGGATAATGCTCCCGGGCAAATGGTGTGATTCTTGGGGATGGTCCTGGACAGGGCTAAGAACTGGACTCAGTGACCTTTGTGGGTCCCTTCCAACTCAGCATATTCTGTGATTCTGTAATAATTGTCAAGATGTCAGCAGAAACATCCTTGATTGTTTTCACTGGTAAACTGAAGGAAAAAGCATTTCTGTCTCAATACTGAATGGAGATAAGAGATATGTGGTGAGAATTTTCCTTGTATTGGAAACCCGAGAGTATCCAGTATAAACAAAAGCGTCTGAAGTGCAAGCATAAGCAGATCTTCCCCTGGGATGCATATCAAGAAAGTGTAGAAAATCCCATCAGTCCTTACAGACAGAAAGTCTTTCATTAAGATAAGTAAAAGTAAAAATCAATTTATTTACATAGTAGCAAATGGCCTCAAAACATTATAGTTTACTGCTAAGATACTAAAAAATACTTTTGCTCTCGCACTTTTCAATCTGTAGTCCACATGGAGCCTCATAAGGGACTTACAAGATACCTACAAAAACTGTTTAAGAATGGCAATTTTATTTACAAGATGCATAAATAAATGTTGAACAAATATATAAAGGGATTCTGCATTTTTATTGAAAATTTTTAAAGGTTCCAAAACTTTTAAATAGGGAAAAAAGCACTTTTCAGTGACATTTTCTTCAAGGACAAGTGAAACATCACATATTCAACAGGCGTTAAATTCCAAAATCCCCCCTTTTTTATAATATCCTATAGCTGCCTTCTGTTAAATGTCTTAGGAAGAGTAGGAAAGCTCTGTCTGTCATTTGTTGCAGATCATAGCCTTGGCACAAAACCCAGACATCTACTGATGACACCTGTTGATGACGGGGCTGAAAACGCACTGTCAGAAGAAAACTGGATGGTTGCAAAACACAGAGTGGAAAAAATGAGGCCTGAAGTAACAAAATTGGAATGAAATACTACAGGATAGCAGTACAAATCAGCAAGAGGCCATGGGAAAGAAGGGAGAGACTGCTGTGTATAGGAAGTACAAGGCTGCTCTTGTCCAAATTCCTGTTCATGTATAGTCAGGAAGTGACTGAAGGACAGATTTTCAACATACAGCTTAAACTGTAAAGCTATAAAGACTGAGTAACCAAGAAGGCACGTGTCTGTATTCACTACACCATGAAACAGTAATTCCTAGAAATGTGGACTTTCCTGTATGCAGTGTTTTGGGAGATTTGGAGTTTGTACCTTCCGTGAGTCAGTTTGGTGTTGAAGATGCTGGACAAGTGAAGACCTTAGAGAAGCAAGCAAGGGGAACCATCCAAGATTATCTACTAGTACGTCTCCTGGCTCTGTTGCAAGACAAAGTACACCCAAGTGCTTCCTGACAACTGCTTATCCTGTTCTTAAAAATGAGTGATGGAGGTCCCTCAGTCTCACTAACCTAAGGTGGTGCCTACATAGTCTTACAGATGGAAAGCCTTAGTTAATTTTTATCTTCATTGTATTACCCTAATTTTTAGCTCTTTGCAAGTTGACCACATTGCTGCTTGCACGAGATTCAGTTTCAGAGTGAGGCACACAAATTTATGCGTATAAATAAAAGCTAAGTGCCTAAACTTCTGTGATAATCAGCAGAAATACAGCCAATACAGACAAAGAGATAAGAGTGAAGTTCTGCTTGCCCCAAAATCAGCCCACATCTATTTCTCTCTGGGCTTTACTGACTGTAAGTATGTCTAGTTTGTAAGCCCAGCACGGAAGGATTTGTAGATCAAAGCAGTTGACACTGAGATCCCAATAGTACACAATTTGTGTTTTGATGGTTTTCCTTCAGAATAGAATTAGCCTGGTCCCACAGACCAAACACCCACGAGCAGACTGATGCACCTCCCAACACGGTTTCACCCAGGAGAGATAGGATTCACACTCTGGAGATTTGCTTCGAAAGCTTCCAACCAAACAGGTGCACTCAGCATCCACTGCATCTCCACTTACCATAACAGAAACTCAAACACCTATACCAAGATGTTGACAATGCTCTCACTTTACACTGCAATTCCCTTTTCTTCATAATAACCTTTCATGTATCTGCAAACTTACATCTTACTCATTGTCTTTTCTCAGTTCTCAGTTCTCTAATTTCCCTTCAAAAATCATAAACCAGAATTTTGTGACTTCAGATTGCATATTTTTGCTTTCCTCTACTCTCTCCTGGACAGATTCACTTTATTCTGAAGTCTGGTATCAAAAATAACACACCACTCCAGTTCAATAGGATGGATAAAATACAAGATCTTATGAAATTCTCAGCTGCTTTCAGACCTCACCATAGGTTGTTTCCCCCGCTTCTTGGAAACATATTAAAATGTTGAATCAATGCACTGAAACATGGTAAAGTTATTTACCATGTTTCAACATGTTACTGGCAATAGAAGTTGGGCTGCTTTGAATCAGCTCACCTTTGCTCTTGTAAAACTAAGTGTTGTGGTATTTTCTATTTAACTTGTTTCTATGACTTCTGAAAATTAACTGCTACTGGCTCTGACATTACAGTAGTGATCTAATGTACTCAGCCTGAATTTCATCACACCCAGACTACATCTAACCTCCCAAACATCAACGAAGTACAATCTGGGGAAGACGTTCAGAGAATTAAGTATATTTTGCTACTCCCATAGTAAGATTCATACATCTCTGTCAACTCTTCTTTCACTCAAATGCAGGAAGTGCTCTAAGATTTCTTTTCTTCCAGACAAGACGTCCACCCTCTTTAGAAATGACTGAGAAACTTCCCAGTGTAATAATCCTCGATAGCCATGCCCGCCTGGCAGGCCCATGACTCTGGGTGTGTGCCCTGGACATGCCCAACCCTACGACTGCACTACCATTCGGCACACCCGAAAGTCCCCGGAAAAGGGTCAGAGGCAGGGACCTGGGCAAATCTGCTGTGTCCTCTGTGAGGTACCCTGGAACGATGATACAGGGATGCAGCCTGCAGGCAGGGAGGGAGCACCAAGAGATATTTCCAGGAAAAACCGGGAGAGGAAGAACTTACCATTCTTGCTGTGTCTAAGATGCTTTGAGAAGACACTACTTTTAGACTAGTCTTGTTTTTCAGTAGTTTCTTAAGGCTCATAAGAAATAAATGATCCTAATCTGAAGCTCTCAAAGAAGCAACTTGACTTTCTGCCACATGAATGGCTCTGTCCAGATTAGGAAAAAGTAAATCAAAAAACCCAAAAGTGCAAAACCCAGCAGTGCCTCTCTCTCTCTTCTGACACCAACCAAGGCAGCCTTATTCGCTCTAATATTCTATCCAACAAGGAGGCTTTTAGGAATTAAACTGAGTTGACTTTCAGTACATCATACCCTGCCCAGCTTTAGCTGAGACTGAAGATAATGAGGATTGAGAAAAATAATTTTCTTCAGGAAAAACTAACAGCATCCTGAGCCAGTGCAAGTTCACTGAAATGGACGATGGTGTGGCTTCAGGTATTACACAAAGAATCAGTGAAAACTTTTGCACAAGTAGCACTCCATATGTTTTCCATTGTTCTTTTGGACAGTATGAGAGTAAAACATTTTCCAATCAAACCGTAACTCCCAGCTTGCTATAAAAAACAGGGTTAACTGTTGCTGGCTGACTTGTGGGCAACCATATGTCTATATCAAAGTTACCAGACATCAGTTCTCCAGAAAACAAATCTGATTTTGCAGGATCTCAAGCTCAGGGAGCGAGGTCCCAATCCTCAACACCTTCCACCCTCACCACACGAGCCATTACTGATGCCTGCTCAGCTGCTCGGCAGCTCGGGGCACAGCCCAGGGCCTGGCCTCCACCCGCACCTTTGTCTGAGTGGTTGCGGCCCGACTTCCGCAGGCATTCTGCCAGCCTGGAAAGGTGAAAAGCAAAAGAAAATGCCGCAGATATGACAGAGAGCTTGCTGTAAGCCAGCTAGAAACATCTAGAAAGCATCAGTCCAAATCCAACAAACCAGGTGTTTTGGTCTTAGTTTATTATGAGACAGCCCTTGCTTTCAGC
Organism: Lophotriccus pileatus; assembly: GCA_035583135.1. Taxonomy (NCBI): domain Eukaryota; kingdom Metazoa; phylum Chordata; class Aves; order Passeriformes; family Tyrannidae; genus Lophotriccus; species Lophotriccus pileatus. Next base: position 107,510,880 of record JAWWES010000081.1, on the reverse strand, counting down.
CTGAAAAAGTATTTCACAGGATGGAAGATCTAGAGGCTAATGGCTGAAAAAAAGTAAGGCGGGGGGTTGGGGGGGCAGAGAGTTTGAAGTGTCTTGGATTATTAAGACTGTAATTCCCTAAGGCGATAAAGACTTCCATACTTTTTGATTCATTTTCCCTCCTGTCATTATTCCGTCCAAGGGTAGTGCAATTATTAGTAAAGATAACATGCTGAATATGAAGACGGCAACAATGTGTTCTTTCACTGTGTTCCCGTTCCTCCCAGCGCCTCAGCAACCCCACCCATCGCAGATACCGTTCCTGTCGGGATTTTCTACCTCCACTTGCTTTCGGACAGTCAAACGGCGATGGCTTTTATCTAATTCCCAAAGAACGGAAGAAAACTCGTTCCTGGCCACAGGCAGCCGGTGGTGGGAAGGCTGCCAAGCCCCGACGGGAACACCTCTCCGCGGCGGCCGCAAATAAGCCCCCCGCGGCGGTACCACCCCCCGCGCCCCTCTGCCCGCACAGCAACCACCGCCCGGTACCGGGGGACCCCCGCCCCATCCCCCGACTCACCAGCAGCGCCAGCAGCCGCACGGCCGCGGCGGGGCCCCGCGACATGGCCACGGCGCTCCTCCCGGGACACACCGGGCCGCCTCCTCCGGCCGCCCACCGCGAGAATGCCGCCGGCCCGTCCAGGGGCGCACAAGTATCCGCGGGTGGGTGGAGTGTGCCGGGCGGGAACCGCGCCGGGAGGGGGCAAGTGGCGCCCAGCCCCGAGCCCCGCCCGGTCCGTCCCGTCCTGTCCCGTCCCACCCTCGGGGAGCCCGTCCCGTGGCGGCGGGTCCCGTCCCCTCCATTGAGCTCCGCCCGCGGAGCCTGCGGAGGGACCAGGCGGCGCCGCCAGCGCAGCCTTCGGGAAGCCGCGGTTGGACGCTCCCAAGAGCTTCCGAAGTTTGGGGTTTATTTTCCCTCCTTCTGCCACGGGGAGTGAGCCGGAGCGTGCGGGAGGCGTGCAGGGCAGCTGCGACAACAAACTAATAAACTAACGAGCAATTTACAGGGGGAGCGCAATCTCCTGGGAAAATAAAACTGTGAGCATTTTTAGTACAGCCGTCCCCGTAATCCTCATTTTCCTGCGCTCCGAGCCATACCCTTCCTACTCTTATCTAGCAGAGATCTTTCCTGGATACACCTGATTAACTGATACTTACTAAGGCGTAGCTGATTCTTCGTGATGGAGAAACAATTAAATGTGCTTCCCGTGCATCCTCTTCTTTGAGGCAGTTACCTAATTACTCTTTCCAGGATCCCAGTCAATTGTGGTAAGTAATTTCTGAAGCCGCTGGTTGTGATACTATGTGTGATACTATTAGGGCTGGGAGAGGGGAACTAGCCGTATGGGAGTCCTTCCAATCACATTATGTCTCTTTATTACATGTTGCAACAGTGCAAAATAAATAATTTCATGTTGTGTGTGATGACAGTTGCAACAGTTACAATCTCCATGGACATCACGAGGGAAACGGCTTTACCTCACAAGTTATTCTGAAGGTTATGTATATCTCTATGTGTTATTTACTTAGCATATCGCAATTTACAGAATTTGCTGATATCCCTGAATTAAGAATAATAAAAAATATTAAAAATAAATTCTTAAAGAAAACAAAAGGCATAAACAAACAATATATGTGAAAGACAGTATTAAGGGTTCTTGTATTCTTTTCGTTCTGACACTAAAGCATTGCTCTGCACTGATCACTTTGTAATCAAACAGAACTGTGTATGTTCACACAACAGAATATCCTGAGATCCTCTGAGGATCTTCTTCAGGGTGTCAAGGTGTAGTTTGGTATAAGTTTAACAGCTGATGTAGCAACCACAGTTAATAATAGTAGAAGTATCGTGAAGTTCTCTTTTAATTATTCCTGCTTGAGATAAATGAGGCAGAGCATGTCTCGGAGAACATTCATATTACACCTCTTTAATCTGGTGATTTAGAATTAGATTCTGCTTTCAGATGTATATTACATTTCCTAGACTGATGGTTAAGCATTTCTTAACATCAAAAGACTGTAAGAGAAGAACCTTGATTTGCAATTTTCTTCTTAATCTGTAAGTTGCTTTGTGGAATTCTGAAACAGATTTTAGTTGCCAATCCAATGCATTGTTAATCCAATGCATTTGAGGTGATAGTATATATATATATATCTACAACTTCTAGTTAATTTTTAATGCTGATATGATGGAGTAAAAAAGTAATTTAATTTCTTTTGAAAAATCCTTAACATTGCTTCTCCTTTGAAGTTACCCACGCGTTTACAGGAGGAATGAATAGAATCATCTCTTCTTCCCAGAGCTCAATAGCCACAATTCTGCAAATTGTTTTGCCAGAGCTTAGATGTCTTTTCTTATGTTGCTTATAACTTTAGCGTGGGTTAGCTCCCTGTCTTACACATCCTACAAGAACCTCAGTTATCATAAAAAAGTTTAGGGCTTTTTTTTTTTTTTTTTTTTTTTTAATTAGTGCCCGTGCATGAAAATCTTCTATTATTCATATTTTACAGAAATAATTTGCCTCCTGTTATGAAATGAATGTCAAACAGTACCAACTTGTTTTTTAAACAGCTAGTAAGTGTGTCAGCAACCACTGAAGCTGAATTTCTTTCTGCCTTGCCTTCACTTTAACCTGGCAGCAGCGAAACACTCCTCCTCCCACAACCAGGCCGCAGTTCTGCCCCTACAATCAGTTTGCATGGGAGGATCCATTGAACATGAGATTTTTGTTTTCCCTCTGGAGACAGCAGCAGTTCAGAGTTCACCAACACTGCGGAACAAAGAGAAAGTTCATCTTTGCTTTTCAAACCATAAAAGCAGCTGAGCCCTCTCTTGGTGCCTGGTGAGGAGAGGGGCTTTCCAGGGTGTGAGGCATACAAAAGGTTGCTCTTATTTCAAAATACAAACACCTGTCTAAATTCTCTTGATAAGCTTTTAACAGCAAATAACTTATCATCTAAAACAACCTAATTCTTTTCTCGGGAGGGAGAGTGCTTGCTTCCAGGATGGTAGTTGTCAGCATAAGTATTCTAGAGAGTTACTATTGCACCCTTGGTGTAGGGGACTCAGTGACTCCCCTGAAACCTTGCCTTACCCCCAGCTCTGCCTACCACTCCCTCTTTGTGCTGACTAATACTGCCTTACAGCAGTGCCAGGAAACTGATGGCTTCCCTGGGGTGGAGGACAAGGACATGCTTAGATCAGACCAGCAGAGTCCACCTGCTTACAAAAGCAAAGGTAACTTTACTGCAGCTGTGGTGTTTTTTTTTTCCTTCTAGAAAAGTGCAGTTTCTTCTTTTAGAGAAATGATTCAACCAAATGATACAAGTGCAGTACCTAGCAAATGGTGTTAAAGTGAAAATTTAAGTGCATATTCTTAGTAATGAAATGTTGAAATTCATTTGAGATTCACATGAAGCTATTAAGCAAATATTTTGCATTGTTTGAAATCATGTCTTTAATCTTTTTTGCATTGTTTAAAGACTCTTTACTGCACTGTGGCCCCAGCTGCCAGTCATTTTTTGGGAAAAGATCCCAGTAGAAAGCAGTGTGTCGGGGCTGTGCATGAACATATCAAAATTGCATTTAGTTATTCAAAATTGATAATGGATAATGCATATTCTGTGAAAAATTGCACACATCACAGAGAGGGTTGCTAACTCTTGAGACTGGAGCTGTTGCATTAGGTACAGTTACCAGCTCCAAAGTGCTTGCAGGACCAACCACTTGTATTTTTTGGGGGGAAAAAATGGAGAGACTGAGGAGAGAAATGTGTTAGCAACAGGGTTTGATACTTAAAGCAAACACTTGGCACTCTCAAAATGGAGTCTTTGTTCTTCCTCTGTGTGTTAGCTTTGTTTTTTATTCCCCATGACTTCTGTCATATTCCTTAAACAAACTCAAGCAGTTTAGTCCCTTATAACCACCAGGAATAACAATAAAAATTCTCCCCCTTTCTTTTTCTTTACCTCCTCTCTCACTCAGCTTCTTTCGCCTTATCTTTCTATATTCAGCTCTTTCCCCTATATCCACTCTCCTGTTTGCTGCCTGCCTGTTTTTTCTTTTCTGGTGTGGCCAGGTTGTTTAACTTTCCAGGTGCCAGGTGCAGCTGTGGAAATGAGTAAGCCTGCTGAGCTCCGAGCTGCGGGATTGGCGGAGCCATAAAACAGCAAGACCAGATCCTCACCCTGAACACAGGCGTTTTGTTGCTGTCTGACAGGATGAAATACTGTCTTTTATGTGTATGAAACAAGGAGTGGCAGGGCAACCCTTTTGTTGCTTTCCTCTGCATAGCATAGCAACCGAGGCTGCCCTGAAGTTGCCTGTAGACTTTTTTCAGGGTAGTGTTGCTCTCTTTCTGGGAAACTTTACATGCCACAGAGCATTTAGGTGGATACAAATAAACAGGTGCTCTCTGTGCAGCTGATAGAGTAGAACAGAACAGAACAGAATAGAATAGAATAGAATAGTTCAGCTGGAAGGAACCTACAATGGTCAGTCCAACTGCATAACACCTTCTGAGCTGACCAAAAGTTACTGTGTGTCGTTAAGGACACTGTTAAAATGGCTCTTAAACACTGGCAGGCTTAGGGCAACAACCACCACTCTAGAAAGGCTGTTCCAGTGTTTGAGCACCCTTTTTGTAAAGAAATGCTTCCTGATGTGCAGTCTGAAACTCCTCTGGTGCAGCTTTGAGCCATTCCCTTGTGTCTTACCACAGGATAACAGGGAGAAGAGATAAGGACCTCCCTCTCCACTTCCTCTACAGGCAGCTGTAGAGAGCAAGGAGGTTGCCCCTCAGCCTCCTTTGTTCAAAACTAGATGAACCCAAAGTCCTCAGACACTCCTCATAGGACATTCCTTCCACCCCTTTCATCTGTTTTGTTGCCCTTCTCTGGAGACATTCAAGGACCTTCACATTTTTCTTGTGGAGCTAAGAGCTGCACACAGCACTCTAGGAGAGGCCACAGAATACAGAAGGATAATTGCCTCTTTTGACTGACTAGTAATGCTGTGTTTGATGTATTCCTGGATGGGGCTTTCCCTCTGGGCTGCCAGGGCACACACTGCTGGCTCACACTGACCCTGCTACTAGCCAGCACCTGCAGATCCCTTTCTGCAGGGCTGCTCTGCAGCCACTCTTCTCCCAGTTTATACTTGGCATATCCCTGTTTGGCATTTGTAGTATTATTAGCCTTATTTTAGTATTTGAATTTTCATCAATGCTGGACACCTGAACTGTATTCAACAGAAAGATAATTTTGAAAATTGCACCATGGAAGCAATCCCTGCTGATCCTTTTGTAATCTGTCAAGTCCAGTGTCAGCTGCAATGGCACAATGTAAGTAGATCAGCATAAGTGTATCAGGGACTCAGTATACAGGAATGTGGCATTCCCAGTCTCAGAAGAAAAAAGAGTATTATTCTGGGGTTTATTTCTGTCACAATTGAGATATGTGAGCTAATATACATAAACTATTGTGTGTGCCTCTGCGCTAAATCAGTAGGTAACCTTAGAAGGGTTGGCTTAGCATAAAAAGAGGGCCCATTTAAAACTGAAGAACAACACAGGCACAAAACCAGTTATCAACTGACCTGAAGTTAGGCTGGAAATCAGAAAAATGGTGAACCCTCAGGTTAGGGGTGTTGGAATATCTTGTATAAAAATGCAGGGACAAGAACTCAGCTGTTTTTTTGGGCAGATTTCAGGCAGCTCACAAAAGAGATTCTCTAATGTGATTGCCAGTTAACAATATACTGGTTGTAATAACAGAGAAAGTTCCTTCAAATTTTTATAGAATCATAGAATTGTTTGGGTAGGAAGGGACATTTAAAGGTCATCTACTCCAGTGCAATGAACAGAACATCTTCAACTAGATCAGATTATAATAATAGAATAATATATTAATGAGTATAATTCCAAGTTAGCTGAAAAAAACTCAGGAAACAATTTATATGCATATTCTTAAATTTTCCACTTCTTTAATTTATAAAGTGAGAAGGGCACCCAGGAGGAGTCAGATGATTGAAGCTAAAAAAGATAAAATGGAGGATGACAAACAGCAAAAATGAAGATTTAAGTAAGCTATCAGTTGAACTTTCTAGTAGTAATTAAAGGACAACTGGGAAGGTGTTGAATCCTCACTGCTGGAAATTCTTAGGGTTAGGATGGCCATTTGCCAGAAAAGTTTGCAGTAAAATTGATCTTCTGTTGAGTCCCTTCTGTTCCCATTTGCATTACGCAAATTTGATTGAATAAAACACAAACAAGTTAGATGGGACTGTAAGTGAACTCCTGTCCTTTAAACCACTCTCCTTTCCTGTTTAATGTCTCCTGGTGATCTGAGAAGGCCTGCTGATATAGTCAGATGCTGTTTGTTAGCTATCAGGGATGTAGAATCACAGAATCTTATGACCTTAAGATCATCTAGTTTCAGCCTCCCTGGATGGGATGCCTTGCAGAGAGATTTAGATAGATTGAAGCATTTGGCAGTAATTAATGGGATGAAATGTTGGATTCTGCACCTAGGGTGGAGTAAAGCCAGGCACAAATAAAAATTGGAAGAGAAGTGACTGGAGAGCAGCCCTATGAAAACAGGCAGGGACACCTTCCAGTAGATCAGGTTGCTCAGAGCCCCATCCAATCTGGCCTTGGACACTTCTTCTGGAACTAGCTTCTCTGGACAATCTGTTCCAGTGCCTCACAGTGTACTCCTGCTGAATTTTTAGATTAAACTCTGAACTTAGGTGTAATAAAATTTAGGGCACCCCCAGCGTGACAGTGGAGCAGAACTGATAAGACTTACAATAAAAATGGGTGTATTTCTTTTCATTCTGTCTCTGAGAATGGCAGTTGGAGATGCCATTTAGGAAGTGTGTACAATCCTGGCTATTGTTTGCAGTTTGTTCCTTAGTCCTCACCCAGATGAGTCTATTTAGTTTGTATTTATAGACCTGTTACACAAGAATTTCTCCCGTCCCTTTCTAAGACTTTTGATGGTGCACCTACAGCCTACCATGGTCATTTTTATTCAGTAACGTATTAACTAAAAAAGTCAAGGAGATAAAAGTCAGATGTACATACCCAGAAACAACACAAGAAAAGCATTATTTTCCTACAAGTATTAATGAATTTTGCATGTCCAGTAGCTGTCATTTTGCTATTTGTATATGGACATGTGATCTAGGGAGGATTTTACAGTCAAATGGCATTCATTTGAATAGACATTCAGCATCAAAGACTTGAGAAGTGTCCTCTGCATATGTGCTACAGGCACATGGCTGGAAATGTATTTACAGGTATTACCAAAAGACCTGAACACCTGAGCATCTTACAAACATTGATGAATTTATAGTCATATTCCCAAGGGGAAGAGATTAAGTTGCCATTCTCCATTTCAAAGACAGTTTATTGAAAATTCAGAAAAATTAAACAACTTACCGAGGTCCTGGGAAGAATTTGTCTCTTGAATTCCAGTCTGGTGTCACAATTCACCTCTCTGACAACTTGAGCCTTCAGCGACTGGCACAGAGACAGACCCTCACCTAGACCTTTGCTACCGGATCACTGTAAAATCAAAGCCTTCAGGTATAAAATTAATATTTATTTTACCTGTATTTTGACTAGCTTGAAACAAATCTTTAATGAAGCACATGGAAAAGAAACTGTAAGTAATGTATATGTTTGGGGGTTTTTTTTAATATTTTTTAGAGCTCTCCCAAAAAGAAGGAAAAATAAAAGGATTAAACAGATAGTTATCTAAATTTGCAGGTAGGCCCAACAGTGTATGATGAACATCAAAAGTCAGTGTATGTAGTGGATGTCAATTAAGCAGCTTTTTTTCCTAAATAGTACTGTGACTTTTCTATTTCATAAGTTATTTCACTGTATCCTGAATTACAAGAAGCTGTTTGACAATAAGAAAATATGACAAAATTTGCATCCCAAACTGTCACTAAATGTAATTTTGTCATTAATATCCCTTTTGTAAAATTTCAGTGCATTTGGAATATGAAATAACTGTCTATTGATCCATTTTTAACTTGTATGAAAGTTGCTTGATCCATTTTTAACTTGTACGAAAGTTGCTTGAGCATAACAACTGGTGTTGTTTAACATAACTTTGCTCTACGTCCACTTAAGCAAATTCTAAATGATAAATGATCTTTGCTGCATTGGAATTGGAGTATCGTCAGACCAATAGCAATGTCATTGCTATAAATTTGAAGATATAAAATTTTTTTTTCAAACTTAACTTCCTGAAAAGACACTTAAATCATTTTCTGAAATATGTGTGAGTGCCAAAAATCATTCTGTATAAAACACTGAGGAAAAAATATGTCAAAATATTAAGGCAAAATAAAATGATAGATTAGGTGAGATTTACTTAATACATGATTTTTTTTTTTAACACAATAATTTACTGAGTTTAGATAAACCTTTTTTTTAAAAAATCTTGTAAAAAGTATTTATTGTCATGAACACTGGCCTGCAACATTAGAAAGAAATTTGATTCAGAAAAGTCAAAATGTTCAGTTTTTATTTTTAGAACCAAAGTGCTTTAGCTTGATTCAACTCATTTTGACCAGTACTCACTGAATGTACCTGTGATTGTGCTGCCCAAATACTGGGTTTCTAGTGCCTTCTGCTCTCTTTCTTCTCTGTGGCTTGTGCTCCAACATTAATTTATAGCTCCTCTGAAGCACTGTTTCAGAGTTGCAGGACAGAAGGGTATCACAGAAAAAGCCTCCTAAAGAGAGAGAACAACTCAGAGAATGATGTGTTGAGGAAATTGTACTGTAATTCTTGTGAGACCTGGCACAAATTTCTGCTTGACAACCTAAAACACATTTGACACCTGAAATAGCAAGTCAGGGATCCCAAGAAAAAACTATTTTTTTTTTCTGAAAGCGTGAGATTTTTTCTGAATGAACCATCGGTTTTAATAAAACTACATTTCCCACTGATAAATGGAAAAAAAATACCCTGAGCCACTCTACTTAAAACATGATGTTCCAAATGATCATTTATTGTATTTTTTCAGTGCCATTCAGAAATTATTACAAACAAATCTCTAATATTTTATTTATGAAAACACACAACCACTGTAATATTAATTATATTTTAAATAAAATTAAAATGATGCATTTGGTGACTCAATAGTGAGGATCATTTGAATTCTGCAATTATGTTAATTCAAGCAAAATGGTACACTCCTTTTCATTGCTGCTTAAATTGTGTAGTCTTTTCATATTGCACATACTAAGTACTGCTCACAACAGTTTAAAAGTGTTATTTATTACCACAAATCAGGACAGAGTAAAAAGTATTGAAACTTGCAGTTCAAATTCAGATCGTATTCCCATGATAGAAATCTAATGGGACCCTCAGCTTGTGGCTCCCTTTTCTTCTATGGCAGTATATTTTTCATCATGCCAAGGTGTCAGTGAGCCTGTTTAAGACTGTAGGATCCTGCTTCCAAGAAAACCCAAGTTAAAAAAATAAGAAAGTCATAAGCTTGGTGCTGCAGGCTGCTTACACTTTAGTAACAGTTTTTTGCTTGAATGGTTTAGAGCAGGAATGATATCACTACCGTCTTTCTTTCCTGAAAACCATTCATTCTTCATTATTAGACAATATGATTAAAGGTAAGATAGCAAGCAGGCTTCTAAATTACAATTGGAAAGAGAGAAAGAAACTAGTGTCTCAGGATTAAACTATATGCTATTTTTTAAATAATAAAGATGGAAAAAGAATTTGCAGAGAATATTTAATGAACCAAGGATTTGTTCACATCTTCAGATAAATTTCCCTGCAATTTGTAATAGTCTAAAAATATCCTCATTTCACTAAGAGAACAACTTTAAGAAATTTCATAAAAGTTACACAGCAATAGGAATTAATATTCCGAAGTGCACTGAAAATGCACTGAGGGATGATGTGAGAAACCAATATTAAGATGCTAGAAATGTTTCAAGAAATTGTATTAAACAGTAATTGATAATTAAAAAGTTGGTAAAAGACAGTACTAGAAGTAGACAACAACTATGTAACCAAAATCTGTCCTTTGAAACAACATTTTTTTCTCTATTAATTCTTCCCATTTCTATTTCTAGACATGCAAGAGACCGTAGTTCAGACACTCATACTTAACACAACATTCCTGTTCAAGGAATTCAGCATATGCACCTGAGGACTAATTTTCTTACTTTGAACACAATTAGGAAGAATATTTCTGATTTGCATAAGACGATTATGGAAATATTTACACAAGACTTCATTTTTTTTTTTTTACATTAAAAAATTTCTCTAGTGGGCTTTGGCTGTATTGCATAGGCTTACTAAATGTCCCGAGAGTCATATATATTTCAAGAGTTTGATGTTTTTTAGGTGAACAGGCGGTTACAAAAATGAAAGGGAGCTTGTCAGCATTTTAGTGATTTCCACACAAATTCTCCAGATATAAAAGGATATAGCTTTATATATTTGTACCTCTTTTCCTTCTCTAAAGATTGGTTCCAGGAACCATAATTACAATTGGTACATAACTTATAGGAGAGACTAATCCCTCTGAAGTCAATGCAATTTTAGTGAGATAAGCAAGGCTAGAGAAAGAAGCAAAACCAACAATACCATAGATATTATAGGAAGAGCATTTAGCATGGACAGCTGTTTTAGAAAAGAACTTGAGGCTATGGAAGGGACCTTTTCTCAAGGTAGCCTTGGATTTGGTCATAACTCCTGGGGGTTACTGGTGTTAATGGCAGTGGCATTGACTCAGAGGGCACTGCAGGTCGTTACTGACAGCAGGTCTAGTTGCATTTTGAAAAGCATCTTTTAAAAAAGCCTTTCCTGATATCAGACTCAGAAACTTGTCATCCATTTCTTCTGAGATAAGTTAATCTGGATACACAGATTTCTTTTCCATTTTATAGAGTGGGAGATTCACACACAACTCTTAAACTTTTCAGTGACCTATCTGTCAAAGCTGAAGAAGTAAAACTTGAGGGTAACTACTGATTTGGTGGTCTAGCAATAAAAGCTAGTCTCTCTCTATAACTCTATTTTATTTACACTGAAGTGGTGTTGCATACACTAGGGTTACTATACATATGTTACAGAAGTAAAATGAGATAGAAATTATATTTCAGTATTTTGCTCCTTCAGATTGTATTCTGAGCCACGTTAAGGTACTACTAGAATAACATAGTCCAGTAGAGCTGTTTTTGTGGGAAAATAAAAGCCAGATTTAATTAAAATTATAGAATCATAAAGACTTTTTCAATTAGTACATTCAAATAAACTTTCAAAATATCAATGCAAAATACATTGACATATGAAATAAAAATTCTCCACATTGCTTATTAGCAAATTTGTATTGCTCCGAAGTGTTTTTTTCTTTTCAGGAAGACTTCAGCTACCAGTGTCAGTGATACAATACTTGCTATTGCCTCCTAACATCACAAAGCTTCTAAGACTTTCTTTTCTTGTCAGTATTATAAAAGAGAATTGGCACGGTGTATTACAGCCCTCTTAGCATAACCTGACATTGGAGATTTGAATGGTAGTCATAGTTTGGCACAAAATTCTGACTAAGAGTTCCCGGTTGTCACTGAAGTCCTTAATATTTAGGCAAAGCTGTAATGATAATGGAGAAAAGATGAAACCCAACATCTTCCTGGGTGACAGTGTCAACACGGCAGCACCAGCTGCGAAGAATCACTGGTCACGCTCCTCACCATGAGAGTAACAGCATGGCAGGCTGTGTCAGAGTGTTTGTTTTACTGAGAACTTTGAAAAGGAATGAAAATGTAATATGTTTATATAATTATTATTTATAACTATTGTTGGTGATGGGAAAATGGTTGAAAGTGCCATTTTGTAGCGCTTCTTGAATTACATGCAAAGTAAAATGATGCATTTGAAAGTGCTTATTTAGTCTTGAGTTGACTAATTATTAATTACATTCTTTTTCTTTCTTGTCAGTGAGGGGCTATTGACCCAAATCTGCTTATTGTGGGAGATCACTCAGCAGCATAGTACTTTAACACTCTTTTGTATGATGTTAATTCGTGATGGATCACAAGGATCGTCTCTCACTGCTCTGCTCTGTAATCAGATCCCTCTCCAAAAACATTAATATCTGTTTGTACACTTGTAGTGCTAGGTGGAGAGAAATAAATAAATTTAAAGCTAACTTCTGCTTTCCCTTCACTGAAAAAGTCCTGCATTTAACCTTGAAATGGGGCACCCTTCAGAAATCCTCACACAAGTAGGAATCCCTGAAATTTTAGCGCTATTTCTTAGTTATAAATAATAACAATATTCTTGATGGGTGGCAGCTAATGAGCATCAGTGCAAATGGCAATTTCAGTGGGAAGGGGTGTCGGCAGAGGCCTTACTGACTGGAGTACTGCACGGTGCTGTACTTTGTCACTCGTCTCCGGGAGGTGCCTGGAGATGCTGTGCCCATTGCCTGTCCAAGGTGACAGTCAGCACTGAGCATCTGACCTGTGCTGCTCAGGCCCCCCAGATTTGCCCCCCCCAGGCTTGTTCCTCCCAGGCTGCCCATGCCAGACCCTGACACTACTCTCTCTGTGACCACCACATTGTGGGCATTTGATAACTCTGAGGGAATATTTATGAGGCTGCCTGGCATGCCAGAGGCAGGCCTGAACACCCTTTCCGTCACTACCACATTTGACCCATCTACCAGATCGGGAATGCTCAGAGACGCTGGAAGCCGGGAGTTAGGTGCGATTACTCTTTCGGTGACGATAACATTGGACCCTTCTGTGAGATCGGGGATATCTAGCATGCCACGCAAATCAGAGGCAGATGCAGGACCAACAACCCTCTCTGTTACGACGACGTTGGATGCCCGCAGAGGGTCAACGCAAAGAGAGGGGGAGCCAGAGGTGTAGGTCTCAGTCACCGTCATGTTGCCGTGGAGCAAAGGATCCGGCATTGGCCTCGGGGGCTGTATGGTTGACCCAGATGTGTAGGTGTTTTCGGTAACAACTGTTGTAGTGCCAGCTGGGGGAGGCATAGGTGCACCGCCATTGACAACGATGGTGGTTCCAGGCGGCGGGAGGTTTAGATCACTTTCAGGGTTGGGAAAGGGAACGTTGACGCCTGGCCAGGGCGGGTTGACATCAGGGAAAGGTTCAATCTCTTTGCCGAGACAGATCTCTGCTAGGGTCCTAAATTTTGGTCCTAATGTATCCAAATACGTTTCATCTGTATCTTCTCCAATAAAGCTGCAGCAACCCACAGAGCCAACAGGAGTACCGACTCCTTCATGATCATAGATTAATAGGCAGTCATTTGCTGGCCGACCTTCATCTTCGTCTGCATACACGAACGCTTTCTGTAGTTTGCAAAAACAGGAAAATAAAAGGAACAGGAGAACAGAATGACTTTTCATCAGGCTTTTAACCGTGAATACTCAAACCACAATAAGGTTTCCCTAACCACAGTAAGGCCCAGCTGAAAAAACTTGAAAAATGGGACATCAACCGGACAGATTATACCATCAACATTTTTCAACCTTGAAGTAAGTTTTATTCAAACATTACTGTGTTTTATTCTTGTTTCTGCCAATGTTTAGCATCTCAAATTTGGTCTGCCATCAGTGGGTCTGACTGGGGGGCAAGGGAGATGGGTGAAAGAATGCACTCTTTGGGCAGCACTGTCTGAACAAAGTGGTAGGAAGAGGAGTGAAGAAGGTTATTGAGAGGAGCAGTGGAGAGGCCAGGACAGAAGGGATGGGATGGAGGATTGGCCACTGTGGGGAAGACTTGGTGAGCCCACAGGGGAATCCATTTTAAACAGGAAGGAGATTGCTGATTTAGCATGGTGCTGGGGATCCTGAAGTAGTTGATGCAGAGAGAACAAGCAGGAGAATTTAAAATGACTGCATGGTGAGATTAGAGGAAGCAGAAAACAATGGAAAGGGAGGTCTGGGAGGGAGAGTCAGAGAGTCTGGGGATTGAGATGGTCAGTAGGAGGAGTAATCTGTTAATTATTAATTGAGATCTGGGAGAAGTCCATGCTCAGGACATCAAGACTGTTCTGTCCTCTCCTCTGCTGAAGCTTGTTTAGATTTTGAAATATAGCAATCCTCATACATTAATTGATATTTTGGTGACATACTCAATTATAACATTTATGCCTCACAGTTCATACCTGTTATGAAAATATATCCCATGAAGCCATTTATCATGTAAATTCCATACCTTCTTTTTATACCATAATTAAAGGCTAATTCATGTGTTGTCAATGGCAAAACTGCATATTGGTGTCCCTAGCAGTTCACAAGTCTTTCAGTGAACAGAAATGGCAATAAAAATTAGGAAAACAGTGAAATGATGTTCACAGTTCTATAGGGGTTAAAGTCACTTCAAGCTGTACAGGAAGTAGGAGTGAACAATTTCACAAAGTTGTTATCTCTTTACACACTGAAAAAGGTGAAAAGTATATTAATTTGGTGGCCAATTATGAAGCTGAAATAATTTAGTTGCTTTCTACGCATACCTGCAGTGTGTCCATCAGTTTTACAAAAAAACTGTTGAGCAATCAAATCTACTACAGCAGCAGCTCAAAGGCAGTACTACTACTAGTGTTGTAATTTTTCCTACCTGTCCAGTCACCTTTGCTTTTACATCAGCCTTACACCCTGGAAGTTTCAGATTGACTAAATTTCATTTGGATTTCTACCATGTAACTTGGGGAGGAGAATCTGGTAAAAAGTAGTCTCACAGATGTAACTCAAAGAATATCAGCTAATTACCTCAGAGAAATAGTTGTCTAGGAAGGCCATGTTCACTCCTCCTTCTCGATACTCTTTTATTGTTCCTCCAATTGACCCTTTTACTTCCCCTGTTCCAGAAATTCCTCCAGCTGTTCCGTAACCAGTACCAGTGCCATAGCCAACCCCTGTAGTTTCTTCAACACCAGAAGCTACTACTCCTCCTCCTCCATACGTGTTATTATAGATCTCTGAAAACAGAAAAAGTTATCCTTCCCATGCTCTAATAAAATTTGCACAAAATTCACCAGTTGTTTTTATAAATACTCTAATGGCACTATCGAGTCTCTAAACATATTTTAGACCACTTTCAGTCACAGATACATAGAAGCATCAAACCTGCAATAATAATTAAGTGCATATTAGTCGATATCTAAGACCTTGATTTTATTCCTGAGGCTAGGCAGCATGTTCATATGTGCTTTAGTAAATCAATTATTTACTTCTGATATTGACTGGAGACATTCTTCTGCCTGATGTACATATATGCTGTCATGGGGTTTGTATTAGAAAATGAGATAATTCTTATGGATAGTTATGCAAATACTAAATGTATATTTATGATCACATCAGGGTTAAAATTATTTTGCCTGAGGGTCTTAGAAAAAATAAAAAGAGCTTTGTTACTGCTTTCACATTTTCTAGTGGTTAGATTTTTAAGGGGGATTAGAGAGAACAATAGTGGATCAAAATAACCACTGACTTATAATACAGAATGAAATTAAATCTTCATAATAAGTTATAAAATAATACTTACAGGATTTTATCTTCTCCAAATTTTTTCACATATTGATAACAAGGAAAGAGTGGTCTTAATGATCAGCATATTTTATGATAATAGAGTTGCATGCAGTAGCCTTGACTATGGTTACATTAAGAAACATAGGCTAAATTATAATTTTTCATTTTTACGAAATGAAAACATACAAAAACATCTTTGTATTAATAATAGTCAGCAGAGAAGTTGTCTTGCAGAGTAACATTTCTTCCTGTCAGAAGCTAGTGAAAATGGATCTGTGCCAACATCCTTCCTTCCTGTTGTCATGTAAGGAATGAGGGACAAAAAGAAAGTGGCACTGCATTGTTTGACTTATTCTCTATGGTCATCGAATTCCTGGGGGAACCTTAGCTCAGAAGCATAAGTTTATTGTGCTATGTACCAGATTTCTGCCTAGATTAATGCACAAATGGTCAGTAATTACCTAGCTACTTCACATTCTCTCTTGGGGGAAGCAGAGCCGGGAAAATGGGGACCTTTCATGCTGAGTTATGAAAGCAAATTTCCTTATTCTGGCCTCAGGATTGATTTCTGCTAAAACTGGTGTCTGGAAAAGACCCTCCATTCAGTAGCTGGAATGATAAAGAAAAATTGCCTGAGATTTGAAAGCCTCAAAAGCTCAACGCTCAGATTCTTTATTCATACTGGAGGTTCTACTAGCACCAGTTTGACTATCTGCAGATGTAAGATTGGAAGGGTTGTGTTGTAGCTGGGAAACTAAAGTGTTCCATGAATCACAACGCATGAAGTTCTGAAAGATAGATTTATGACAGTGTACACAGAAGATTTTGGGATCTGCTTACCAGAGGGTTCACCAAAATCACCTCCTGCAGCTGTTGTTGGGGCAAGAATATGTGAGACATCCTGGAAAACAACATTTTGACTCCTTTAGTGATGACCTTGACATTTCCATATGAAGACCAAGACTTTGTGAGTCATGCTAAGGAATTAGCAGTCCAAACCGTTAATCACAAAATCACAGAATATACCAAATTTGAAGGCACCCAGAAGGATCATAGAGTCCAACTCCTGGCTCTGCACAGGACCATCCCCAAGAGTCACACCATGTGCCTGAGAGTATTGTCCAAATGCTTCTTTAACTCTGTCAGGTCCAGTGTCGTGACCATCTCTCTGGGGAGAGCTCTTAATTATCATCCCATTAAAACAAAACCAAATTAAAACCAAAACCAAACCAAAACCAAACCCACACCAAACAAAAGAGTACACGTTTTTTCCATTGTCAACATAAACAGTGAGCAGTAAGGATGGTTTGTGTTACTTTGTCCTAAATTTGCACTGAAGAAGTTTGCTAGTTATTGCGTTTCATCTGAGGGAACAGTAACACCACATTGTTGTGCCAAGCTAACTGAACACAACTTAAAGCACACATACATCTGGGAATGTTTATTATCACCTTTCATATCTGCCTGGCAACTGTTGACAATGCCAGACTTCTTTTACAAAACACAGTGCTACAATCACCTTCTATAGTCAAATGCAGTTTTTTTCTCTGAATATGAGTTACTTCTGATTTTAGAACCATGGAATGTACTGACCCTGTCTTCAGGCTGTGCACCTTCTATTCCCCATGGATGAATTGCCCCTTCTGTGCATTCAGGTACAGGTTCAAATCCAGTTCCAACTCCACCTGCAGCACCACGTCCACAGCCACAACAGTCGCTCATTGACATCAAAATTGGAATCACTTAACAGGAAAGGAACAGGAAATGGGGATTTAGGACATCTCTTCCTCATAGGAATAGCTGCTTTTCCCAGAGGGCAGGTGCTCACAAACTTGAAAATACGTCTTTAAAATGTTTCAAACCAAGCAGCCCACAAGTCTGGCTTGCAGAATCATTAGCTGCTTTTGGAAATGAATGTATTTAGAAATTCAGAATAATTTGTACCTTTAGTTATAGCAGAGCAACACAGGGGTGGAGTAGGGCTGTTACTCCAAATTTATGCCTATGGACCTGGGAACAGACTTTGATCTGTCTCAACCAAATCAATGTAAGTTGCATACATATGAAAATTAAACAAACAGAACCAGTCTTGCTATGTATAGCACTTAGTGCTATTCATTCCTCATGTATGAGCATACATTTGTCTCTTCAAATATTGTAATTGAAAAGAAATACACACTAGTAATAATAGACATATGAGAATCAGTGGAGAGATATCTATCTGACTACAGTGATCTTTGGCTAAGGCTCCAGTTGCAATTTTCACATCACATATACATAATGCTTGATTTGAAAAAACAACAGAGGCAAACCCTAAGCCCAGGTTTCAACAAATGTTTGCATAGAGTGAGTCAGGTTTCCCAGTGTGCTGCGTTATGCTGTGTTGTTTGAAGTGTTGGAAATTGCAGAATTCTGTAAATACCAACATTGAAAACACTGCTCATTTTAAAAAGGTAACACAATGTTAATTCAAAGAATCATAGAATGGTTTGGGTTAGAAAAGACCTTAAAGATCATCTAGTTCCAACCCCTCGGCCATGGGCATCATCCATTGTCCATTCGGCTCAAAGCCCCTTTCCAGCCTGGCCTTGAACAATTCCAGGGATTAGGCATCCACAGCTTCTCTGGGGAACCTGTGTCTGTATCTTATCACTGTCACAGTAAAGAATTTCTTCCAAAACCTAACGTCTTCCAGTTTAAAGCCATTTCCCCTTGTCCTACCACTACGTGCCCTTGTAAAAAGTCCCTCTCCAGCTTTCTTGTAGGCACTCTTTAGGTATTGGAAAGCTATTCTGAGGCCTCCCTGTAGCTTTCTCCAGCTTGAACAGCCCCAACTCTCTCAACCTGTCTTCATAGAAGAGTCATTTCAGCCCTCTGATCATTTGAACATCAAAGTGAACTGAAAAGAAAAGGGGGAAAGGCTAAACGGCGTACAAAGTGCTGCCTCACAGTGCACTACTAAGGACATATTTAGTCCAGACTACCAACTAGGAGAGGAGATTTCCAAAGGCAGAATGACAGTCTGTCCTGTAGCATTAGTCACCTACATATGACACAGCACTTGCCACTCCAAACTTTTGTGTTTGTTGATTCCTACTAATGAAAGATCAAAACCTCAAACAAACCCTGCTCCTGAAAAAAAATCAGGGGCAAAAAAATCCATGTCCTCAGTTTTTTTAGTCAGTATTTCTTCAATGGGAAAATTTAGATGTTGATTACTTGATGCCTAAGATGTTAGAGAGGGTCCATCATATCTGATTGTGATGTTCTGAGAAATAATTGCTTGCATAAATTCTAACTTGGGTCATTCTTGTCCATGAAACTCATAATTCTTCAAATATGAATGAATGTTCTGTTTTGATCCTGTTATAATAAATACGAATTGTTTTTAATAGATATAATATTTGGAAGCAATAGCTAAAAGTGTCAAAATCTAAGATGATAGTATTTATTGTTCCACTACTGAAATGTGTCTTTGAGTTCAAAGGAATGTTGTTCTTTACATCATTTCTTACCCAACCTGGAGCTGATATTTGTCCATTTCTCCTACGAACGTAATGGAAGGACAAATTGCAAAATCTAAATTTTAAGTGACTGAACAGCTTTATCTGATGGTTTGAGAACTAAATAACATCTTAAGAAAAAAAACAAACCCCCAAGTTTTAGGAAGGAAATAGTTATTTCTGAATGTATGTAAATGTGTATAACAAAAAATATAAAAATTCTTTTAATTTAAAAGACGAATTTTTCTTGTCAAATGGCCCATAGGAGCCAACAGATTGACAACCAACCAGAAAAGTCACCTTGTTTTAGAAGAATTGAAAAATACATTTTCAAAAAGGCAATAAAATTGTTTGCTTAATTTTATACTTACAAACAAATATTAATCCGCCAAGAAACATCAGGCCAATGGCAGCACCGCTAAGTGTGGTAGGTGATTGGTAATCTCTGCCATAATTTTCATTTCCATAACCGTCATCAATGGATGCAGTATATCCATCCTCACCTCCACCGTATCCATCAGTATAACCCTGCCAGTCTGTGTGGTCCTCATAATCTCCACCTCCAGGTCTAGTCTGACCACCACCACCAACTTGTCCTCCTCCCTCTTCCCGGTCTCCTCCACCACCACCAATACCAGTGCCGCCACCACCACCACCAGCACCACCACCAGCACCACCACCAGCACCACCACCACCACCACCACCAGCAGTGCCACCGCCACCGATGATAATTATTTTTGTGGCCCCACTGGTGCAGTAATTCCGACTATCACACTGACAAGCTTGCACAGGAATTATATGTGGTCTAGAGCAGCGTCGGCCTTGGCTGTCTCTTACAGTGACATAGATCCTATATAGGTAAAAGTCAATGTTCTGACTCACTAGTTCTGCAGAGGAAGCTTTGGGGGAAAAAAAAAAAAGAGAAAAATATTTAGACGAAGGTAATGACTATAAATGCTCTACAAATCTCCATTTTTTGTTAGTTATGTTAATAGAACAGAATATGAGACTAAGAGTTCCCTTTCTAAGACATTCGGTTACTTATGCATGTACAATACTTATTCAAAGCTGAAACTTATGATACTCATCTATGCTAGATATTCTCTTGTAAAACCTGAGCCAGATCAGTCTAGTCTTCACTTTTAAGCTTGAGAAATACAAAAGGGGCAAATGCACTTTTTTATTTCTACTTCTGCTTTTCCTGATTTTTATTTGCATGATGGTAACCATAAAAATGGCAAGTTTTATACATTTCTTTTTCCTCTCACAAGGAATTTAAATGTTTTTCAAAAGCTTTTCCAGTAGGTTTAAATAATTTAAAGTTACACAGATGCATTTGCTTAGGACTCAAGAATAGCTGTAATTGTGATATTTAACATTTAATGTAGTCTCCTATGCATACAGTAAGTTATGCAAATTCTGTCATTCAGTAGTGTATGAGATTTGATTAATTCATTAGTTTGTCATGTCCTATTGGAAAAAACTGGAAAAGCTCCACTGGACACTGACTAAAAGAATTTTTGCAGAAATACAAATAAGTCTAATTGGTACAATAAATTACAAAAGTTGTAGTTTTTATTTGCCATTTTCACATGCCTCTCATATAAGTAAAGCTCTGCCAACTAAAATCTTTATTCTTTAATACAAAATTTTGAGAGCTTTGTCATAATGCTTAGGATTTTTTAGATGCTATAGAAATAAAAAGTATCAAATTACTGCTTTTGATTTACTCATTATGTTTTGACCAATAACTATGGTTATTGGTTAGAACTGTATTGGTTATAACTATATATATAACTATATTTGAGTATAACTATGTTGATTATATAGTTATACTCACAGTACAGTTTTGCTGCCCTATTTTTTTCTTAAATTTTCTGTTTTCTTTAAAAAACACATGTAATAATTCTGATTCTAGTTGTAACATGATTTTATATATTTATAAGTAGATATGGAGCAGCTTCTTTGATCCATATGAGTATAAAATCACACTAAAGTGAGATTAGAATAGATTCTAATAACTGGGATTTTTGGTAATAAAATATTATCCTACTCAGTTATATAAGAACTTGTTACTATAGTTTATTCTGCTAAAAAATATAGGTTAATTTACCATTTATTGATCTGATTATCCATGTAGTCTGAGGTTCACCATGTATGGTGAATGTAAAGGGTGTAGCATACAGATCTCCATCCCTGTGCTTTGCTGTGATAATCACTGATGGGGAATGCATACATACTTTCCTTAATTCAGTATTAATAGTTGGGCAGTTGGCATTGATGTCATCTATTGAAAGCACAATGGTGCCTGTAGCAGTGTATCGAGGAACCCCTGTAAAAAGAAGATATTTGTGGTCAGGAGGGAGTATCAATGCTATAAATGATGCAGTTTGGGTTGGAAAACTAGAAACAGGAAAAAAAAAACATTGACAGAAGTCTGAAACAAAAAGAGTTTTCTTTCAGAAAACTTAATCTCTTTTCTTACCTCTGGTGATAGCCAGAACCTCTGCTTTGTACTGCCCATTGACGACATAGACTGATTCCCGGTTAATAACTTTGTTGAGTGTGATTTCGCCAGTGTTTTGATTGATTCTGAACCAGGCAGCTGGATCACGTCCTATACTATATCTGTGTTTGGTGAAGTGAAAATACTCAGCATTATGTTATGAATACATGAATTACATATTTATTTTGCAAATAATATTTCGCGCTTTGGAATGTTTTTCTATAGGCTGTGCTAGGTTCTATTGCATTTCACTCTGTTCAGACAAAATTCATGTAGACTTCAAAAAATGCACACCAGAAAAGTGATTAGGAATAAAGTAGATGCGTAGAAGCCCACTGCATTTTGCAAGTGGCATCACAGTTTTGAAATTAAATCTTTTTGGATCCTGTAAACATTTACTAGAATCCTTGTTGATATCAGTGGTTAAATCCACAGCTCTTCCTGTAACATTTGTATTTGACAACACATTTCTCCGTTTTATGATTTTTTCTGAACCTTTGTAAATAAGCTGTATTTATTTGTATATACATTAAAAAACAAATTCTGATCCCAGTTATTGTCATCAATTTCAAGGGAAATAAGTGTCAAATAATTTTTTTTCTTAGTATAGAATAAGCTGGTAGTGATCTCTTCTATTCTGATTGGATAATACTGGCCATTATTGGGATTTTCTGTTTGCTTTTTTAGAGATGCTAACAAATTTCCTATTTGTAGCAAATGTTTGAAGAAAAAATATTCTTAGTCAGGATAAGAAAAAAAACCTCACCTGTTCTATTTATATAAGTTACAGCCTACTGGAAAATCGTTATTTTCTTTGTCTTGTACATAAGGCTAAGGAAAGTAGGTCAGGAAAGAAAGCAATTGTAGCACAAAAAAGGGCTGAACAATATACCGTTGTATTGCTATTATTCTGTTGCCAATCAATGAATGTAGTTTTAAGTTGTTTTTTTAAAGCATCCTTTACAATACCTATTCCTCATCCCACTGAAATCTCAAAAGAATTATTCCATCCAGGAAGTTAAGCAGAGCAGAGCTTACACAACATTTGATGCAATAGCTCTTGTATCCTCATCGATGGCTGTGTATGTCCCTATAACAGAATTCACTCTTATGCCCTCTGATAAAGAAAACACAACTGAAGATGGGTGAAACCTCGGTGGTTCAATCACATTTTTTACTTCTATTGTGAGGGGTGTTCCATGTAATTGGTACTCTTGTGCAACAGAGTGGTGGAAGGCAGCTACATTCCTGACACCAATCGTCAGTGAGTGGGTTCGGAGCTGTTCATAATCCAGTTCCTAAGAGATAAATCACAGAGAAGTAGATAACCCATAAAAGTTCCTTTATTTTATTTAATTTTTTTTTTTTTAAATGGTTGAGTGACAATGTTTTTACTGGCCATTTAATTTTGTTAACAATTAATTAAAACTATTTTATTTCAAGAGTTGAAACACAATATTTTTCCATACCTTAATTACTCTAAGGATTCCTTGATTTGTAGCTCGATCTGTAACAATTTCAAAACAGTTATCTTCATTACCGGATATAAAGAAAAACTCTGCTAACCAATTGTCTGTAAACTCTTCATCAGCATCCAGAGCTTGTATTCGTAGCAGTTCTGAACTGAGTGAATTTTCTGAAATGCTTGCTGAAAACTGGAATGACAGATAAGTACCTGTTAGCAAACTAATATGTATATAATGTGAGGAAAACATAGCTGTCTGCAGAGATTCTTTTGAAGGATGTCCTGTGCACAGCCCATGCGAATTTAATAAAAAAACCTTGTATTTGACTGTGATTCTGGTTGCAGATCTGAAAAGCTGTCTCTCACCTCAAGTGTTTGCTCAAGAGGCATCTTAGAGGGAGAGGATTTGTGCTTTCTATGGGAAAAGATCTTAAAAAGACTGGGTTAGTCTACATAATCTGGCCATACTGCAGGGGTCTGGACACCTGAGTTACTGGATTTCTCTGAATACAAAGAAGTCAGTCCTGACGGTGTCAGGATTGACTTCTCTGAATGCAAAAATAATCTATGTGTGTGTTACCAGAATTGGTGCACAAGCGATGGACTGTGTTTTGAGCACACTTCAAGGGAACAACACTCTTATTCCAGTGAATCATTCAAATGTGAAAGTGCTCCATGGGTTAGTAAGGGCTCTGTTATCAACAGAGTTTTTTAACAGGGTTTTAAAACAGTTACGTTGCTTTTGGTATTGAAAACTTACAGAGCTTTGAGCAAGAGTTGGAAAGTTGTCATTGACATCAAGAACTTTAACGTTACAGCTACAAAGGGATGATATTCCATCTGCAGCTCCATCCCGGTCTGATGCCTTCACAACAAGAGTGTAGCTACTATGTTGCTGTCACAAAAAGAGAGATGAGTGTGTTAGAAGACCAGCTGTGCATCTTATAAATACTCATGTCTTGCTACTATTCCTTAATATAGGAATTTGCCTCAGACATTTTATTGTAACACATTGTAAAAAACACAACCTTTTATTTTCTGTCATGCTCTCATAACACATACGCACCTAAAAATCATGTTATTTTACTTTGGAAAGGGAAATGTTACCTCTCTGTCAAGATAATTGGCAAGATGGAGTTCTCCAGTGTATTTATTCATAATGAACATGGGTGGACCTGAAGGTTCCTGACTCTCTATCTTGAAGGCAATTTTGGAATTCAAGTGATTAGGTTCATCTGCATCCGTTGCAATGATTTTCATCACCAGTGTGTCTAAGAATAACAAATAATTAAAAAAAAATCAGAAAATCTGTTGTATTCCTACAAACAACTCATCAACACAATGCTAAAACTTGTATGAAAATGATAAAAAGCTTTAATGAACATTTACAAAGAAAACAAAAAATATTAGTTTTTTAATATTGATTCAAAGTGTTAATGACTTTAAATTAATTAAAAATCAAGGTCAGATGGAATAAAACAGATTTTCACTGAACTTCTTGAAATCACCTTAGGGAATATGTAAATACAATAAGTACTAAGCTTGTACATATTAATGTAAAAAATTGCCAGGGTTTTAAAATGAGAATTTCTGTAAAGTAGAAAATGAGTGTTATGCACCATTGCCTCAGTTGATTTCTCTACTTTTAGTAAAAAGAACCATTTTTATCATTTAAGTAAGGGTTTATTTAGTAATATTATTCCAATACACAGGCTACAAATACAAATATTTGAAAGAGAAAAATCAGAAAAAATGTGTTTTATATATCCTCCAAGGAAATAAGTGTAAGTGTAGGGTTATTTTTATTTCCTGAATGAACTGATTTATTTTTTATTTTCACATCTGAAAGAATTTGCATAATGATATGGTTAGAAACTGGAACATTCAGCATTCATGTGTGGGAGGAAAGGGGAAAGGAAGCACTGTTGCTTAATTTATAGCAACGAGCTCAGACCCTGGCTCAAATAGCACTTGGAGAAGCATCTGGTGCTCCTTCTTCTGCAGTAAACCTGGCCAATCTATGTCATTGCTAAGAAAAAGCAGAAAGAACACCCCAGGTTTATATTTGCTGTATTCTGGGAGCTTCACTAGCACTACTATAAAGGCATAGTGTGGTTACTTACTGTCCATACTGCTCTCTTCAATAGATCCTGTAAATACAGTTTGTGCAAATACAGGAGGGTTGTCGTTTATATCCAGAACTCTGACTCGAAGTTCAAGAGGTGGTTCCAAATCCATACCTGTCACTGAGTGTTTAGCAAAGCAACGTATCTAGATAAAGAGATTTACTCATTTTAAAACAGAAAGTAAGCAAAGTAGCAATCTGAAACAAATTAATTTGTTGTCTGCCCCACCCGGGATCCATCATCATAAAGGTATAAAAAAGGGGAATACTTACAACAAATACTGGTGTTACTTCCCTATCCACTATTGATGTTATATTAATTTCTCCTGTTCTTGGGTTAACAACAAATATTCCATAGGGCGCACGATCAATCCCAACTCCAGAGATGCTGTACGTGACTGGATTGTTTTCTTCACAGTCTGATCGGATCTACAGCAACAAATCATAATTTATGAAAGTTTACTGAGGATACCTGCAGGGCTTTTTCTCCTATTCTTAGTTCCTGTAAAACAGTCTATATACTTCCCGTTTCTCAACCACCTTTCACAAGGTTCAGTTGATAGAACCAATGGAAGGATCTTCTACTAAACAATTAACCTAGAGTTCCATCTCCCCTTAAATGCTGGATAGGCTTTCTCTTAATTCTGTCAGGCAAGCGAAGAGAGAAACCTCCAAGACTATCACACACTGTTGTTGGACCTCAGTAAGTGAAAGAACAGGACAGGAAGATAATCTTTTGCTCTGTTTCCCACAAAAGTCATGCACAATGCTTGAACTTCTACTTAGGAGTTTATCAGGGTGAGAAACAAAAGAAAAATATTGTGCTCTGGTACACAAACGCTGCATGCAAAGGCACCATTTGGAGCTGCCCAGTAAGTAGACTGATGACAATGTTCTAGGAAGCCTCTCGTCACTCCTCAGCAGCCACATGGGCTCACTTTCTGAGACTGTCTCAACAGAGCTGGAAATATTGCATCATTTTTCTTTTATTCTGCATTCCTTGCTTCAACTACTCTAAGCAAATACATTTTTGAATCTCTCTGCTTTTATCAGCCTGTCTTTGCAAAAACCTTCATCGTCAGTGAAACTTTCGGGGTTTTTTCTACTTACTCTGGCAATTGGATTCCTCTTAGAATTATCTTCTCCTTCTCTACAAGCTGCAGCAAATTTGATCCATTCACGTTTTTGTCTTCTGTAGGTTTTCCATCTTGCCATTCCATTCTCATCCCATTCTTTTACCTTTGACACAGAGTTTCAGTGTCATATGATGTCAATCCATTTTAAATTAATACAGACAATTAGAATTTTCAATAATAAGGAGGAAAGAGATTTTTGTAGACCATGTGGTTTTTTACATGTCTGTGAATCCCAAACTCTAAGAGTGTACATATTTACTTTAAAATTATTCCTTTGTGCGAGATACTTGTTTAGGTTTAGGAAAAGTTCTCTCAAGGGAGTGAGCAGGTTATTACCTGCAGCTGTTTAATATTTAAATATGTTTTCAATCTTCGGGTTCAGAAGTGTTTTAGTTTGGTATTTTCCACTTGATTTTTTTCATTGGTTACATTTCACTTGATCAGAAAAACAGTTTCTAATGAAATATATATTACCTTTACATGAAATCCTATGCTGAAATCCAAGAGTACCTGCAAGAACGATAAAAAGATTGGTTTGTAAAAACGCAAGGCAGGATTCAGTAAGCAAAGCCCAACTGCAAGACATTGTTATACTGCAGGACTGGAATAGTTTTTCTCAAGTCTATTGCAATAGCTTATCTAGGCAGTAGCTACAGGACTTCCAGAGATGACTTTGTGCAATTTAATTTTTTCTATCTCCAGCACTTGAATTCCTTGGCAGTTTAAACCTTCAAAATTAATCCTGTCTTTCAAGACAGAACTTTGAGTTTGAATGGATACACCATAAGAAATTTCAAGCTATGCCTACATTAAAATACATCTTTCACACAGATTTTTCTGTTTTAACACCTCAGCTGGTTCCAAGAGTTGTTACCAAAATATCTAGGAAACTAGAGAAGGAGTATTTATCTTAAATAATTCATTATTTCTTTTTCCTTGTCCACAATAAATCTGGAATACTTAACTAGGTTTTTTAACCAAAAAGAATGAAAATATTTTTCTTGGAACTTCCCAGTGAAGTTGAAGACATTCAAAGTAAGATGGAAAGAGAACTGCAGTCATCAAGCATATTTCCCTGGAGTTCAGTGGGCTTTGATTTGAGACCTAACTATGCAACCAGTCTTGAGTAAATGAAGGTGACAGGATCAGATGCAATATATAATTATTTTTAAATTAAAATTTAAATGAGAGAAGCCTCAGTTTCTTGATTAGCACAATTTAAAAGAAGGCACAGTTTAATTAACCATATTCCTAAATAAGTTGTAACCTCTTCAGAGCATCTTTTTGGAGTTTAGGACCTGATTTTCCTCTCTTCAGAGAACAAAGGTGGAGAATATGGGATTTGCAGGACTGGGTGCATTTTTCAGTCATCATTGGGAGAAACAAAATATCCAGGTGATTCAAAAAGTATTTCAGAGTTTTTCTTTGCTCAAAAGATGTTGTTAACATCTGCATTTATTAATTTTCCACTTCCTTATACTTTCCCATAGCTTTTTTTGTTTGTTTGTTTGTTTGTTTTATGCCAGTTGTACTTAGATAAAATCTGTAACAATCTTTTATCTATGGTTTACATCATGGGGCTTTCCTTACTTCAAATTTATTACATTGTTCTGGCAAGGCTGGCACATGGACACAGACTTTTTTCTACTTCCTTCATGTTAAGACAACCTTTTACATGGAACAGATTAATGAACAGCAGCTTCATTCTTCTTCTGCTCTCTCTCTTTTCCTCATTTACCTTTATTCTGCAAGAGGTCCACCATCTGCCATTTACAAAACAATGTCTCCAGTGATCTGGTCTTGCCCATTCATTCCCTGAGACCTTGGCACATAATGGCTGCCCTAATCTGCTTCTGAATGAGAGAGTTTAGACTGTGGATTTGCCCATGTGATGGGCATATTATGTTGAAATTTATTTGACTATTCATAGGGTAAGGATTTTTTTTTCCTTGTTTCGTTGAGCAAGTTATTGACATAAATGGTTAAGAAAAGTACTCTGCAGGAAATTCATAACAATACGTTCATGTTGTACTAAAAGCATTAATATATCTTTTGAGTTTATATCTTGGTGACTATTTAAATCTTGAGCTTCAGAATAGGGTTCAAATTCATGTGCAGCCATTGCTTATCTCGGAGAAGGGACAATATCAGACTTCATGTAAATGGCAGGGTTTTTCCACCCCAGTGGGAGCTCAGGACTGTCCTTTTATAATCCCCAATGCAGCCTGGGGGAACATGGAAAAGTCAAAGGGGCAGACTATACCCTCAGAGAGAACCTGAGTGATGACATCTACCAGAAAGAGCACTAATTGAATATTCTCTTATCGATCAATCCCACTGATTGAGCAGAGACTCTTTGGTTGAGCACAATGAAATACTCTCCACCCTTGGACTGAAATCCCTTCTGGCATGCAAGCAATTGTCTTGACCCAGCAAAGTATGAGAATACACCTCCCAGTGAGATGTTAGTGAGTCTTGTCTGCTGTCTGCATCCTGTGGCCTGTCCTGTTACTCAACAGTGAGACTGATACCTCACACCCAGACACATCACTCACACCCAGACACATCACTCACATCCAGACATATCACTCTTATACTCAGCAGGCCTAACTGAAAAAACTATTATGAGTACCTCTGAAATAACAACTATGCCCGTAAAGAATTCTGGTTTTTAAGGACATGAATACTGATAAAACACTTGATTTCAGCCTATATGGAGTCCTGTTTTCAAGCAATGAAAAATACGTGTTTTACACTGGAGTCTCATCCTTCGTTTTTGAGCACCAGTAATGAGAATGTCAGGACTTTGTCCATTGCAGATGCTGGGGACTGTAAATTTAGGCCCCTTATTTCCACACGTGTTCTGTGCCATCTAAGGAAAACCTTGTTCTGTTACTTGTTGCTAATGAAGATCTGTAAGCCAGAGTCTTTAGTACGATTTGTGTTATTATTTGAAAAGGCTGATCTAATGAGCCTAATGTCTGTGTTTGGTATGTCTCTCTCAGTTGCCGCCCTATTATAGGAAGGAGGGCAGGCAGACACTGGAAAAAGCTGTCTAGTTCACCAACCTCAACAATTTTGAGATGATACTTATCCAACTTGATATGGGGATGGAGGTTCTTCTGCCTCCCCAACTACTGCTTTCCCATTGTCTGCTATCACCAGCAGTTAGAAGTCTTCCCCTGGATCAGTTATCTATTTGTAATACCTATCTGGGAGGCAAACCTGTTTTTTTCTAGTGCTATTTCCAGCACAGAAGTGCTGTCTCTTAGCAGCTAACTCGATCATATTTCTAGGTAGTGTAAAAAATTTCCTTCTAAATCAGTAGCCAAGTACAGCACTTTCCATAGACACAGTGGTTAACATTAATTAAAGCAATAGGAGCCACTGGAATGTGTGGGATGCATCCTGAGGACCATGGGGTAGGCAAAGTGATCAGAATGATGCCAAGATTTGCTGGTCTCTTAGTCTCTGGGAGACTGTAGAAAAAAAAAAAAGAAACTGTAGAGAAGCTAGAGGCTGGCTGCAGAAGTTGTTTCTGTTTTGGGCTGGGAGACGTGCCGTAAGGGAACAAGTTTATGGTGGCTGTCATTTGCACAGTGTCCCGTCTGAAAGCTTGTCTTTTATTGTAATGATATCTGAACCCTGTGTCCAAAATGACACCTTAGAGTCACATTGGAGTTATTCTGGATTGATTCTGATGTAACTGGAAATAGAATTAGGCCCATAGGATGTGTATGGTTCTTTGCACCTTCAAAGCAATTTACAAACAAGAATTAACTAATCATTAATTGAGTGCCAAGCAATATTATATGTAATTATGGAATCCTCCCTCCTCCACCTACTCAAATATAAATGACTGAACACGCCTTTAACATCTTCCCAGCATTATTCATATGGGACCTGCTTTTCTCTCTTTGAAGTCAACAGCAGTATTGTTATTGGCCTGGATGGGAGGAGTGCTGAGAACTCAAACGTGTTGCATTAGTCACCAGGGTGCAGTGGCAGCTCTGGTACTGTCAGCGTTTTGGGACTTTTACATCTTTCGTATTCATCCAAAGCTCTGATTAGTAAAGGGTTGCAATAATGAACCCTTCCCTTTATTCATTCTGACTCTCTTTTAAAAATGATAAATCAGTGCACGTGAGATAATATGAAGCAGAGTTCAAACATAAGACAAAACATCATATTTTTAAAAGATGCTATTTAATCACTTTTTAATTGAAACATTGTGGGTTATTTTTTCTATACTTTTCATTTTCATAGGTCCCTAATTGATGTACTTCTTCCAATTTAAAGGGAAAGTTTGTCAGGATGATTTTTCTGGCATTTTGTTTACTAATTCAGAGGAAGTCAGGTGTTCCTGTGTCAGTAACTGATGTCAATATTTTGTATTGCCCCCAGGATCCATTGCTACTTCAGCAGAATTATGACAATGATTAAGTCAGGTAGAAAAATATATATCCCAAAGTTTTATTTATTTTGAAATAAGTTTATTCAAAGAACGGAACACTTTGGGAAAGTTCCCACTGCAAAGTTTCTGTTCTGCTAAGTCATACAGATATAATGAATTCCCATACAGTAACCATAGAAAAATGAACAGAAAAGTAATTTCAATCTAGGGTGTATGCCATTATCATTCAAATTTGAGTTTTTCAAATTAGTCACGCTAAGTGCCCTCAATAAATCTCCTCAATAAAACCTGAATTCTGATATGGCTTAGAGTGTTCTGGCTGCAAATGCATGTTTGCTTAACGGCCATTTTACTTGGGAATGTAAAACTACAGGCATAAGAACCTTATCTTCTGAGATAATTCCTGAATGTGGAATTGCTGTAGTTTCTATTTCTACAACAAAATTATTTGGCAGAAGAGCCTGCAAATTTATGATTAAATCCTGGCAGATGTTTTGTATGCGTATGCAAGGGGAGAGTTTAGCCCCTTAATATTTTTATGTGCAACCAAGTTATGAGTAAGAGGTGTAACCATAGCCTAAAAACTGCAGGGGAAAAAAAAAAACAAAACAGCATAGATAACACATGGGAAAATGTAGCCAGACAAAAGTGCATAAGAGATGTGGTGAATTTAAAATTATTGGCTGTCACATGATAGCTGGCAGGAGAAGAGTCATACCTGATCAAACAGGTTATTTCCATAAAACGTGTCTGCGCTAGTACCACAAACAGAACTCCCTTACTCATGAGAATAATGCCTTTGAAGTCACATGAGCAAGGGTTGCAGAATCAGTCCCACCAATGGTGAAATCCATGTAGAATATTACTAGTTTAAGGGCTGGTAAATTTTTCTTTTTTTTTTAAAGTGTAGTAGTGCACTAAAATATGCTTTTATTTGAGGCAACTTATTAACAATATACTAACCAGACAAACCATTCAGACAGCTGATTTTCATGAAAGAGTAAGCAAGCTGAAAGCCAACACTCTTTCTCAGAATGCACTAAAATTTGACACAAACATTTATAATTTATTTGATCTCTAGAGTTTGTCAGCTTTCCATAAAGTGCTGAAAGACGCTATCAAGCTGTATGGGCTGTCATTGACATTGCCATGCAGAACAACACATAATAATTACAATTGTTTCGTCTGGGCAGTAGAAGTTCAAATATTTGATAGTCATCAAAACATAATGGCAGTTTTCAAAATTGCTCTTTTTTTCTGACCCAACAAAGACCCTCCATCACTGACAATTGCAACAATAATATACTGAAAAAATGAGAATGGCTCCACAGAGGTGCTGAGAGAAGTAAAACAGTATAATCTCTTTTGAATGGACAGGTCTTAGACATGGTACAGTCAAGCTTTTTGAACTTTGACACATTGGGAGTATGCATCACCGGGTAACTGAATGAAATGGATAGTCACTAGAGCAACGTGAAAATCCAGAGGTGTTAGTGATGTGCGACAGGCCAGTCTCAGAGATCTCTGCGCTGCCCCAAACAAGCAGAAACTTATCCAAACTGTAGCTTGCTTTTGCCAAGTTTTGCTGTTGTTTGCTTGGCAGATGCCCTGTGCTGATTAGTTCTACTTTACTGATCGCAGAGCTGTCAGCTAAAATTAGTGGATTATCTTTTCAAATTAGTTTTAGGATTTCATATTCTACAATACACACTTTTTCTCTGACTGCAACGTCCCTAGAGATGTCAGTAATGAGAAGTTAATAAACATTTATGCTTACTAATACATTGTGTAAAATGTAAAATTGCATGAAAATATCAGAAGGACATAACTGCAATAGAAATCCCATTCTTCTCAATCTTCTGGGCCTTAAACCTCTACCTAGCTTCAAAAGAGCAGCACGGATGAGTAAAATTAATCCACACAAAAATCAGATTGCAGAAGCAATAAGGCCTCCATAGTCCTTTTAAGTCCCTTCTGGGTAATTTCCGTGTCCTGATGAACACATTGTACAACTATGCCACTTGACCATAGCCACAACTTTCCTCTTACAGTGAGAAAGACAAACCCAAAGAACAACACTTTCATCATGCATTCACTTGCTAAGCACATGGCGGCTCAGACACTAATGCACTACAACACAGGAATTCTTCGTAATACGAAACAAATAGGCCCAGTTTTGATTTTTACTCAACTAAATTTTGTCTTTTTTTTTTTTTTTTTTCTCATGAGTATAGCTGTAGGATTTGGTCAGCTCTGAAATGCTCTTGCTAATCAGTTTAATCAGTTTAGAAAAAGAGATTTGAATTCTTTAGAAAAAGATATTCTTTCAACTGATAAATAAGCAAAGATATAGACCGAATTATATCCAGTCGTTACAATTTTTGTAATGATAAGTCCTTTATTAATAACAGCAATCCCTTACATAGTAGACACAGACAACATTTGTCTGAAAAGTCATGCATTAAACAGAGAAAGCCACACACTGAACATCAAGAGGTTGCAGAAAGTCAACAAAGAAAGTAACATTTGTCATTATTTAGTGAAAAGCTAAATTAATTCTGTAGAATGTTCAGAAGTGCTGTTTGAAATGAGCAGAGCCTCGGGTTTTTTTGGTAAATTTCATAAGATATTTTGGGGGGACTAGTTTACAATGTGAAAAGTAATGGTCTCCTGAGGAAGACTCATCCGGCGTAGTCACAGAGTTTGCAAATACTGTTTTAAAATCTGACTTACCAGCAAAAGGAACAGAAAAGCAGCCGTTCGGTGAGGGAGCCAATCCATGGCATCTGACTTCTCGCATACAAGTCCAACTGAGTTATGGTTACAAGCCTGTTCTTGTTCCCCTCCCCCTCAGCTCTAGTGAGTATTTAAAAAGACACTTGGTATATGTCCTTATACTCAGCCCTTCAAAGTGTCTCTGCCTCCCTCTGAGGGAAGCACTGAAGATGCTGTATAACAGAGTGTCTTTCCCCACCCCAAAATCCTGGGCTGGTCTCACCTGAAACGCTTGACAACATCATTATTGCTTGCAGGTAAAAGCTAAGAGACACACCTTAATTCTTATTGCACTGAAACCCTTTGTTGGATACGAAAGGGTACGTTTTAAAAACAGAAGGCAAGCTTCACTGAGAAGATACCAAGTGATTTATAAATTACTCACAACATAAGGAATCATTAAAATGGTAACTTATCATTGCTTTCAATGCAACTGCCAGTTTTCTCCTTGCACCCAGTATAATAGAAGAACTTAATGAATATTACCGTGAAGAATATGGACTTTAAGAAATTATTCATTTGAATTAAAAGCCCATTTACTTCCAGGCACAAAGAAGTCAGTTCCATGCACATTATTCACAGAAGTGAAACACTCAGAGCAGAATGGTGGTGTTGTTAAAGAGGTAACATATCAATTTGGGAGAAAAAAAAAATCATGTTTTATTCATGAGGCCACAAGAATATCTGTAGCAGAGGAAGACTTTCTTTTTTCACCAACTGCAAAGCCTCCTCATGCCATACCATTCCCTTCCAATGGGTTGTGCTCTCGCTGACACAGTGGAGAGGGAGTTGCACACATGCCCAGTACCAGAGAAACTGGAGAGCCAGTCAAAACAACAGGAAGTGGAGGAGAGGGAGGGTGTGCTCACACAGCTCGCTTCTGGCCTCATTTTGGATGCAGGAGCACAGTTACTGGGGGACAGAGAACTCAAAGAAGACTCCTCACTTTGCACTGCAATACCTCTCTCTGCAGAAGCCCTCTCTGCAGAAGACGTGTTGTAAGCCCCTCCTTGTGTCTTTGGGACACCTGAACCACCCTGTGATGGCAAGAAAAAGTTAGAGTGACCCTCTGCTCTGGCACTGAACCTGGAGAGCGGGTACACACTTCATCCCCCAAAATGCAATATGACTGGTGTGCTCCTGAGCCTGCTGAGCCCTCCATTGAATTTGACATCTCCCAGAACTGGACTCAGGCTGGGAAAAGAGGGCTCAGCACCTCTGGGGCTACTCAGCACCTGCCAGGATGAGCATGCTGGGTAAGCAGCTTTGCAGCATGTCATATCTCCATGCCACTTAGCATGGATGCTTTGGTGTCTTGCAGCTGGCTGGGGTTGCCAAAGCCAGTCGTGCATGTTCGCATTGTCACTCAGCCCTTGGTGCTAAGCTAAACATGCCACGCAGTGAGTCAGTGAGGCAAACTGGCACAGGCAAAATGAAATGAATCACCTCTAGATTTTTCCTTTTCTGGGAATTTTTGAACAATGTAAAATTTGCTTTTGGATTAAGTAAAAATAAAATGTTATTTGTTGCACGTATAAAATATGCATGTTCTTTTATGAACCAAAGTATCTTACTTCAGAACTTTTGCTTAATCAGATATTCCAAGAATGACAATTTAAAAACATTTTTTTGTTCCAGATTTTTCAAATGTTTGGTTTGGAGGGTTACATTTTTTTGTTTTGCAGAATTTTAAGCATTATTTTGGTATGTTTTTTACTGGTTTATACCAGACTTATATGATCATTACTGCAGTAACACATAAAATGTCCATATTACTAATGCAATAGTCAGTGTTTGAAGTGTTGGAAGCATAAAACAGTGAAGAAAATGCAAAGCTCAATACATGATGGAGCCCATGGTGCAGATATGGAAACTGGATGGAGGTCTTGTACTTCACATTGTCATGGAACTGGGGAGAAACTTGGAGTGGGGTGGAAGTTGCATTGTCTCGTTCTTCTGCTTGGTACCCAGAAATGCTTTGTACAAACCAAGTCCGTCTCCTACGTCTCCTACCAAGAAATATTATGACAGTATATGACATGAAATACTATGACATGACTACAAAGAATTGAAAGTTTGACCACAGTCCCACCAGCAGCGTTTTACACAATAGAGATAAATAATGTATAAAATGTACCCCAATTTCATATATGTACCCAAATTTTTACACAAAATTTACAGGGATATGTTGGCAGATTTGTCCTCCTCACCCTCCCCAAAAGGCATGCTTTTTGGTAAGCCTTGTGTCCTTAGCTACACTGAGTGTTTTGACATGTGATTTAAGCTTGCGATTGCAATTGTATTGTTAGTGCATTTATCACTGTCAATACAAAAGAACCATATATATTGTGTTCAATAAACTCTGCTAAATAAACCAGACTCATAGTTAATAGACTCTCTGTGCATCTGGTGTCAGGCCTACATGGTCATGTTTTTGCAATATGAAGTTACATACAGGTTAATGTTGCCTTCATGAGTTACTGCCATGACTCCCCCCTAGATGTGGAGTCTCAACACTGAAAGTCAGTATTAATGTTCTTGCCATCTCTCTACTCTGACAATCATAGGAACAATTCCCAGATCCTAGGCCGGAGGATCCAGGCCAACTCTATTGCGTTTCCTGTGTAAGGCAGATCTGCAGTGACAAAGTACAAACTTCTGGTATACAATAGAACATTCACTGCAATGTCCCCATAGTGGCAAAATCTGGGAGGGAGGTGACATCAGAGAACACATGAGGTGCTGACCAGTGAAGTTCTTCAGAGGTCTTCAAGTCTCATGGTGGAAAGTCAAGAAAGTCTCAGAAGAGAGCCCAGCCCAGGCCAGCCCATCTCTCTGAAACCCCAAAGTTATTCTTTCTTATTTATTATTATCTCCTGAGGAAGAGTTAATTCAGAAGTCAGAATTAATCTTGCCTTCAGAGGCTCAAGAGGAAATGATTGGTAAATATGGGCACAGGCTGAAAACCTGTGAAGAGCTAACACATTTGTGGGTATAAGTTTAGATTCACTCAGTACTGAACCACTTTTTCCTCACTTTCTTTACCTCTGAGACAAAAAGAGGCTAAGTAGATTTTTTTTCTCTCATTGAATTTACTTAGCCTATATTCAGTGCCTAGAAAGGAAGAACTAAAGGCACAGAAGTAGACATCAAATAAGCTCCACAAAGCAGCAGCAATCCAGGAGCAGTAAAGATCAAAGAGATCTTTGCTCAGGTGGTGAGGTTCATATGCAGTGGCCAATCTCACAAGTTATTTCTTTAAAGATTAATTTCCTTTTCTGTTTTTTTTTTTTTTTTTTACTGCAGTTTGATTCCTTCTCTGGTTTTCAGAAACACACCAGATGCAGCATGTCCCACTCCTTCCTGCAAGATCAAGGGTGTTTGGCCTTGGTCTTGTAGCAACCTGGGTTTCCAAAGCAGTAGATGCAGTTGTGTATAAAAGGTTTCTGGTATTTGTCCAGAGTAGATATTTGTTTCTGGTGAAAGAGTATCGCTTTGTGGGGAATGGACTGTGCCTTAATCTTATTTCACTTTCACCAGAGACAGTAAGAGAGAGTTCCAGTATTATTGCTCTGAGCAGGAGGCAGAAATTCTGGAGAAAGGTGAAGGCAATGGCCTCCTGGTATAGAGAGGAATTCTAAATGCATCCATCATGAGCAAAGCTTGGCCTAACTGTTACTTCAAAGTCAAACAAAAGGAAAGAGATACTCAGAACTTCTGCACAGTTTTCACTCAGGAATTACAGAAAATAATGATACTAGATGCTTGTGGTTCACAGTAATGGAAGATTAACACCTTGTATTCCTGGTGGGATTAGCAAAGCCATCATGAATCCGTGTCTTTGCTGGCTTTGGTCTGTGACTTTAGAACTGCTTTTTCTGGGAGTTGTTTAGGTATGAAGACAAGCAGCCTTGGAGCAGGGAACTGAAACCAAAGGAGAAGCATACCCATTGCTTAGCTGACAGAGTATGAGAAGGCTAGACAGGTCAGCAGTGGGACCTGTGTACTGGTTTGTTGCAGGTTATGAGTATCTGGGATACTGCATGGTAAGAGCAAAGCTGCCTGCTCTTCTCTCTTAGGCTACTGAATAAAGAAAAAAACCCAAAACTTCTGACATGAGAAAGAAAACCTGTTTAATTCAAACAGTAAGCAGAGGTCATGTGAATGTAAAATAAATGGTTTATATTTTTTTAATATAATGGTTAAAACATAATTTGCAATGTATAATTAAGTTCCTTTTTGTTAATCTAAGAATTTGATTGAACCATTTTATATGAAAAGGAGTAAATTTATAAAAGTATCTTAGCTGATAATGTTTTGCACATGGTTTGCTTGTTCTGCACATGGGTGAGATTGATGTACTTCCTTATGCCATGCCAGCATCTTGCCAGCATGAAGATCTGAATGTAGTTCACTGCAAATTTCTATCCTGATGGAGAGCTGGAGACAAAGAACCAAACTCATGATTCAGGAGCAATGGAGACACAGCTACTTGTTTCACTGCAAAAGCACTGGAAATAAATCGATGTCTTACCTTAAAACACATGAAAAATAAAAAGCAATTTTGTAAAAAAATATTAGAAGAAAAACCTGTACGCTTCTGGAATTATTTCATAAAATATCTTGCTTCATTAAAAGCTAGTGAAAAGTTGCTCTTTGCAGTACCTGTGACACAAATATAGGCCACTAGATAAATAATGAAAGATTGTCAGAATTAAAGAGATTGTAATGTAAGTTGAAGCCATAAAATGTGTGGTTTATTAAAGGGCAGTGCTGTATTTGGTATTATTTGAGCATTGAAGTCAAACTGAAGTCACAGCGTTACTCCTGTGATTGAACCTGTGTGTGCAGTAGCACAGAGAGACTGCCCAGGGGCTGCCCTCGGAATCTGGACCCACTGTGTTTTCTGCTAAATAACTCATACTGACATGGTCTCCCTTCTGAGGAGCTCCCAGTGCAGAAAAGGGATTCATAGTTTTAATAAAATTCTCAATCTCAAGACAGTATTTTAAATCAGTCGGAACTCCACTTCTCTATTACCAATCCTTTTTTCCTTTCTGTCCCCTGAATTGAGGATGCAATTTAAATTATTTGTTTTTCAGTCAGAATAATACCACAGTTTCGGAATAAATGTTTTATTTATTATATGGATGCTGTAAACTAAGTCCATAATTATTGAGGTGATATTGTGTACTGTGTATTGATGTACTTACATGGGTATGTACACTGTGTGTAAAAAGAAGCAGAGCAGAGAAAAAAAGGCATCTCAGGAACATCATCTCTGCTTTCCTCAGAGAGTGTGTAGTAATTTTCAAAGGATTTTGTCTTATCTCTAAAATAAAATATCTGTACACATTTCTTTCCAAACATCTTTCAGCTGTTTCAGCTTATTAAACAAAAAGCTATCTACAATTTATATAATATTGCAAATATTTTAATATTATTATATATTTAATTATTTGTTTTATTTTTTGAACTGTCAGTGCTATGTGAAAGATAATTAGTGGTATCTGATTATACCTAATTCTTCCAAAGGCTTATATTATATCACAGGAACTAAAAAAAAAACAACAACAAACCAACAAAGCAAACAAAAAAGACCACAACCCAATCCCCCCAAAAAAACCCAAACCCAAACCAAAAAACAGTGAGGTACATGTGAGAGAAGTTAAGGTTAGATTTTGGGAAGAATAGGGTGGTTAAACCAGTGTGGATAAATAAAACTCAATCTTAACGTTTGAAACGTTCTCCATATTTTACCATTTAGACTAAGTTTTTCAGAGCTTAAAGAGTATAACACTAATAGTAATTTGGAAAATTTGCTTTTACTGTATATTTTGTGTAACTAAAAATTCATTAAAAATCTCATGAGGTATCCTGCTTACAGATAAAGAAGAGAACGTCCATGCTGGGATAAAGAGCAATCATAATCCTAGATTTAAGGGAGACAATGCTGAAGAAGGAAGAAAATAATGATCTAGGTGCTATAGGAGCAATATAGAGCTAACTAGGACTAATTTTATGACAAATGGAGGCTCAACTTCAAACAACATTTCTAAAAGCTAAGTAATAGGCTTGTGAAGTCACATCCAGACATCTAAGTGGCATTTCAAGCACCAGTAGGTTAGTGCTGCTAAAGTCAGGCCTGTGAATTAGAAAACCATGTTGGGTAACAGCACCATGGCATGCATCTCTTCCAAAGAAGATGATTTTAGAAGTCTAATTTCAGCAGCCAATAAAAAAGAAATACCAACTCAACAAGGCAACAATAAGAAAATCTTCGCTTGGAAACATAAAGCATGAACCCTTACACTTATATCAGTTAAAGGCGAATTTGATTTAGATGGTGCCAAGTTAGGGATCACTTTCAGCAGGTTTGCCTTCAGATAAGCAAGCAGAAGAGCAGAAGCTTGCCTAGGCGTAAAGGGCAAGGCTATAAAACTGTTCCTGGATTCCTTCTTCAAAATATCTAAACTCATACAAACAAACTCACCATCTCTAAGTATATTGTACTAAAGCATCCATGGATTTGAAACTTGAGCAATGTTATATTGTTACTCAGCCTTACTACATTCAGTACCCAAAGACAAGTAATCCCTGCAGCACAGTGCTCTTATCCTAGTTTTACTCTCAACTTTTTTCCCTTCTTGCCATGAGAATGTGACTGAAAGTCACATTTACATCTTATTCAAACTCAGTCCTGGGTTTCTGGATAACTGTGTTATATCAGACACCTTGATGTGTTTCCTTCCCCCCAAAAAATGCTGAGTAGAACAGAGAGATGAGAGACAGATAGACAGGCCTGCTCTCACTCCAGCTCTCACTGCAGTGGAGCTAGTGGAGAGGTAGCAGGAATTTTTCTGGGTGGATGC
The DNA here is from genome assembly GCA_035583135.1 of Lophotriccus pileatus. Classification (NCBI taxonomy): domain Eukaryota; kingdom Metazoa; phylum Chordata; class Aves; order Passeriformes; family Tyrannidae; genus Lophotriccus; species Lophotriccus pileatus. The sequence goes on along the minus strand of JAWWES010000081.1, from coordinate 107,470,493 downwards.
TCCTTGCAATGTCTTCATGTGTGGTGGGAGGACAATTAATCCCTCAACTACCCCTTCTTCCTGAAAAGAAGAGAAGGAGAGATGAGAGAAAGGAAAGCAGTGCCTTTCCTTCTAGCCCTTAGAGCCTTGACTCTAATTAATGGACTATGTTTGAAGGTGGTTACAGAAGTCACAGTGCACGTTTTAGATAGCAATGACCAGGTTTTTCTAGATGCTGCTGCAGGGCATGGTCAGCAACCTTTGTCTGCTGCCTTTGCTGAGGCTCAGGGAGCATTTACACTTCCACCACAATTACAAACCAGCCGTCATGACACTACTGGGAGTGTGATTGCTTCTTTTTCATTGAGTATATGGTCCAGGTATGTGAGCTACAAGCAAAGCATGCAACTTCTTGTTTAATCTGACTGCTCAGGCAGTGATTGCTGTGTGAATTGCATGACTAATAGCACAAAGATATTCTGAATGCAGCTTTATTCAAGTATGAACTGGGTCCCTGAAGAAGTAGCCATTTGCTTGGGGCTTTTTTTGCCAAATTAGTCATCACTACATTGATAATGACTTCAGGTGCTGCCCTGACTCTCCAAATTATTTTGGTGCATGGATAACCTTGTCTTTTTTCAAGGTGTATTTTGTGGGCTCACCTGCATCTGGGCGTTGAAGCACAATGAGAAAGTGGAAGTAATATGGTTCATCAATCATCATTACAGTATCATCATTGGCAACAATAATCAGTAAGGTCAAAATCATGTCTCTATTACAGTGCTTTAACAAAAATTAGTAATTAGGCATGAAAATCACTAAGTAAAATCAAAGTTATTTTCTTTTTCCTTTGTAAAGGGAGAACTATGGTATTACAATACTCTGTCACCAATACAAAATACCGAATTACTAAGTAGTGATCCTTGTTCTCTCAATTTCAACAAGTTTTTATAAAATCACCACAAATTTCCATGCCCCCCACAAAAATGTTTTGAGATGTCAAATTTCTTACTTATTTTCCTAGTGAAAAAGCAATGCCCAGGCTTGAACCTGAAATATGCATTTTCGTTGTTTTCCATAATGCAATACTTTTGTTTTACCCTTTGTTTACATAACATATTACACATCAACTTCTTTAGTACAATGACATTTTTCTTTCCTGATTTTATATAGGCATCTAAACTGTTTTTATGTTTCAGCCAAGGCCTATAAAGTGTTATGTCTGGCTGAGGATCTATGTGTACTGAACCTGTGAGAAGATGTCTTAATAAAAGTATTAAGTGGAGATAATGACATAAAAATGTCACTAGCCATAAACATCAGACCAGAGTTCCCCCTAGCTTAACAGCTTGAATTTGAGAGTGTCCAACAGCAGTTGCTTAGTGTAATAGTCGAGTTCAGAAAGGAACTCATGAAAGAGGGTCATTGGTGGTTATGAACTTTGTGAGCTGGAAATTGCATTCATAAGGCTATATCTAACAGTATTTGATGCATCTTTCTTCATTAATTTAACACTTTTATGCCACCGAAACACCCTCTGGCAATGAGTTCCTCAGATTTAGTTAAGAGCAATGTGAAAAAGTTCTTCCTTCTGTTGTTTTAAACATGAGAACTGATTATTTCACTGAATGGACTCTGTTAGGAGAAGCAGAAAGTAGTCGTTCATTAGTCACCTTCTCCAGGTAATTTACTGGCATCTTACTGAATAATGGTACCTTACACAACAAAATAGAGAGCATACCTTCTAAGAATGACTACTAAACTTCTCTTTTAATCAAGAGTCAGCCTTCCCTGTAAATAACAGTCATTATGCACCATTAAGGATTAACACGGTGCGTTGCTGGAATTAAAGATCAGCTTGTTTTATCACTCCAGTTGTTCTGGATTCTGTCTTTCATCTCTGGGAAGTGATTGACCCAGACATTATTGAATTCATGGGAAAGTATGTCTTTGAGTTTGATGAACTTTGGAATAGGTCGCATGAGGGAAATTTGCTTCTGTAGCCTAGTTTATGTAGTCAAGTAGAGCAAGAAGTACCTCTGTTGAAGACTTGTATACATATCCATGAACTTGGACTCCTAAATTATGTGAATCATATTTTTTATTTATTCTCCTGACACAGGTGCATTTGAACACCAAAAGACCTAAAATGGTCTAGTTTTCTAGGCCTTGCAAATGCTCTGTTGAAGAGCGGATCGTGGAGATTTTTCACATCCTTAATTCCAATAAATAGATCCCCCAGGGCCTAAAAGGGATCACCAGAGACTGAGCAGCATATAGTAAGCTGTGTATCTACTATTGGTTTCCTATGCTCCATGGACCAGCTTCCTTTATATCCCTCCAAAGTCTAGGTTCATATCACCTGCCTAAGGTAAGTATCACAAATATATATGTAGTCAATAGAGTGTCACCTGCTCAAGATAGCTTAAAGATGAGCCTCCAGAAATGGCTTTTTCTGACTTTTAGAAAGCTGAAGTGGCTGTGCTCCTAATATGATGCTCTTTGATGCCTTTGTTGGGCAGGCACTGAGTCAGATAGGTGGGTTTTATCCATGCCTGAGTTCCAAACTGTGTGTGAAGATGTGGCTGACCCTTGCACTGGTCACTTGATGATGGACAGGCTTGCGGTGTGTTACTCCATTGTTCCTGTGTCAGCTTCTGTTGTAATCTGGCCCATGGACATCTCAGACAAGTTGCTGAAGAACACCTAGACTGGGTTGGGTACCTATTACAAGTCTAATTAGAAGGAAGCAATTACTGGGATTACATGTACAACTGAGATTCTGTGCAAGCAAATATACAGTTTGGCATTTATTGAAGCTTCTCTTTTAAAATACTTCTTACAAAAATATTTGTCTATTAATTCCCATTAATTGTATATACAATGCAGAGATTAGGATTTGGTATAAAGTTCTGCATTTTATCCACAAAATCAACTCATTTCTGTTTCTTCTTGATTCTCAAGAGACTAGTTTTCTCATTTGATCACCATAACATGGAGGAAATGCGTTGGGCAGGCACTGCAAAGTTTTGGATCTCACTGCTTTCCAGTTTAATTAATGCATCTTTTACTATACCTATGAAAACTCCCTTCTCTCGGTTGTCTACTCCAGTTTTCACCACTACTCCAGACACCACCAGCACAGCAGCTCCCAACAAGCTTCATGATGACAGCACTGCCTCTTAGCATGGGGGAAGCCAATGGGAAGCAAAAACTGCTGTCAGGCGCTCATCCTATGTGTGTTATCTAAAGGACACATGATAATTTTTAAGTCATGCTTAGTTTAAATCACCTGAACAAGCATTCTAGGTATATCAGAAAATCTAGGGAAATAAGTATTCTCCATGTTGACTATTCTCAGTTTGTTTATTTGTTGTGATTTTCCTGTTTTTGTTTTGTTTTGTTTTGTTCTGTTATTTTCCCTCTTCTGGCCATTTGTGTGGGAAACCTGACTCTAGAAAACCCTTTTAAACCCGCAGATATATATTTTTCTAATTTTGTTTGCATGACATTTTGGCTAAAATGTTTCAGACCTGAGCCATACAAATCTAAAAGTGATTATTTCTTTTTAGTGCCTTCTACACAGCCCCAGTGGCAGTACGTACAGAGACTGGTACTGACCCCTGTGGCATCTTAGGAGTTGGGTATCACAGGGGTCTACCTCAGGGCAGACCTTGTCACTGTGGCAGATCCTTCCCTGGTACCTGCAGAGGAGTACCTTCACTCTCCAGACCTTTACAATGCTCCCCACTTCCCCCAGCTTCCTCTTCTGGTGTCATCTCTGATGACAGCTCCCTTGCTGCTGTGGAAGACACACAAGTTATTCCAGGTGCTACCTCCGATCATTTGGTATATCTAATGCATGCTTGAAACATGACAGGGTGCTTGAACACACATTCAGAAATTAATGAATATGGTGGGAATGTATTAACACCTTCCATATGCCAAAAGATGTTGAGATACCTATGGCAGACAATATTGTCTGACATTTTGCTGAATTCACGGTCATGCACTTGTCGCCTTCCCTTGGCAGCTGTTTCTCTGCTAGGGTTGTACTGAACTTTGACCCTGAGAGACAGCTGCCTCTTGCAGCAAATTTAGAAAAAACCCACATGCCACTGACCTACAGGCTGCCATCTTTGAGCTTCAAAGGTGCTTTTAAACCATTTAGATTTCTTTTACACAAAGACAAAGGATGAGAAGGTGAAGCCAACAAAAAAAAGTAGGTGATAAGAACAAGGACAAATCTTCAAATACTGGATTTCATACTGGTGCTTCGTTCTGTAAAAAGTAAATCATTACCAGCAGTTTATGCCTTTATGACTGTGATGAATAAAGGATGCTGTCAGAAGAAGCAAAGATTAAACACTAAAAATGTCTCAATCAGTGCTAGATATAAAGCTGATACTTCAACAACAACAACAACAACAAAAGAGAGAGAAAAAGGAAGCATTATCATGATATTAGCAGGTTATCCAGTTGGTTTCTCAAGAGTATGACAGTGCATATGTAATTAGAGAGGGAATGAGAGTGGTGAAAATGGAGAGGTGTGGCTTTATAGTGCACTGAGTGCTAGCACACACCTAAGAAAACAGCCAGTCACTCAGGAAACTGATAAACAGTTTCTGTACCCCACATCCAAACTGATAAGCTGAACTCCAGAAAGGAAGAACCCTTCATCCACTGGTTTAGTTATCCACCTGAGTATAGTGCAGGTCTGCCAAACTAGCTTTAGAAAGGTGTATGAAACTGAAGTGTACTTCAGCAAAGCATTGACTTCAAGTCAACAGTGCCAGGAAGCAGCACAGAGGATTCTGTGTGTTGTGCAAGGATATGCCACTCTGCTAGCTATATATATCCTTTCTGCCCTCCCACCTTTGGACTGTGATTGGACTGTAACTCTGCCTATCTTTTTTTTGTTAATTAATGGCAAGCCTCTTATCACAGAATGGTTTGAGTTGAAAGGGTCCTTCTGGACAGCGTCTCTTCTCTCCAGTATGTTGACTGCACCACATGATTTGGTGTCATCAGCAAACATGCTGAGGCTGCATTCAGTCCCACTGTCCATGTCTCCAACAAGAATTTTAAATAGAGCTGTCCCAGTACCAAATCCTGAAGAATGTCATTCATCACTGATCTCCACACAAACATTGAGATGTTGACCACAAGTTTTTGATTTGTGACCATTCAGTCAATTAATTGTTGAGTGATTGACTGTCCTTCTACTCCATGTCCCCCAGTTTAGAGACCAGGATGTCATGCAGGACAGTGTTGAATGCTTTGTTCAAGTCCAGGTAGATTAAGTCAGTTGCTCTTCCCTTATCCACCAATGTTGCAATCCTGCCATAAAAGGCCACCAAATTTGTCACATACAATTTACTCTTAGTGAAGCCATGTTGACTCTTAGCAATCATCTTTTATTTTCCATTTGCCTCAGCATAGTTTCCAGAAGCATCTGGTCCATGGTTTTGCCGGGCACTGAGGTAAGACACACTGACCTGCAATTCCTTGGGTCTTTCTTGCTTCCCTTATTTCCCTTTTTCCATCAGTGGGAACTTCACCGGGCTGCTACAGCCTCTCAAATAGGCTGAATAATGGCTTAACCACTTCCTTGTTCAGTTCCCTTAGGACACACAGATGCATCTCAAGTCCCATGGATTTGTATACCTTCAGTTTCCTTAGTTGTTCTTGAATTGATCTTCTCCTACATTCTCTCAGTTCTTGCCTTTGCCTTCTGTGACTTGGGTGGTACTTGATGAAAACTGAGGCAAAAGAGTACTTGAGTGCCTCTGCCTTCCTCATATCTCAAGTAATCAGATCTCCCATTTTCTTCTAGAGAAGACCCACATTTTCGCTAACCTTTCTTGTATCCCTGACTTACCTGTAGAAGTTTTTGTCCCTGGCCAGGTTTAATTCTTTCAGAACCTTACCTTTCCTAACCTGATCTCTGGTTGCTGAGACAATTTCTCTGTATTCATCCCAGATTACCTGTCTTTGCTTCCACCCTCTGTAGGCTTCTTTTTTGCATTTGAGCTTGTCAAGGAAGTCCTTGTTCATTTACGCAGGCCTTCTGGTGTTTTCGCTTGATTTCCTCTTTATTGGGATGCATTGCTCCTGAGCTTGAAGGAGGCGATCCTTGAATATAAACCATCTTTCTTGGGACTCTCTTTGCTCCAGGGACTTACTGCCTGGCACCCTACCAAGCAGATGAATGAAGAGGCAAAAGCCTGCTCTCCTGAAGTACAGGGTAACGAGCTTGCTGTCACCTTCCTCACTGCCCTAAGGATCTGAAATGTCACCATTTCATGGCCACTGCAGCCAAGGATGCCCCAGAGCTTCATATTCTGCGCCAGTCCTTCCTTGCTGGTGAGAGCAAGGCCCAGCATGGCACCTGTCCTTGTTGGCTTCTTGTCACTTGGAGAAGGAAGTTACCACCAGTGCATTCGCATTCCAGGAATCTCCTGGATGGCTGTGTTGTCTGTCCAAGAGATATACTGATGACTGAAGTACACCTATGAGGACCAGGGCTTGTGAACACGAGGCTGCTCCTATCTGTCTAAAGAGGGCGTTATTTTCTCCCTCTTCCTGTTCGTGGAGTCTATAGAAGATGCCAACTGTAAAGTCACCTGTCCATGCCCTCCTTTTAATCCTGACCCATAAGCTCTCAGTCAGCTCCTCATCCATCCTCAGGCAGAGCTCTGTACACTCCAGCTGGTCATTAACTTAGAGGTCCACAGTGCCTCCTTGCCTCCCCTATCTGTCCTTCCTAAAAAGCCTGGGTCCTTGCATTCCAACACTCCAGTCATAGAAGCCATCTCACCGCTGTCTCCATGTTGCAAACAAGATCATAACCCACAGGCATGTGCTCGTCTCTAACTCCTCTTTTTTATTCTTTGGGAAAGAGATTTTGGGTTTAGTCATGTTCATAAAAATCACAGTGTTGAATAATTGTTTTATATTATTGGCAATGGTATTAATAATGGTAACAACAATGAGAAATCACACAATAACAACAACCTGAGGTAGGTTGTTGGTAGGGATCCACAAGAATCATAGAGTCTGAGTTCTAGCCCTGGAAACAAGAAAATATTTGTGTGGTATATGCAATAGAATCTTTCTGTAATAGAAATCTTTGGGTTTTTTCTCTTTCCAAGCAATTGTTCAGACATTTCAGAGTTGAAAGGAATGGGAAACAAACCCAGAAATGTAAAGAATCTTTAAAAAAACCTGTTAGAGCAAAGGAATTCTGAATATTTCAGATTATGGGACTAGGTGCCTATAATAAGATTATAGGAGAACTTCTTATATTATGAATACTATTGGGTCCTTTTGTGTAAAATAGATGATCTTCTAAAATGACTTCATAGTCTTTTTCTTAACAGTTGTCAGAAAAGCTAAAAGAAGGGTAATAAGTCAACCTCACTCTATTGGTACAACTGGATTTAGGAAACTGATGAGAAAGGCAGTGACACAGTTGGTAGTTTGGTATGGAAATTGCTAAGAAAACAAAAAGCAGACTGTCATTCTCTTTAGTAAACACAGGTCTTTCCACTTGTACCAAATCCACAGACTGGGGGGGGGGGGGGGAGGAAGTTTTTCTAATAATCCTGTTAAAATTCAATCATGATTTATGAATAAAAAGCCAGTACTTCAAAAACCAACCCTACCAAACCCAGCTCCCACTGTGGACATGATTTCTACTTTTCTTTGCTGTTGCTCTCTAGAAAATATGACTGGAAAATATTATCTGATGCATTTATATCTCTTGTCACCATCTCGGAGTTTCTCATTTTCTGGAAAAAAATTAACATTCTACCATGAAGTTGAAATGATTTGAGGAAAGGTCATCCAAACCTTCAGATTCTTCTAAATAACTTCAGATTTTATTTGTTACCTCAAAAAGGCATACAGTGCAGGTTCAACAAGTTTTTTCATAGGAGGAAACTATCTGGAAAAGTTTGAGGAATCTGCAAAAAAGTAATTTGTGGTGGCTACTGTGAGCTGAGTTTGCACTTGATACTTTTTCCTGGGGGAGAAAGGTACCGCCTTCATGAAATGTGGCAATTGGATAGTGTCTCTGCACAGACATAGGAAGCAAAACTAGGGAGCTGAACCACCAGAATGGAAGAACATTCTTGAATCCTGGTTTTCACTCTCAGCTTTGATTTCCCAGATGCTTCTCTTGGTCCTTCTGCCCCAGCTGGTGCAAACGGTGCTTGTATAGAGAGCAGTATGTGTGAATCCCTCTGTCTGTGTTGGTCACTATTGCCTTCCATTTACCTACTGCACAAATCTCCTCTCAAGTACATTTCCTCTGGGGGTGGATTTGAGAGCAGTGGCTGGCGCAATAAACTCCTTCTCCCCTCGGCCTGCTGCGTTAGGTTGCTGCACCAGAGGAAGCAGTTCATGTGTTTTAAGGCTAGAGGGGACCATTACAATAATTTTACTTGTCATGCATTAGAGAGTACCTAAGTCAGAATGTACCTGGTCCTGACTTAAAGCCTTTGCGTTGCTTCCCCTGGTTATTTGTTTAATGTTTTTTTTACTTCCATCTGAAAATTTGGCACCACATTTACAGCTTGTGTTTCTCTAGTATAAAGATTGCATATTTGGAGTTTTGCTTAGTTTACTGAAGTTAAAGAGTGCTCTAATGCCAAAGTTTTCTACTCATGTACATAATTTTGGCCCATGAAAATACTTATGGACCTCTTTGCTCCCACTTACAAGTGGTACCAACAGCAACAGGCACAACTCACTGTTCCTCCTAGAAGAAGTCATGAGCTACAAGACATTTTCCTCAGTCTCTGTTTATAAAAGCAGTCTTCATCTTTTAATCAAGAGCTCCCTCCTCTCCATCTCTTTGTGTCCAAAATATGCAATTAGATTTAAATACACAGATGGCTGATTACATCCTACCAACAACAAACGTCAAGAGGATAGAAGCGAAAAAGGTGGGCAGCAGTCATATAAAAATTCCTTGTAACTGTCTGTCATTGCAACAGTGATTGATGAGGGGATGTTAGTCTCTGTATCCAAACACTCCTGTGCTATTCCAATTCTACCCACAATAAATCCCCTGCACACCAGGACACAGTCTGCTTTGCTCACCCTTCTCCTTTCATTGTGCAATCATTCAATGGAAAAGTGATCCCTCAGAGAGATTCCCTCTCCAGGAAGGAAAAAACCAGAAAGGCAATATTCATATCTGAGGAGGAGGTGGAGAAGGAGTTTTTTTGTCTCCTTCCACTCCCTAAACTGTATCTATCAGTAAGGCTGGAAATTTCAGCTTAGGAGAGTAAGATTTATTGCTAAAGAGAAAAGGAGTTGAGTGGTCCCAAACTATTCCCAAAATCTTTGGAGTAAAGTCTTACTGCAGTTGGGGATAACAATAAGAAAAAAAACCCTTATTGTTTCTGTGAGAAAAGGATATCGTGCCCAGTCTATATATATGCCTAAGGGAATATACATATTTTAAATACAAGTTCTGTGTAGCTTGCTTTCCAGGACAAAAAAAGGAAATAAAGATGGAAGAAAACATTGGAGTTCCCCTGGCTAGTCTGGAGGAATCTTTAGTTCCTTTACATTTATACACCTTACTTGGGTAAATCAAAAAGGAGCACCATGTCCCTGTGCAGGCAGTGGAGAGGAAGTCACCTGTAGAAGCTGAATCAGAGCGTTCAAGATCTCAATTACTTGCTGGAGATACTTATCTCCTCCCAGGGACTATAGAGGGAGCACAGGGTGATGACATTTAGTAAGTCAGAGCGTCAGTTTAATCCCTACAGTGAGTTGGCTTTCCATCCCTCTGAAGAAATACACTGTACAGATATTTCTCCACTTATAGAAATTATTCTGCATGGTGTGACGACAGAAACAATGTTGTATGACTTAAGTGAGCTGCATAGCATTTTCAACTCTAAACTCTGTCTTCTGGATGTTTAAATCAACTCTTCAACAGCTTTTGCAGTGACCTTGCAAAATCAGATTGCCATTTTGGCTAAATTTGAAAAAAAATACATAAATGAGTAAACTCCTCTTAGCTCCTAAATAGTTTGCCATATAGGCTGTTTATATACAGTATATGCTGCAAATTGGTTGGCTGGTCATCAGCAGAACTTTGCGGACACTTAAAGACAGAGCTAAAGCTGACTCCTGAAAAGAGAGAAGGATGATTTTGTGGTTAGGGTGTTCTTGTGGCTCATTTCCTCTCCTGTCACCCTTCCTCTGTGACACAGGGTCAGGAATCTACTCACAGTTCAGCCTTCAGAGCTCACACTATCCGTTAAATGGAAAATACTGTCCTTTTCTCGACCAGCTATTAGAAATCATACTAGAACTGAGCACCATCAGGGTGCAACCTGGTCAGGTACAAAATCAATTGTTCATCCCTGAGAGTGCTTTCAATTAAAAGTTTTGCTTGGTGAACTCAAGCTTTCAAACAGTTTGTATAACTGCAGAAGCTCTCACTTTTGTGCAGCTTCTTTCATCTTTCACTTAGTCACTTTATAGTTCTAATTCATTGAGCAGGACATGTAAACTTCCAGAGATAAAGAAATACCACACATTCCATCAGGCTCATGCTCTGTAGACCTTTCAGTGCTTTAAACACACGATAGTTTCAAAGCTTTGACAGCTGGCTGGAAAAGAAGCCTCAAGGCTTATGCTCTGTTTAGTTGTGTTACTAGCCCACTTCTGCACAACTTGCAAAACGAGCTCTGGTGTCTATGCTGCAGCTGAATTTACGAGAAATTCCACGGAGGTATGAGAAGGCAAAAGAAAATCTATCCTGTCATTTGCAGATTAGAAATTCAGCCAACAAGGAGGCATTCATGCCTCTTAAACCTGGAAATGAACCATAGGATCCACAGCAATGGCAGCTGAATGTTTTTTTGGTTTAGAAACCATATGTGAGTTGAAGTATGCTGATTTTGAGCATGCTTTGAGACACGGACAAGAGAAGGATGAATCACCTTTGAGAGCTGGCATAATTCAAACTGCCCTAGCCGGTGTCAGCGCTAGTCACTGAGCCTGAGGGACAGCCGAACTCCTTGGTGAGAGGAAAGGAGTCTGCACAGCAATTTTGCAGAGGCATGCAAGGCAAAGGAAGTTTGAAAGACTTGTGCCTGCAATTCCTGCAAGTCTGGTTGCCACAGCTACATCTCTCATAAGGTTATGTCAGTAGTCTGCAGACACCCTAAAGATACGTGGTTGACTGAGGGCACAGAATTGCACTGGAGTCCTCTGTTAGGAAGGTTATCTTCACTAGGCACTGCGCAGCAGACTTCCTTTGGGTTGCATTGTGGTTTCATACAGTAAGTGTTAAAGCACTATTTCGCTCTGCAAAACACAATCCTGCTTTTCCTCCTCATACGAGGAGTTCCATGGAGCCAGAGGAACAAGTCGGGCTTGTTGGTTACATTTATATCAGCCTTTGAACTGAACTCTACCTTCAGCTACACCTCTGTGAGTTAGCAAGTCTTGCCCTTCCCTGAAACTAGCTGGGAAGTCTCATTGCTGTTACAGAGGAAAGACGACAGCTTTTTTCACTCACTTCAGAGTTCCAAGAGAAATTTCCCAGTAGAACAGCAAAGGGCCAAGTGAAACAAGTTATTATTACTGTAATCATTTAGTCATTCTTGCTTTGTGAAGACAAATCTATTAGGAAAAAAAAAAATTCTGACCAGACTTCTCTAGTAAGGTATTCATTGATCAGAATTCAGCTACAGCTTTAAGTAGCCCTGAGGCATTCTGTTCAAAAGTCTAAGGAAGCTCAAAAAGCATTTATCTGATGAACTGACTTTGTAATTTTAAATGTAAAAAAAAAAAAAAAGGTCAATAGAACTTTTCTGCAAGAGAGAGGTACAGTTTTTCTTCCAATTGGGAAAAATAGAAAATAATAGGGCGCAAGAGTCTGCTATGAATATTGTGATTTTGCTTGTTTTCCCTAAAGAACAGGCTTTTAAGGTAGTTTCTGGAAAAAATGTTTGTGAAAACATGTTTCACAGAGAAAGATACACTAGTAATAATTTTGGCTGAGAATAGCAGAGGAAACCTGTGAAATGAGAAACAACAGTTCATGTAGAAACTTAGTCTTAATAAGATCAAGTTTTGCCCTGCTGTGTTTTGAAACTATCTGGAAGAGCCTGTTGCCTTCCACAAAGAACAAACACATCTAAAATTACTAACGCAATGACTCTACTTAACAAACAACTTAATACCTGCAGGCTTTCTAACTGGGTGTGGAGGTGTAATTTGCTCTTTTGGATATTTCATTTTGGATGGGAGCCAGTGTAAACTCCCAAGCCAAGTCACTCTGATTTAAAAACCATTTTCTGAAGCTCTTGGTTCCCATGAAAGCCTAATATCTGTTTAATAACTGGAGATTCAGATACAACTGAAGCACTGCATATGGAAGTTTTCTCTGACTAAAGTCTATAAAAGCAGAAACACAGTCATGTTTTAGAACACACAAACACGTTTGCAGTACACCTCGGTCCTTCTAGGTTAATAAAAGGAAATATTTACAAATTGAAAATATCTGTTTATATGTATTAGATCATCAAGCACAAGCATCTGCATTATTTTTTAATATGAAGGTTACATTGTACTTCTAATACATTTTCTAATTTTTTAAAATAATTTAAACTACAGAAAATCTGTGCCATGAGTTCCAGCTACTTTCACATTGTCAGAAAAATATTGTAAATATTTTTTTGTGGGTGCAGCAACCAGATGTAAAACTTTCTACTTATGACTAAGAGGATTTAAATCAAACATTGGAATAGCTCTTAAGCAGCAGCTAACTAGACAAACTGTCTTATCACTAAGATAGATATGAACAGTCTGTAAAGTATTTATGGCTTATCTAGTCATAGCCTAGGTGAAAGCTCAAGGTAGAAAACAGGAAAACAGATTTCTGAAAGTATTGTTCTTTAGTGAGAAAGGAGTGGAGGGAGAAGTAGGGAGTTGGGCTTCCCTTCTTCTTTGTGTGACACTCACCAGAGATGAGTGGATACAGAGGTAGGACACAGACAAGCTATCCCTGAAGAAGGGTGCAGTGGAAGGACTGTGTTCTAGTGATTGACCCTGCTGTGTCTGGGCACAGTCCAGTTAATACACCCTGTTACACTCAGGGCTCTTCTACAAATGCAGGCTTATTTCAGAAACAGAAGGAAGACATAGTTCTCATTTCCATTCCATTTAATTTTACCCTTTGCTATACTTTTTTTTTTCTCCTTGAAATAATTATTTTTATGCAGTTGCTTATTCAGAATGGCAGGTCAGTAACACTTGCCATTAGCTGAGGTAATGCCACTCAGCTATTCCAGTTTTCTTTGAGATACACTCCAACATGTTGTCTTCACATCTCAGTCTACAAGCACGTCTGGAGGGCAAAGTGGCCCAGGTGAAAACAAAACCACAGCTATAATACTGATGGTCATAGAACCACACCAGGGATGAGCTAATTCTGCCTTGGCAGAGCTGGGGCCAGAGGTAATACAGTGGATTTCTGACAGCTGCATTTTTGCCAGAGAGAACTGATAAAAATTTTTTTGGAGTGAAATCCTAAAGAAGCTGTATCAGGAACTCCCCAGCACAAATAACTGGCTGTCAGCACCAGTGCTGTGCTAATACTGCAGATGTTATAGGAGCACAGCATACTCAGTAGCAGCTATCCTGACTTTACTGAAGTTATGTACAAATTTTTTACAGAGCTGTTAGTTAAAGCCTCCCTGGTTTATCTGATAATGCAGGGAATGTTTTTTGTAGGAACTAAAAATAATGAGAGTAAATTGCAATACTAAAATTAAGGAGAAAAAAAGCCTGTTGAAGTATTGCCCTGTTGGACTAGTTCAGACTAGTTTGGCCAGGTCTGGGAAATGTTGGAAGATGGAGAATCTGAAAATGCAGTGAATCTTGGTTCTGACGTGAGAGAAAAGGCATTTTACCCATCTCATCACTGAGAGATGTAAGACTGAGCAAGACAAAGGCAAACCCTCTAAAGGATTTCGATGTGGAAAAATACATGTGACAAGCAGGTAAGCTGAGTGTTACTCATGCTATTTCAACAGTTTTAAGGCATGTTTTCTCCTAAATGCTTTTTTTCTAATTAGATACTTTGTGCTTTATGGAGCTGGATGGCTGCTGGGTGCCTTTGAGGGAGCAGCACGCTCTGAGAGGTACAGGGAAGCCAGGCCACTCTCTCCAGCTGAATGAAACCCAAATGCAGAACACTGGTCTGGAGGTTTCTGCTTCGGGAACCCGAAACCAGGGGCCTGTGCTACAGCAAGGAGACAGTCCTGCTGGACTGGAAAATATGCTCTGCATATCAGCAAATAGCTAAGAACAGCTAAGGGCTAGTTTGCAACGTTTAGGTGTAGCCATTACTAAGGAATGATGCAAATTGTTCCAGGAGGAAGCATGGGGGAACGTGCCCACATGTTGCTTTACTTTACCATAGCAATGCCACCTGCATGGGGCGGTTTGCCCTGCTTACCCAAATGTGAGAGGTTGGACTCACCCTCTCTGAAATGCCTGATTTTTTTGAGTTGATGGGGGTGAAGTAGCGCTTGTGTTCCTCTGGGGACAGATTGAAATTCTCTCTGGCTCTCACAAGGACTTTCAACAGTAATCTGTAACTCTTCTCTGCTTTTTCTGATTTGAATCTAGTCAAAGAAAAGGTTTATCCCATGATCTTTAAGCTTAATGGAACTTCCCCCCCCAACCCCGATTTTAGTATGCTCTCAAGTGTTTGTTACCAAAGGCACTTTTAAAAAATTTGCTTATGTAAAAATGGGTGATTCATTATACATATGAATATGAGTGGGAGAAACCCTTATCCCCTCCTTTTTTTTTGTAACCAGCTAGTCTACACAGGCATAGCTAGTAACTATGAAGAATTAAGTGTGTGTGGGGGAAAAACCCCAACAAAACCAAACAAAAAACCTTGTAGACAGATAGGGAGTTCCTATAGTGTTCATTTCATGTTATGAAGAGGGCCTTAAAGTTACATCTGTGATATGATTCTTTTTACAGTGCTTGTGTTGCATAAAATGACATTTGTGAAACGTTTGATCAAACAAAAATCTTCAAAATTGAGCATTTCTTGTATGTAATGCTTACAGTAGTTCATGAAGACCAGTAGTGTGAAATGCTATGAGACATGTAAAGGAAAAAATGTTCTTTTTAAGTTTTACAACTCAAGAGAAAAACTTGGGAAATACTCAGTGGGAAGTACTCGAATGAACTGCTAACACAGAGCATACTCCCAGTTACGTGTTAAAAGGTCATATATGACACTGCTGTTAAACTAACACTTATAATTGCATGGTCATGTTCCAGGCTTTTGCATGCATTGAAGACTGTATATAGGTTTGGTCAGGATGCTGCCACCTTCAGGAATTTAAGTTTTATTTAAATTTAGGTAACTGCAGTTGTGAGATGAAATAATTCCAGCAGTAATCTAAGTTTAGCTAATTTGCCAGGCATGTAAACCATCTTAGATCCTCACTGAATTCCCTGTTCATATGACAGTTCATCTCTGAATTTATCCTTCATAGTCTAAGGGTAAGAAATCTTAGGGCAATCTAAAGCTGGCTTAATTAGTGTTCCAAGGGGCTGGTTAAGGGTGTGCCATGTTAAGCAGGTAGCAGAAAGCTATATGAATGTGTAAATTACAGTAAATCAAAACCACTTTAAAATTACTCCCTCTCTGTGTATATATTCTACCAGATGAATCAAAAGGGTTAGATGTTCAATTATGCCTTGGAGGCACACACTGTAGCAAATAATTGCGTGGAACTGAAATGAGCGAAATGTATTTTTTCCATCCCTTTGAACTATTAAAATTTTTCAAGTGAGTCCCGTACTGTAACGAAAAGGGGATCTTTCAAAGTTTTAAATGCCATTTAGATCAGAATAGTAACTGTTGTAGTCCTGTAGTTAGTAGACTTCGATAGGATGTAAAATATGCTGATTTCATTCCTTGTTTTGAATAAAGGAGAACAAAGATTTGTCCCAAGGTCTTTCCTATTTAAAAAAATAACCTAATTGGTTGGCTATTTAAACGGTGCCTTGCTCATGCTCTTGTATTAATTGTGTTTAACATACAAGCCAATCTTGTGCGTTAAATACAGCCAAACACTGTTCACAGAATCAGAGAATGGGCTAAGTTGGAAGGGCCCCACAAATGTCACCGAGTGCAATTTTTCTGTTCATAGTATCAAAAAAATAATATTCATTTATCTAACTTTTTGATGTCTCAGGTGTAGATGGTTACATCTGAGCTAGTCACCCAGGTAACCTAGGGTCACCTAGTCACCATCTGTAGTCAGTGGAAGTAGAGTAAATACAATTAATGCCACATAGGGCAATATTAACCTGACCCAGTGTAGGTATGGAGTTTAGGATGAGACATATCCATCAACTATTGGCCAGATCTCTGCTGATTATGAAGAAATCCAAGCTCATATGTTTGTGTTGCTGTAGCAAACACTAATTTAGTCAGATCAGTCTCACACAATTCCCCACATTAACTAAATTTCAGAGATTGGTTATGATACTTACCTTGGGTGCTTGGAAATGAGGGTTAAATGTTTCCTTAGCCAATTTTCTCAAATACTCCTAACCAAATGGACCTGGTCCACATTGTAAAAATAATTAAATACTTTTTGGTTATCAAGCCTGGTTCTATGATTAATTTGATCTTTATAGGATATAACTTCAACTTTGTTTTGTAAGCAAGTATTAGTCCAGTTCTTTCTCTATACCTTAGACTATGTTTCAGCTGAAATAAAGAAAAATATATATGTGTTATTACTTATTTTTTCCTATAAATTTGCTTAGAAATTGGAACTTCCCTGCCTAAAACTGTATGTCAGAAGAAAAGGCTTTCAGCTTAGTAAAGATAGTTTTTCTTTTATCAGAAGTAGAATTCATCCTTTCCTACTGTCAGTTTTTAAAAGCTTAATGTAATGCAATATTATGGCATCCATGTATCATAACCTTAAAGTTATTATAAGGAAAAAAATGCAAATCATGAAAACTATTGTTTGTTTGCCAGCCCCTATCTCATGTTCTTCATTTTCCAGATGATATAGTAAACAGAAAGTCAATTATCTTAATATAAAAAAAAGTCCAAACAATTCTGTAGTATCCTTGTGTAGCCTACAGATTTTATCTGCTTCTAACATCTGATAATTGCAGTTATATAATTATATATATAGGTACCTGAAATAAGACTTTGCTTTGAACTGCTTGAAATGCAGCATAAAAGGACTGCACACTTCAAATGCACTATAGACTTGGCTTGCTATAGTATTGAAAGGTAGCATGCAGCTAAATTACTTATGGGACAGGGGGTTTATGTCTTGCCCAAGAGAGCCCAATTTAACTTCTTTCTCAAGTCAGAGGGATTCTGTCCTGTGACTACAGTAGGAATTTGCCAGGCTCCAGCAAGGAAAGAGAGGATGGTATCAGACATAAACTGCTTTGTCTTGATAGGAACCTGAGGCAGATATGGTTTTGGACAGTTAGTCTCAACAGCAAGAAAAGACTCTTGATGGTGTAAATACAGAGGTACAGCCTCACTCTCAAATACTTCCCCTTCTGAATCTGAAACAAATGTGTTACACTGTAAGTTTTCAAATATTGCCCTTTATCATTTGACTACAACTTCTGTTGTGGCAGTATCGCATCTCAGGTGTAACAGCATTTGTTTTACTTTTTTTCATGGTTGAATTTAGGAAAAATTGTGTGACTGAAGGTGAAAAGGGCAAAGAAATCCAATCAGCTATAAAACCTGTGGAATAATAATAATTTTCATTTTTGTATCTTCTAATAAGAAGAAACATCTTATAGTTACTGTGTGATTCTTTGTCTTCTCCAAAGGCAAGAGATATTTTTAGTTTATTGCACTTTTCTACATCTCTGCATTTTATATTAGAATTAATTAATGGAAAGAGAAATAAATAGAAGTAAAGACAAAATGACAGGGCAATCCAGGAAAACTTCAAACCCAAAAGTTATATGCATTTTGATTAATATATCTTTTTCAGTTTAGAATCTGAAAGTTGTGCTAAAATTTTAGGTGTGAATTATCTCATGAAATATGGCCCATTGTTTCATAATTACATGCAACCCTTGAAAAATCATGAAATCCTTGAGGGCCTCCACACAGAGCCTGTCCAAGGCTCTTTGGAAATATATATTTAATTCAGGGAGTGGAGTGGCTGAGTGAGGAACGAGGGAAAGAAAAGGGACTAGCGGTAGGAAGCTGTTCTCATGTCAAGAGGGGCCAGTGATGCTCTTGAAGAGCTCTACCTCTCCAGCACTTAGGGAGGGATGGGAGAGATGGTCCAACAGGATGAAGATAGGGGAAAAAAAGCTAGGCAGGCACACTGTCCATTTTGAAGGGCTGGGAGATGCTCATAAATGTTGCGGAAAAGGGTCTTCCTCTGTTTTGTGTCAGACCTCTGTATAGAGATCCTCCCACAGATCCTCCCATGAGTGCGCTTATCTTGAAATTACCTTCTCTTCTTCCTGCAGCAGTTCTGAACAAATTGTGATTCCTCCTCTGGGTCTCTTCTTCTTTGGACTAAACAACAGAAACTTTGTCAAACTGTTATCAGAGGCCAAGTTTCCCTGGCCTTTGATCAACCTTGTATCTCTCTTGTAGGCATCTTACAAAAGTCCCACACGAATAAAGACTTATCAGAGATTAGGATGTCAGAAAGTTGGGTTCTATGTCTTACAAAAAGTGCTTATGTTTATATATCAATGTTATCAGGAGAATAATAATTCTGTTGTTCCTACAGGCTGCTTTTCTTCAGTAGTTGAAAATCTTGGATCCAATTCAGCTTGTGATCCTTAAAAACTTAGAGCCTGTTCTGCATCTTGTTGCTTAGTTAGCCATTTTCCATCTCATAACTGTAAAACTAAGTATTTTTATGCATAAGTAGAATATTTTTGACATAACACAGGTGGAATTATTTCCTTCCTTAAAATTTAAAAATTACATGTATTGCTGAATAATGTAAAGCCAAACTCACTGTTGTTGCACTGAAAGGAGTTCATTCTCATAGGTACAAGTTTTCTAATAGAAAACTTGAATGTGTGTTTGCATGTGTATTTTTTGTTTGCATGTGCTGATGTTCATTGAATAGAGTACCTAAGTATGTGGAAATCTTGTTAATAAATCACTACTAGCATTTGTATGTCAGCATGCATGTTGCAGCTTGGTTTTCATAGCATTCCACCAGCATGGATCAGAGCATTCCTTACTCTTTTCCGTACCTATTAGCCTAGTTTAGAAGTACAACATATATAAATATCTCTTAAAAAAAACCCCAACAAAAACAGACTCAAACCAAAAAAAAAACCAACAAAAAACCACCCAAAAATAAAACAAAACAAAACAAAAAAAAAAAAAAAAAAAAAAGGAAAGGCAAAGAAAGCCTGAACTGGTACAAAAGATTTCAGTCGTCGTAGTTTTCACGAGACAGAATATATTTGCTGTTTAATGGTCATTTACAGACTATTGTTTTCATTTGGATTTTTGCAAAAAAAGAAAGATAAATAAGGTTTGGTAAAACTGTCTGGAGGTAGATTTGGGTTGCTTAATCATTCCTCCTGAATTTCATTTAACCGCACAAAGGGCAACTGAGTGCTTCAGATCTGAGTTGGATTTTCTATGTGGGGGAATAGTTATCATGAAAGTGTTATGCACACAAGGAAAATACAAACTGTGAAAAGGAAAACTTGTCTTCAGGTTTGATGTGGTTTGATATGCTGTAAATAGGGAAGAAATGTATCAGCCATCTCTGGAAAACTTCAGAGATTGTGCAGAAGCTTATGGCACACAGACTTTAAATACAGAACAAGATACTACCTGTTGCTTAGGTTTGACTGAATATACAGTCCAAGAAAACACCCAAAAGATAGTCTCAACAAGTTACTCTCTACTTAACAGGCATGCAATCCAGTGTGTTCCATATGCATATTAATGTTTTTAAAGAATAGTGAGTAGGCTTGTTTCTCAGTTCACATCATTACTATCAGGGCTACCAAGACCTGTTTCAAAAAGATCAACAGTATTACGCAGATGTCAAAAGGTGCAATCAATTAGGAAACAAGGCCTATTGCCCTTACAGTTGTTCACAGAAGGTGCCATTAAGTAGTTATTCTCTGCTCCATTACTCTCTCCTCCATCTTTTCTTGTACAGTCATTTATAAAGTGAGAAGTAGCAATTATATATTTCATGTTACAAGTGTTTGTAACTGTAATTATTTTCTGCACACTTTCCACAGGGAAAAATGACTATCTAAGCTACAGTGCTTAATTCTGAAAGTAAATTTGACGGAGTAAAGACTGTAGCCTTTGAGTGTCAATCAAAATATTTTAGAGGGCTGCAAAGGGAGTTAAATTTTTCTGGAGACATCTTCCTTTTTATTCTTCAAAGCATTTCGGTTACTGCAAGACTACTATGACCAATTACATACAACATGATCATGTTTATAAAGTAGGTGTGAACAACAGAGTTCCTGGTTGGCTTAAAATTGTTTAGTATGCATTCTCCTGAGTAATCATACTGAAAGTAAGGCCAAAAATAGGTAGTATTATTCATATAAAATGTCTTACCTAAACCTTACATGTAATTAACTCTTTTTGAAAAGTGATTTGGATGGATTGGAGTAAACTATCTTTTTTAACCATAAATATAGGAAATATTAAACTTATGATACAATACTCTAAGAGTTTAATACCTCATAAGATAATGTTCAAAGCTGAACCAGGGAAGGTTCAGACTGAACATCAGGAAGCATTTCTTTATTCAGAGGGTGCTCAAGCACTGGAACAGGCTTCCTAGGGGGGTGGTTGGTTCCCCAAGCCTAGTAGTGCTTGAGAGACATTTGGACAATGACCTTAACAACATACTTTATTTTCTGGTCAGCCCTGTAGGGGTCAGGCAGCTGGACTAGATGATGGTTGTAGGTCCCTTTCAACTGAACTATACTATTCTATTCTAAACCCCTCGAGAAGCTTCTTCTTTAATCTTGATTGTGCCATCAGCCATTTTTGGCTTCATTTTGTAGTGAATGTAGTGTAGTGTCACACTTAGAGAAAAATCTTTTGTTTAGTTATATGACTGGAACTAAAAGACAACACCTCAAGTGTCAGAAGTGTCCCAGGAGACTCAGCTGAGAACCAACTATTCTTAAAGACTAACAAAGAGTAATCAAACAACAGATAAGGACTGAAATACCATTTGGCTGTAACCAGACAAACACTAAAATCAATATTTGACAAGCATGTTTATCTTTTGAACACCTGGAAGGAAGCCATTATCGAACATAAAGAAACTGACAGATTTCCTGCAGTAAATGCAGGCTTAATTGATTGTTTTCAAGTTTTTGTATAAAAATGTTGACCACTAATCTCTGACTCAACAAAAAATTGTTTTGAAATGATTCTATACATCAGAGAAGAAACATGTGCTCTGAATTATTTATCTTAGTATTGACTATACCATACAAGTTTATGAAGCAGTGAGAGTGCTACAAAAAGGAGAACCTCTGAGCTTGTTTTTATATTCACTATCAATTTAGCAACAGATGAGAATAAAATATTTCATCATGTGCTTTTATTGCCAACAGCAAATCTAAGTCACATTCCAATTGCTTTCAAGAAAAGCAGAGGGAATTTGATGTGCTTCCATATCAGATATATTAAGATAAATCCTGCACTTGTGAACTACATGCACAGTACAAAATGCAATAAAAAGTTATGTCATAATTTTTGTAGAAACGTTGAATTTTTATTTACTAGCTGAAGGGATATGATTGTTTTGCTATCTATATTACTCATTCTTTCAAAAATAACTACATACTTTGCTTACTGTTGAACTTCATGAACTATGAACTTTAATTTTTTCCAAAGCTGGTATCTCACTGACAAGAAAGGCACCTCGGTGTGTTTTGCTGACTGCTCTGTTTTTTCCTAGCTCTAACTCTAGAGTTTCTTCCCCTCTGTACATGGGATGTAGAGCTGTATTCCTCCTAGGACCAAGCACCACCTTAGGTGATAGAGTAGGCAATGCACCTTGAGCCCTGCACTGGCACCTGAGGTGGGCCAGGACAAGCCTAGTGTTGCCAGCAGCTGTTCACAGATGTGTGTGCTTTCCTAGTGAACACATGGGGATTGAGTTTACCCTGAGGAATGGAGTGGGAGGGGTGTTAGTATACAATCTACTTACATTATCAGTCCTAAATAGCCCAATAAAATGGTATTAGCAACAAAGACCTTTTGTTTGCCTGATTACGTAACTATATTTCCAGAAGGAATTATTTCTATTCATGAAAAAAAATGGTTGAAATACTTCTGTAATAAATTGTTCCTGCTCAATAATCAAAGCAGACTTTTTCTTAGATGGGCATGCATTAACAATGCAGGAAACCTTTTACCTGTAATGATATATGTGATTTTTATATTTATGTATATATTGCATATTGCATGTATATTGCATATATGTTGTACATTGCATACAAAATACAAATGTTAAACACACATTTTCAAGCAAATTAAAAAATTTTTCTTATTTTAACTAACTCAGGAGACCAGTGCACTGTATTTAATGTCTGAAGGTGATAACCACCTAAGGAAATAAAACATCACATGATCCTAAAATATTTCACCTGGCAAGCTTGAATTGCTTTTACCACCACAGAGGTGAAACATGAGCCTCCTGTGAATGCTAAGAAGCCTGCATCTGCAACAATCAGCACAGCCTGGCAATCAGCTCTGCCTGCTTCTTTAAAGAGGTGATCACAACATGAAACGAAAGAGAATATGTAAAGAGCCATGGAGTGTGGCCTAGCTAACCACAGTGAGGGAGGTAGGATCTCACCTTTCTAAAGTGAATCTTATTTCACCCTCTTGAAGGCAAACCAGCTGGGACAAAGTAACAGCTTAACTTGTTTAACTAGTTCCGTTTTATTTAGAGCAAGGTTTACACTGAAGCCTGAAACCTTAATCTCTTTTCCTGTATTTTCTCACTCCTATTGTGCTCTCCATTTTTTGCCATTTCTAGAATTACAAATGTCTTATGCTTAAAAAAAAGGTGCCAAGACATTTTAGAAGGATAGCGCTGGGGATGCCTGCACCACCTTTCTGCTTGTGTTTGCCTCCCCACAGCCAAGACACAGAAGTGGATGTGAACCTGTTCCTCAAGCACAGCAGTTCACAGCCCAGTGTGTTAATGTCAACCAAAGTGGATGCTAGCCAGTGCACCTGACCGTGAATTACAGCAGCCAAACACTGGGCCAGTTTTGCTGACTCGGTGAGAAATCTGAAGGGGGAAGAAATTCTTACACCAGTTATCTTGTTCCTTATAGATTATAGAGGTTTCTCATCTTTTCCCACTAGGATTTTTTTGCACCATCATTCTCAAACCCATAACAAAGCAGGAATTAAATTTTGTTCAGAATTCACACTGGAGCATGTGTTGTACTAATGCAGAATATTGTAGGCTTAGGTTTGGTAGAAGAGGGCAAATGAGAGAGGAAGAACAACAGAAAGAAAAGGTGATTCTTTAAGCATGCAAGTGAAAAGTTCATGCTGCAGCCACAGCTTTTAAAACCATACTTGAGAAATAAGGAAGCACACCACACCTACAGCAGGACAGAAGACTGTAAGAAGGGCTGTGCAGTGTTACTGGAAATAAAACTCATGAAGAGACTGGGCATCACACTACCACTGGAAAAATCACCTGGTCCTCTGGGTCTGTTGCTATCAACCCTGTTAGCAAAACTTTTAGAGGGCTTGAATATATGAGTGCAACACTAAAATGCTAACTGAAGTGAATTTTAGTCCTGGAACAGCTTCCTAAAAGCATTTTGCGTGGGTCTTAAAAAGAAACCATGCATTGAACATTTTACTTGGTATCTCAGCATGAGACAGCATGCAGCCAAGAAAAACCACATTCCCCTACTCTTCAAGTATCTTAAAAACTTTATTGCCCATTAAATATTTGTTTACTTAGCCTGTAGTTGAAACCACAGCACTGTAAACATTGCTAACCAATGCTATTTGAGGTTTTGACTGAAACCTCACTCAGATGCTGAGATTTGTTGGACTTTCTCAGAGAATCAGCCACGAGTTTAAGAACAAAACCAAGACCAGGTGAGGGCAGA
Source organism: Lophotriccus pileatus (assembly GCA_035583135.1). NCBI lineage: Eukaryota > Metazoa > Chordata > Aves > Passeriformes > Tyrannidae > Lophotriccus > Lophotriccus pileatus. Next base: position 107,446,325 of record JAWWES010000081.1, on the reverse strand, counting down.
ATGTAAGTATCTGCTGGAGTTGAAAAACCATGAGGGCTTCTTTCTTGCAGAGGAAGCTGGGGAGTGCTCCCCACCCAAGGTGTTGTGACCCTGTGTGGTTACTTCTTAGTGGTATCAACCACATCAGTTCAGTAAATCTGAATATTTATGGGAGGAGTGTGACTGAAGCATACAGATATGTATTGATGTTATTGAAGAACTACAAATAGCAAAGAGTTAACACTCACAACAAAGTGTTGAGCCTGATTTATTAACTGAATACACAATTATTTTTTTAAAATCAGAAGCATTTATTGCTATACGGGGTAAAAGAAGCAAAGCCTTTTATTCTTGACAATTTTCATAACAACATGAGCATTTCCCTTGTGTATTTGTAGAACCTAATGACAGAAGAGACATACAACATTAAGCATGAGGGTATAATCTCTGTTTGAATTTTTCTAAATTACATGTTCACAAATTCATTCACTTGGGATATTACATTAGTATAAGTAAGAGAACAATCTTCAAAAATGGCAAACAAATAACCAATTAATTAATTATTATTATACTTCTTACTGCATGTGTAAGAGAGAGAAGTTCAGGGATTTGCCCAGGGCCACAGGTAGAGCTGGAAGTGCATCAAGGATTAAAATGGAGGACAAACTGATTATCATTGTGTTCACACTTCTTGTAGGCTTTCCAATAAAGACCATATGCAGCTAGATCAGATACATGAGACTATTTGACTGTTCCTGTAATGTAATAAAACTTGTATAAAAAATGGATATTATGTGAAAAACAGTAAGTAAACATCCATGTTGCAAATTATTAATTTATTTCACTTCACAGCTTTTGATAAGCGTGCCTACTAAATAGGTCAGGTAAAGATTCTGCTCTGTCAGCACACTGATTGTTGTACGTATTGTTCTGATGCTATTAAGAAACAATGTGTCATTGAGTTTCGTCTTTTATGTGAAAAAAGGAAAAAATAACAAATCTTAAAAGCGATTAAGCCACACCAGAATGAACAATGGAAGAAACATAATTGAATGATGAGCCTTAACATCCATTTTTACTGTATAACTACATATATATGTGGTATATATGCACATGTATACATACACACATGGGTATATTTGTTGCAGTATATATGCAAGAGTAACGATTTTATCACCTGCAATATCAAGATAATGCATAAACTCTCTAACTTCGTTCTAACTCTATAAAACCAGATCAAAGATTCAGCCCAGGTGTGGCTCTGGAGTTTCATTGCTCAAGGCTAATTATTCACAAAAAGTCCCCACCCTAGAGAGTTGTCTAGCAGGTTTGCCTTTTGGATGGTAGACATTTTAGAGAAGACACTACCTAAGCTCAGCTATTTTGTATGACACACTACAGCATCCCAAACCATTTCACAGATTTTATGAGATATTAGATCAACTGCAGATTACACGTGAATATAGTTTTGTTACCCAGAAGCAGAGAGGAGTTTTCCTTGAGCTCATGCTGAGCTCTAATTAAAACCAATTTCAGTGAATAGGCAAAAGCACAACATCGTAGAGATGGCTGAAACTTTTACCTTCATAATGATCAAACCTAATAAAATATTTATTCTGAACATAACTAAAATATGTGAAACAATATCCTACATACAAGAATATAACTCATTTAAGAGTGCACCAACTATCATCGTCTAAAAAAATCACTTTTAGAGATCTTTTTTTAAGGACAGCCTGTCTTTATTTGCTTATGAGTCATCAGCTGTGATCAAGACTGCTCCAGTCTGTCTTAAGAAAATGAAAAAGATTTATTGCAATCATCTGTTGTTGTCATAGCTGCACAGAGGATTAGCAAAGAAAAACAATAGCATTTTTCTAGAGACAATAATTCTTTCCCGCGAACCAGCTTGAAGCTAAACAAGCAGAGACAATCCTGTTTCTTGTTGCAGTGCTCTGTTCAATGTTTCCTTATGGATTTCTTTTCAATGGTTCAACTGGAACATTCATAAGCTTCACTCAAATATTTGAGCAAAAACTCTATAAAGAACATAAACTTCACCTCTCAGTACTAGCAGCCCATTTATTAACGTGATTATCAATATTTTATTTAAATAATTTTTTTCCTCTTAGCAGATGAGATTGTAAGGACACTGGTCTTGCCTGCCTTTGGTCTCATTCAAAATATGGGGTTTTTTTGTCTTCTCTGCCCTGTTATTTCTATATTTAGCTGTTAGAAATGTCTTGATGGTATTGAAAAGTACCAGCATCTATCACATCTAGAGTTTTTAAGAGGTAAGTGAGCTAAGCAGTGAATTTGCATGAATATTTGAATTTGGCAGAAAAAGCTGAGATTCTTACTCAGTAAAAATTCTCCTGGAAGACAATACAATTTCCACCTGACTCAGGAAATGAGTAACGATTTCACACAAGAGGACATCTGAGGAACCTTTCATCTTCAGTCATAAATGTCAACAAATCAATCAAATAAGTTTGTACGGAAGGTGTCATTATGCATGTTTTGGTGTGCAGATACCTTATTAGAGGAAAGATAAAATATATACAAATGACTATATGAGCTCTTACTGGGATCAGAAAGGCTGTGTTATTAATGCTGTGTTTAGTTCAATTTATTACACCTGTCATGAAATATTGCATCCACTTATTAAGGGCTATCGCTGCATGGAGAGAGGCTGAGTGGGTCACTGGACAGGATGCTCTGGCATGACCACAGGCCACCAAAGACTGGCTTTCTCTTTGAGGCAGGTAGTCAAGTATCCTCTTTCCGTCCATAAAAACAGTATTTTAGTCAATTAACTTTATTAGGTGGTTATAACTCCCATGAATAGGAAAACAGAAACCGTTTCTGTGTTTTGTGGCTTCACAGCATTCAGCCTTTCAGGAAGATAATCTGTGTTGAAATGTCAATGCATTTAATACTTTTGATACCAATGAGAAAGATTTGTATGACTTTTTAGTAGAGTAAAAGTAAAGTTGTAATAAATAACATTTTTTCAGGTAATTCTGATTCCAGGTATGATTCTCCCCTTTGTTCAGTTTATGCATGATCTTGGCTATTTGTATGAGATTAGAAGACCACAAAGATCCCTTCTTTCCTTCCTGTAAATCAGTGAATTAATTTCTTCCCCAGTTACCACGTATGAGCTGTGTAATTAGAAAAATACTGTATATTTTGTATACTTTGTATATACAATATACTTTGTATATTGTACATATGAAGTATACAAAATATACAATATTTTGTATATTGTATATTTGTATTGTATGCTTCGGATGTTACTTTCTGAGCAAAAGAATATGTCTTTAAGCTCTTTTCTTTTAGTGCAGTTTCACAATATGATGTAGAAGACTTCAAATGATAGTCTTCCTGCCATTTTGTGTGTGTTTATGTGCATGCTCTGCTCACTGTGTTAACAGCTGGGCTTTTGGTAAGAGTACAGTTTTCTCGAAGTCCTACAGAAAACAGTACGCTGAAACAGATTCTTCATGATGTCATCAGAACTTCTGTAGGTGACAGCAGCTTGGAAGACGAAGTGGAAGTTACCTGGGGTCTCAGGAATGGGTGCATGGCATTGCCTTGATCCATCAGATCAGGGGTTCATCCTAACAAATGCAGTCTTGGCGTAGATGGAGAAATAATGTTATTTGAAATAAATAAAAAATATAAATACTTTAAACTCTTGACTGTGATGTCATTTACTCTATTTTGTGTCTTGTGATATGAGACTTGCAAATGATGCAATGCTTAAGAGGGTTTTAATCAGAGCAATCAGGAGACCTTCTAGCAATCATGGAGGCTGTTAATATGGATTTTCATGAATGCCTGCAATCCCCAATGGTTAAAATGCAGTATCTTGTGAAGAAGGCATATGGATGATGGTCTGAAATTTAATCCCAGACTATTAGTTATCCTATCTTAATTATCAGTACATTTCCATTCAGTAAAATGATGGCACCAAAGAAAGAGTATAGATGTAGTTTCTGTCACTTGATGTGATACTATTAGTGAACTTTGCTATTATCTAATAGCAAAATGCTGGTGTAATTTGTAGCAAATGTTATGTAAGGAAATTAAATATGAGCTACCTGACCTTGGGCTTAAAGACATGTCGACTATCATAGCTTGCATGCCCAGTAACTCCACTCAGATGGGTGGGGATTAAATAAACACTAAGTATGTTTATAATAGCTTACACTTTATTTAGTGTAAATAGGTCTAAATAAACAGCATATAAAACAGCATAACAAGATGACACAATTTGCTAATTGTGTTGTCCGCAGCACATGTATCACTTCTTCCTCTAGGAACAGGGAAAGCTGGGAGTGGAAGAGGCAGCTCCCTCAGGGACACTGTGCCTCCCAAGGGTACCCCAAGGGTGAGCTAAAGCTCACTGGACATATCAAGCTCAGACATTTGACCTGAAATGTTCGTAATGCTGCTATGGAAATAGCAGCAAGGAGCTGATGCCATGCATAAACATGTGAACACGTGTAGTTCACCTCTGCATACACATGGAACTGGAGAAAGAAATTTGGAATGTGAGGAATTCTGCGGACTGGAGTTTTCTTTTAAAGCTGTTTATTTTGGAGGGGAGAGGAGGGAGAATAATCACTGCAGAAAGAGAAACTGTGTTATAAGAATAGTCAGTCACTGTTCTCAGGAATTTGCAAATGTTTAAGAAGTTAAAGCTGCTAGAACTTTTTTTTTTTTTTCATTAGCTTCTGCACGTGACACACCTTATTTTAACTGATTATTATCCAAATCATGAACTACGAAGATAATTGCTTCCCTGGCCAAATGACAAAGGAATTCTTATTTCTTATTCTTATGTCCTGTTGAATGCCGAAGGCATAGTGCATGCTAAGGCTAATGCTCTGCTTTATAATAGACACCTACTGATTAGTAGTTCTCAAGCTTAATTTGGTTATGGTATGATAAATTAGGGAGTGTCTTTCTAAGTAAAACTGACATAATGCTTTTTTTTTTTTTCACTGGAACTAAAATAAATTTGTGCTTCCAATACAACACCTCCAGAAGAGTTAATTAGATTAAATTTGAAGCATCTTTTGCATTTCATGTATTTGACAATTAAAAAAAAGATCATCCCATTCTTCTCATGTGAGAGTGTTGTGCATAAGTGTTTTCCAGAGTTACATTTAGCAACATCGCTACCTTCTAGTAGTCATGTGTGACTCCTTTATCTACATCTCTCTTCAGAGGAAATGCTGTTTTTCTTTCTTTACCTTCTACTAATGTTTTTATTTGTAAGAAGCCAAAGAAAATTGCCTTTACTGATTTGCTTCTGTGTGGGGTACACACATTTCTCTAGTTTGAAGCCTAGTAAAGGAATTTATTTACCTGGAGCAGGTTTCTGAGAAGACTGAGATTGGAGTGTCCATGTAAAGGGAAGAGAAGGTGATCATACTGATGGTGTCTCACTGAGGATGAGAGGTGACTGAGGATGAGAGAGATCATGATTGCTGCTGGAGTGAGAGTGAACTCTGTGTTTTGGGAAAAGTTTGTAACAGAGAGAGAGGGAAGCGCTTTTGTATCCTGTGGACCTGAGTGACCACCCAGCATTCAGCTAAGGCAGCAAAGCACATATAGCTGGCATTCATTTTGTCTGGATAAGTGACTCTTTCTCATGCTTGATTAAGATTGATGGGGTTTTGAACCCTTGCCAAAAATATGCCTGGGTGAATCAAATCAAGTTTGCCTTTGGAAAGATGAGCTGTAGAGCTTGGAAGCCATTGAGATTGAGGCTGTGAGAAAAAAAAATAAGAATTTGGGAACTGGGTCTGTCTTAATCTGGTGAGCTTGGGCAGTCCTATACCCCTAAATCTGCAGCAGGCAGGAGCCTGTGCCAAGTGGGTGATGACAGTAACGCCCTGAGGTCTGCTCAGCCAAGTTGATGCTGAGGAGCTCAGTAAACCCCCTAAGACCATGCACAGTAATTTGACATAAAGTGTTTCAAGATTCATGGTTTTATACCTATTTACCTGTCCTAAATAAGCTCCAAACATCTTCACTAAAGCATTTGGATAAGGAGTCAAATTGCTAGCAAAATATGCAAAACAAATGCCAGAGCAAATATATGACATATTCAAAAAAACATTTTTGCAGACAAATAAGGGACTTTGCAGACATCAAGGCAGTAGAATGGAGAAACTTTACACCATCCTTTGTGATGTTTGCACTGTGCTGCTCACGTGTAAGTAGTTACCAAAGACCAAAGGTCACATTTCAACAGAGGAAAAGAATAATGGATTTACACTAATTCACATAATTATTCCCAATTAGCTAGAAGATAAACATAACTGTAATTTATATATTTTATGGATTCTGTTTTTATATTTGTAGGTCACACAATGAATAACCCTACAGATGTTGCATTACAGACTCCACCTTAAATTTAATATCCCATGAGGACAATAAAGCTTACATGATGAGAAGAAGGTGACTCCTTGGTGTTCCTACCATTACTGACCTAATACTATAAGAATATCAAAGTTAAAATCAGTGATATTCCTATAATGGAATATCATTGTCATATAATCATTCCATATAACTAGCATGTATGTCTATACATATTTCAGCTTGGCTTCTCTAGAAGACAAACATTTTATTAGGGAAGATATAAAAGAATCATTTGAATTTCATTAATAACTATTTTTAGGAGATTACCTAGCCAAACAACACTCAAACAGAGTGACCTACAGCACATTGTCCATGACCTAATCTTTTGCTAAATACTATATACAAAAACATCCCTTACTCTTGTTTGTGTGATTCTGTCTAATTTTCTATAAGATTGGATGTTATAGGTGGATGTTAGGAAGGAAGCATCATCTATTCTCTCCAAGTTCAGAGCAAATACCACCTGTCATTCTTTCTAAATAAAAATTTATAATGTGAAGGTACTGTTACAAATGCTTAGGAGACGATGCAGGTTTATGTGTTAGGCAGTAAAACACAAATTCTACTCCTGACTTTTGAAAATTGTCATGGAGCTGAAGAACAAAGAACATGCATAATAAAATAAAGTCTGAGCAGCTAAAGGCAGAAGTCCAGATACGATAGGACCTCCTAGATGCCCACTGTCCCTTTTTTGGGTTCAGCTGATGCAGGTGTGCAGCTGAGCTGAAAGCTGAGCCAGAAGTCCTTGCCTGCTTGCTTCCACCCAAATCATCGTGATGTCCTAAGTTCATTCCTTTGTCCTTCACCTTGGGGCCGAAAGTCAATGGAAGCCATTAAAGAATTGCAGTGATTCAAATCTCTATTATTGGTTGAAGAAGAAATGTAGAGATTAGGAAAGGCTGAAATGAACAAGAGGGGTAGGGACAATTTATTGTATAAAAAACCCAAAAACTTTGCTCAAAAAAAAAAAACAACTGACAAAACCTTTCAGCTCTATAGCACCTTGAAACCAAAACTCTCAGGCTGGTGAAGGGACTTGAACACAAGTCCTATGAGGAGAGGCTGAGGGAGCTGGGGTTGTTTAGCCTGCAGAAGAGAAGGCTCAGGGGTGACCTCATCACTCTCTACAACTACCTGAGAGGAGGTTGTAGCCAGGTGGGGGTCAGT
>JAWWES010000081.1:107396357-107433340 GCA_035583135.1 Lophotriccus pileatus | reverse complement strand
CAAGTCAGGGTGAACATTATCAGATTCTTGGCTTCATCTTCATCTAACTGTACAAAAAGGACTCTAAAGGTAAAAAGTGAAAGCACTTTCCTACAATTATGAGTTAGCTGTAGAGTTTCTTCGGCAGTTGTTCTTGCCACTCCTTTACATGCCTTTTGCTTATTGCTGATACCTGCCATAAATGTCACATGATCTTCTAGCTAGTTCTTAACTGCTATCTAATATTTCCCCATGGGGAATTTTTTAATGTTTCTGATGTACCTGTGACTTATATGTTTTGATGGAGTCTTTATGTCTATTTTTACCCACAGGAAAGCTAGAAAAGGAACCTGGAATTCAGGAGTTAAAGCTTAAGGGCACCTAGAGAAAAGAGAAAGGCAATTGATCTCCTTTTGAGCTATCATTGGGTCAGCTGAAGTAGCAATATGAAATGCTCCAAACAAAAACAGGGATTGGCCACTTGAGCCATACCAACTGCTGGGAAATCAGATGCCTTTCCCCTGGCACCCACGCAGTAACGCCTGCACCAGCACTGCGACTAATTGGCAGCCTACTGACCTAGACGGTTTCCTGTTTTGCCTAAGCCTACAGCAATCCCCAGATCCATGTTCCCAGTTTGGCAAACTAACAGGGGAGGCACAGGTATGACAAAAGCCCGGTGGCATTACAGGCAGTCCTCACGTCAGACTTGTAGGTGCCGATGCGTCTTTGCTGGTGGTAATGTAATGATGGAGGAATGCAGCTACTGCCAGTGGAGACTGCAAGTGACAGGCTTTGGAAATACTACCTATATGCCTACACTATCAATTATTTTCCTACATCTGTAGCTGTAAGTAAATTGCCAGTGTATCTTGGATGCAACTTTATTTATCTCAAAGCATTATTACCGAGCATACTGATTCTAAATTCACCTGAATGAAAACTGACCACAAAACCACACTAAACAGTACTAAATAACTGTAGGTGTCTGAAATTTATTGGTAAATACTTGATCAAGAGACAGAAATAAGAGAGGGCAGAAAATAAATTCTTCCTAAGAGATCACACATTTTATATGATCAAGAAAAAAGAAGTTTTACTGATACCTCTGATCAATTCCCAAACACAGTCTTGCTCTCTCTCTATATTAATAAAAACCATTGGCTCCTCCCTCTCACTCTAATAACCATACAGTCCGAGCTTAGAAGCACTAATGAATTTCAATGTTCTGTTGTATCCTGCAGGGCTCACAGGAATTATTTCAAGAACATACCTAAAGCATAGGAAATTCACCCTTAGCAATACATTGTTTTCTTTCCTAAACTTCTTCACTCCTTTCCCTTCTACACATACGCCCACTTTTGTTTTCCAAGAAGCTCAAAGTTAAGGAGAACAGAGGAGACTGCTTTCCAGATAAGACAGAGAGACAGGGAAAGGCAGCTCATGTGGCTTGGCCCAAGTGAAACCTGCCCTTCAGGATCAATTTCAGGTTTCAAAGTAGACAAATCCATCCTTCTCACAGCATTCATTACGTTGTGCACTGGAGGGCAAAAGGTTACAGAGGCATGTATTTCCATACATCCTGTTTATATGAATTGCTAAGGTCAGGCTTGAGTTCTCCTGGAGGTATGGGGAGAGACACTGGAAGAATCTTCTCTCCAAAGGAAGCTCCCCAGGGTTTTGATAGTAATTTCAGAAGTCCTGTACAGTGTCTCAGTTGACACATGGAGGGAAATCAGAGCAGGTTTTTCCTCTAGGGACAAGTCTACATGCCCATAAAGACATGATGGAATACAGAACAAAAGAAGATTCAGAGATTTCAAATCTCTTAGAAGTACTGGGTCATGCTGAGCTGTGTAATAGCTAGAAAATGAGAACATTTTTATAGTTGTGATTATCCTTCCCATTCTCCTCTTGTTCACCATCTTCCATGGGGCCCAACGCACTAAGTTGAACAGCAGAAAAAGCATAGCTGTGCTCTTGCCTTCTTTTGCTCAAATTGTTTAGCTGCACCAAGGTTTAGATTACACTGTAAATACTCCTGCTGAGGTCTGTGTTTATTCAGTGGTTTGTGAAGCACCAGCAACAGCACAAGAGCCTTGATAGCTGCAGGGTGCTGGAAGACACTTTGTAAAAATAAGTGATCATGTATAGGTCAATATTTTTAAAGTGTTCAATCTACAAGGTTTCAAATTTAACAATATATGTGATGAAAAGGTGGTTACACCACCCACAATTGTCACTGGAATTTAAGGAAAGCTAGGCTAGATATGGAAAGGCAACTTTGCAGCACAAGATCCAGCCCTGAGAAACCCTGAGTCAGCTCTGTTAGTTCCTACTGAGGTCTCTAGAAGAGATTTCTTCATACACAAAACACAGATTTGGAGGAGGGGTGGATAGTCTCCATTTACAAGTAAACATAAATATGTTGTGTTCTTTGGAAGGGGGATTCAAGGCTGAGCTTCCCAACGCCCAGTCTAGTGGGAAAACCAAGAGGCAACAGAAACCTCTCTACAGACAGTTAACATCTGATAGTACAGACAGATGGATTATATCCTGCCTTCTGAAGTTTTATGAGAAAGAATTGATTTAAACACCTAACCTGAACAGGAAATTCAAAAAGTAAATAGATGGTTTCTTAATCCTCATTACATCCATGGATTAACCTCTAAGTTTTCTTCCCAAATACTGCTGAGTTTAGGTTGCTCCCTGTTTCTTCAGGATCCTCACATAAGATCTTAAGCTTTGTCCCTATATGCTGCAGGAAGATTTGGCATTGAATTTAAGGACTGTGTGAACTATTGCTGGCAAAAATCATATCAAATGAACATTATAAACTTTTACACACCTTGTATTACACGAGCATACTTCTGCTGGTTGATGGCAGTGCTGCACAGTCAAGCCCCAGCATCATGCTGGCCAGAGATCTTCATTGATGGAGCATGTCCTGAGGTGGGAGGTGTTTTAATGGAGATTATGAATAGAAGAGTGAAACAAGGGTTCAGGGACCACGGAGTCATGAGGGTTTAGCCAACACAGATCACAAAGTAGAAAAAGAACAAATGAACTTCACTCATCACGTGTTGCTTTCTAATGAAAGGGCTATTTGAGCCTCATTTGACTAAAAGCTTTATTACAGATTGTGCACATATCAATGAGAAATCAGTCATATAAACTGCTGTGACTGCTGACTACAGAAAACTTTGCTGCCACCTAAAATGATCCTTTCTTGAGGAAGTAATAGAGTAAGACAGGTTCCCATCAATCACTATAGTGTAATAATTAGAGGAAAACAAAAAGGAACACAGTAAAAGTAGCTATTTTATAGAGAAACATTTTAATTTTTTAATTAAAAGGCATCATTAACTCTTGATAAAAAAATCAGTTTTTCACATATCCGCTTCATGGAGTAGAACAGTTCTGATCAGCTCTGATTTACTTTCGTGAGACGTCACAGTGTAGTCACTTTAACTGTGATACAGAACAGGGATCTGTAAATGCAGGGGCTACACTGTAGGCTACAGACCTCTGAAGCTTTTTTATTGCCCCACTACAGCTCATCTTTAACTTTTTTTCTGTCGTGGTGCTGGCACTACCCATGTTCCTGCTATTGGATGATCATAGATGGACTGGGACACATTACTCTGGCACTGGGCCTTATATACAATACGAGTATATAATGTAATTATTGCTGTGGTGCTGTGCTACAGATTTAATTGTAAATATCCACATGGCCTGCACACTATACACAGCTGGGTAACTTCAAGAGGTGTTGTCTAGTCATTCACTAGGTAAAACTGGACTGTGGTTAGACCTTTCCTGGGGCAAATTGCAGCTAATTGGTTGCAAGGAAAAGACAAGCAATTTCAACACAGTACCTCCCATACATTCATTGTCACTTGTTCATTCCTTAACAAGGAAGTTATAGTTTCGAAGGATTCATCCACAGCTTGTTGGGACCCATCGAGTCACACGTGTTGAATAAAGGCTTGCTCACCCTTCTGGTCCTCTCTCTGCCTGTCCCATCCCAGTGATATCAGGTTTTGTAGCACATAGTGGTGGCTTCTCTCTTTTTTGACCCTATGCATGACATGCAGGTGGCCACTGTTATCAGCTCTTTCCTGGGAACGACGCTCTGTGTACGTCCTGTCTTATCACAAGCCTTTCCAACATGATTCCATATCTTGCAAAATCTGCTTGCAACGCATTCAGCAGCTCCTCTTACTACAATGTCATTCACTTTCCCCTAAACAGATGCAACTTATATGTGAGCTGGGCAGTAAACATAATCCTGACTCCATTTACTCAAATATCTGTCTATTTTGGAAGGGAAATACCTGAGAGGAGTTTATTGTGACTACTGAGCTTGGTACAGCAATATCTCCATCCTGGGGATAGTGCATGGGAAAAGTTCAGTACTTTTTTTGCTGATTCCGTGCAGAACATTTTCCATTGTTTCCTCCCAAAGCAAGGTAGACTTGTATGACATATACCTAGTAATTCAATCCTAGATTATATTTTTCAACAATTCTTTTCATTGCTAATCTTTCATATATGCATGGGTGGAGCACTCATGGTAACTCAAACCTGTCCAGCAAGAAAGAAATTACTGCATAGAAGGTGCATAAATCTCCATTACAGATTTAAAATTGTTAAGTGACAATATGTTCTGGAGTTTCAGAGTGATTCCAAGAGTCTTTCAGTAGTACCTTATTAAACTTTTATTTAGAGAAAACTTGTTATATGACGTTAGATTTTTTTTAAGAAATGTGCTAATTTGGTAATATTTTATTAGGCACAGGTTATGGTCTTTTAATGGTCTGGTTAATTCACAGTTCCAAACTAAGAAATTTCAAGCTCTTGCTTTATTGTGTAATTAATTTATTTCTTGCTGAATTAAAAGGTTGGGGGAAATATTTTTGTAGTCATAGCAATGTGATAAGCACCAAATACTCTGAATTTTTCACATGATAGGACATTCAACCTCAAGCATCTTTACATTTTTGTATTCAAATTTTCTGTCATAATGTTGAACTTTTTTTTCTCATTACTTAAATTTTCTAAGTAACACATAGAAATAAATGAGTGTTCATTAAAATGTATACTCACTTCAGACTCCCTGAATGAATTTTTAAGCTTGTTATGGAAATTCAAGTTATGCATAATTAAGAGCAAATATTAAAAAAAGAGAAATCCTTGCCAGAACTTTAATTTTGCAAAATGAGCCAGATAGTCAAGAAACACAATAATGCCTAAAGTAAAAAAAAATCCTCATAAAATAGAAGCAGAAATTGGTTTTATTCAAGAAAGACATGCCCATTTGTTAAAACTTCTCTGTGCTGATAAGTCATATGATACAATGATCAGAAATGAATTGACTACACTGATAACTTACCATGTTGAGAATAATCTGATGAAATACTTAATTTTAAAAGAATATTGTAACTTATAGGATAAATCTCTGTTTCTTAAATTAAAAAACTGAAACAGAATTATACTTCTAGAACAAAAAAAAAAAAAGGGTAAACTTTGCCAGTAATTTATAACTCTAACAGAATGATGACAAGTTTAATAAAAAATTGAGTCAAATTCTTTCATTACTTGCAGAAAGAAATGATTCAGGCTAGTTTAACCCCTGTCTACCTTCATAAATGGCTTGTCAGATGTCTGGGATGAAATTGCACTGAATGGTTTTTTGAATAATTGCCCCAGAATATTGGAAAGAGAGGTCTGGTGCTCTTTTTCAGGGTTCATTGTTTTGCCTTGCTATTTTATACCATATGACAAGTGGTCTCAACTGGGCTATCATATCAACAGAGCATTTTAGGAAGAGACATGTCACTCACATTTCTCCTTAGTACATAGGACTGCTCTGGTCTATTAACATCTAGGTCTCACTTGTTTCTATGCCCCTCTTTAACATATTTTATAGTAAATTATTTAGTGAGTTGGAGTTCAACTGTTCTAGACAACGTCTATTAGCATGACTCATTATTATCTAAACATTCAAAGGTAGAACTGGATCTACATTGTCTGGTTTCAGCATAGGCAAACCAGCATTGCAAACATATGCTAGCCTGGAGCTGTATCACTTAAAAACAAACTCAAATTTGCTATGCCAAAAGCATAGCAAAAAGTATTAATTAGACAGTCTTGAATTTCAAATCCTGACTTGTAACAGGAAATTGAGAGAAATTTATGTTTTAATAAATGTAAACACTAAAATTGTTTGAGAAATATTGCTTCTGATTATCAAGGTGTTGCTTTGTCATTCATCATGAATGTTCCATGCAGCCCTGATTCTCCCACCTCAGGAAAGGATATGGAAGAGCTACAGCAGATACAGAGAAGAGCAATAAAGATGATCAAAGGTATGAATGACTTCCAGGGGAGGAACAATTACACAGGCTAGGAAACTTTAGCTTGGAAAACAGGCAGCTGAGGGGGTATATGATAAAGTCATAAAAAATGGGGAGTGGCATGGGAAGGGTGAATAGGCCTCTCTGGCTCATTATGTCTCTCAATAGCAGGAGTAGTGACATCAAATTAATCTATGGGTCGTTAGTTCAACAGAAACAAAATGAGGTGTTTTTTCATGCAGCATGTATTAAGGTTTAGCACTACTTGTGAAAAGGTCTTTTGGAATTTGAGGTTTGTGCATGTTGAAGGGCAAGCTGGAGAAGTTCATGGTAGAAAAATCTGTAGGGTCACAGAATACACAGTGCTCATGAACTCCCCATATTGCAAGTAATCAGGCTGTTGCAATGCTTGGAAGAAATATCACTACTCACTTGCAGTGTTTTTATAATTTTTCACTGCTATTCTGTTTTATCCATCAAGTTGACCTACTTCAGCACAGTTATTTTTATGTTATTTGCTTATTAACTGACAATTGTGAATATTTATATGGTATATCTGTACATTTTGGGTACATGACCAATAACTAAAAACTTGATTCTCAGATTAGCTTCCAAAGAACATCACAGAAAATCTGTTTATATAAATAAAATCTGAAGGAATATAGTGTGATCTGCATTTAAAAATGAAAGAAAACTTAAAATACTCAGCCAAATATTTGTAGCTTAAATATAAATTTATATTTTTACCAAGTCTTCCATCATGATATAAAAATTTAAAGATTTTAACATGACTATGAAAATATATTATCTTTCAACATCAGTGAAATTGTGTCAAAATATATTTTTGAAAGACGTTATCTGCTTATAGCCTTATACTTATCTATTTAAAAATGAAAGGACAAAAAATGTAGTAAGGACTGGGAAAGCAGACATTTATAGTTTAAAGAATCTGACTACCTGTAATACAGGTAGTCTAGCCAATTTTTGTACAGACTCTTTTACATTAATTACCTGCTTGAAAATCTATAGATTTTCAGACCCTAGTTTACCAGGGTCTGAATCCTGAAATATGACAGTTCAGTATGTGTTTTACTTGGCAGCTTCACAATACAAAATTCAAAATTTGAGTGTGCCATTGACAGACCTCAATGAGACACTGTATGGGGAGGTATTTATTTGGTTTTGGTGGATCTGCTTTATTCATCTGGCAGATGAAAAGACTCCAGCTGAAAACAGAAAACTGAAGTGCCCAGACAGACTGCAAAATTGATATTAGTTTTAAACTCATGGTTAAGCTCAACTCTCTGGTCTGATTATTTCATATATTCTCATAAGACTTGGGATGGAAAAGGGGACAGACCATGTGGACATTTAACACTGTTTGTCTCCGAACTGGAGAGACGTGGATTCGATGGATGGACCATTCAGTGGAATTGGCTGGATCGTTATACTCAAGGAGTTACGGTCAACAACTCATGCCCAACTGGAGACCAGTTATGAGTGGTGTTCCTCAGGGGTCAGTACTGGGACTGGTGCTATTTAGCATCTTTGTTGGTGACACAGACAGTGGGATCGAGTGCACCCTCAGCAAGTTTATTGACTACACCAAGCTGTGCGGTGTGGTCAGCACTCTGGAGGGAAGGGATACTGTCCAGAGGAACCTTGACAGGCTTGAGAGGTGGGCCTGTGCAAACCTCATCAAGTCCAAAAAGGCCAGTTGCAAAGCCTGCACCTGGGTCAGGGCAATCCCAAGAACAAACACTGGTTGGGCAAATAATGGATTGAGATCACCTCTGCCAAAAAGGACTCGGGGATGTTGGTTGATGACAAGCTCAACATGGGCCAGTAATGTGTGCTTGCAGCTCAAAAAGCCAACTGCAACCTGGACTGCATCAAAAGCAGCGTGGCCAGCAGGTCAAAGGAAGTGATTCTTTCCCTCTGCTCTGCTCTTGTGAGACCCCACCTGGAGTACTGCATCCAGCTCCAGGGCCCCCAGCACAGGAAGGACATGGACCTGTTGTAACAAATCCAGAAGAGGACCATGAAGATGATCAGAGGGCTGGAGCATCTCTCCTGAGGCTGAGAGAGTTTGCATTATTATGCCTGGGGAAGAGAAGGCTCCAGGAAGGCCTTACTTATAGCAGCCTTCCAGTATTTTAACGGGGCTTACAAGAGAGCTGGAAGGGACTTTTTACAAGGACATGTGGTGATAGCACAAGGGGGAATGGCTTCAAACTGAAAAAGCAGGTATGTTTAGATTAGACATAAGGAAGAAATTCCTTACTGTGAGGGTGGTGAGGCACTGAAACAGTCTTCCAGCACTTTGCTACTCATTCAACAATTCTCTTCCAAGCACCTTTCCCATCATCAGGCCACATAGCATGTGTCCCCAAATGACCTAGTAGGAAGCGTTAAACAAATCTGTCTGGACTAATCAGAGACTCCTGACTACTCCAGAGGGCAGTAGGATGGAGGATGAACAAGATGGAGGATCAACTTCTGGGGAAAAGCTGGACTGTAAGGATGGTTCACTGCCCAAAGAAACACTTTGGACAGAGTCACTGCCCTAATGTGCCTTTTCTTTTCTAGTATTTTGCTCATACTATCCAACTATTAAGAATGCAAGACTGCTTACAATAGGATAGCATAAATTAAGAAACAAAATCAAAAAAGTCACAGCAAAATTTGGAGTATGTTTTTTTTGGAAGGTTGTGACCTACTTCAACTTCTGTGCAGAAGAAGCTTTTTATACAAGCATCTCTCAATATAGCATAAAACACAAAAATGCATCAACAAATCTTCGAGGTACAGGTGGTTTGTTTTGCTATTAATACATGTAACCAGCACTAGCTTTACTTTCTGGTTTCAGTCCTGGTTTGAATGTCCTCTGCAGCTCACAAAACAACCTATATTTTAGCCTCGCCAATAGTACCTTATAACTGACACATAGTGACATATTAATGCAACAGTTCTGCTTGATGGGATTATTCCACTCCCTGCGAAAAAAGAATGTGGAAATATAAACCCCCTAATTAACAACATTTTCTAATAGTTTTTTTATATTACCTCACCATTTTCTGTGATCTTTCATCATGTCAAAATTGAAGGAAATAAAACTATGAACCAGCTGTGATACAACACAAACTGTCAAGCAAGAAAAGCTGCTGTCACCAAAATAAAACCCAGCAACAGTGGTCTTTTATTTTGTGTTAAGTATATTAACTATCATTATCCTACCAGAAGTTATAAGACAAAACCACTTTTTCAATCAAGAAGGATATTCCATTATTATGAAAAAGTCCCAGAGTAGTGAAAGCCCTGGTTTATGAGAAATAAGGACTTTTGGGATAAGGGAAAAAGTGAAGGTGAAAGAATCATCTGAAGGCAGAGATGGGCCTTAGTCTCTGCAGGGAAAAGTTTGGTGGAAAAGATTAAGAGGTCATTCCAGTAACAGCTGGCGTGAAGAGATAAAGTAATCATTTAGATGACAGGTGATTAAGTGAAACAGAGGAAGCTGAAGGCAGAGAGGCCCTGCAGAGAGACTTTGATAAATTACAGCACTGGGCAATCACGAACCATATGAAGTTTAACAAAGGCAAGCACCAAATTCTGCACCTGGAATCAGACAACCCTGGACTGGAGAGTGAGAGGCTGGAAAACAGTTCTGTGGAAAGGGATCTGGGAGCCCTGACTGGTGGCAAGTTAAATATGAGTCAGCAGTGCCCTGGCTACCAGGAGGACCAATCATGTCCTGGGGGGCATCAGGCAAAGCATCACCGGCCAGATGAGGGAGGAGATTGTCCTGTTCTGCTCTGCACTGGTGTGGCCTCACCTTGAATATTGTGTTCAGTTTTGGGCACCACAATGTAAGAAAGATAAAACTATCAGAGAGTGTCCAAAGGAGGGAAATTAAGATGGTGAAGGGCCTTGAGGGGAAGCTGTGTGAAGAGTGGCTGAGGTCACTTGGTCTGTTCAGCCTGGAGGAGACTGAGGGGAGACCTCATCACAGCCTACAGCTTCCTCGCGAGGAGAAGAGGAGGAGCAGGCAGTGGTCTCTTCTCTGTGGTGACCAGCAACAGGACCGGAGGGAATGGCCTGAAATTGTGTCACGGGAGGTTCAGGTTGGGTATTAGAGAAAGGAAGAGGATTTTGAAAAGTATGGAAATAGCTGACCAAACCTTCCTGAAAGCTTGAAAAGGAAAATAAATGTGGCTGATTGTACAAGAAGCTAAACAAGGATGAAAATTCCCCCTCCCTTTCAGTTCCAGGTAACACTGAGTAAAGGAAGAGAAAAATCTAAAACAAAGTGGTTTTGACTGGAAGATAAGCCAGATAACTGAATTTCTGTTTCAGGATCTCTGAAATAACTCCACACCATGAAAGCCAGACGTGAAAAATCTTTGTCTATGTCTCCTTCTGGTCAGTTTGATGAACTTCATAGTTTTCAGACTTTATGTAATTTCCAGCACATAGGTGAATTCTGTAGGTCTGCTACTCCAGACCAATCAAATTCTCAGGATACAACACACTTAACAAGTCAGCCTAACTGAAATCAGAAACATTTACTTACTTAAGAATTTATAATTTCTTCAGTTCAAACTTCTATTTACCCTCACAGTCAGAAACCACATTTATAGAGAAAAATCAAATGAAAAAAAATGCTTATATATCCCAAATCTTGATTTTCCCTATTTTTAGCCCAGGAGAACTGAAATTTTTCAGGAAAAATTCTATCATGCCTATCTGTATGACAGAAATCCTCTGAGCAACACCTTCCTCTCACCTGTCAAGACAGTCTCCCTTTAAGGATCACTATTTTGTATCTGGGCTCAAGGATATTTTTCTGGCTTTGTCTTGTAAAAAGCTTCAGTGATTTGTGAAGAAATTATTTAATATTAAGAATCAAAAAGCCATTCTTTTTCCTTCTTGTCTGTATTTCTTTACAAAGCTGTATCACAATGAATCAATATCCTATTACAAAAATACTCTAATTGCTAGGCATACACCATTGCCACAAATTTTATCAGAAATCCTATGGTCTTGCAATACACACTTGAATTACATCTTGTTACAGTAAGTATTAGAAAAGATTTATTACAATAACTGAAGGAGAGGAACCTGTGCACGTTCCACTCAAAGTGCATTATTTTCCCATGAATTAAAGCACTGTAAACAAAGAAGGGATCAGTGTTCTCCAGTGTCACTGAGGTTATAATTAAAGGACAGCAAACAACACATCTAATTATCAGGAGATAGGAACTTGATAACTTTGGAGAAAGGACACCTCTGACGTTTTGCTTACAACAACAAGGAGCTGGACTCAGTGAACTTGTAAAAGTCTTTAATAGCTTTATATTATGAACATCAACTCTGGGCTGATTGTTTTATTGCCGTTTAGTCAGACTGGAGACAATGAGGACAAAGATTTGCTTGAATGTGTCAGTCTTTTGAATGTCAAGCAGATTTTGAATGCTTATTAAAACCTTGTCACTCTTTGGCTCTTACAAAAATAATTAAATATTTTTATCAGGTTAGTTAATCATTGAAAATATATCACTGCTACCCTGAATTACCTTACATTCACTATGAGCTGCTTTTCACCATAGAATGGCTTGGCTGGGAAGGGATTTTACAGATTATCTAGTTCTAAGCCTGATGGCCAAGGGCAAGGACCTCATTCAGTAGATCAGGTTGCTCAAAGCCCCATCAGACCTGGCCTTGAACACTTCTGGAGTCAGGGCATCCACAGCTTTTCTGGGCCAGTGCTGATCTTCTTGTCCACCAACACCCTCCAAGTACTTCTCTTCAGGGCTGCTCTCAATCCATTTTCTGCCCTGTCTGTATTTGGGATTGCCCCAACCCAAGCGCAGAACCTTAAAATCGAAATTGGCATTGAACTTCATGAGTTTCACATGGACCCACTCCTCAGGCTTTTCAACGTCCATCTGGATGGTGTCCCTTCCCTTCAGCACGTTGACCACACTACACAGCTTGGTATTATTGGCAATCTTGCTGAGGATGTGTTCAATCCCACTGTTCACGTCACTAACATTTCAAAGATATTAAGTGGTGCCAATCCCAGTATCACCCCCCTGAGGAATGCCACTTGTCACTGGTCTACACATCTAGCCATTGACCCAATTATTGATAATTGCCAGGTCTACTAATGCATTTTTTTTAAAACAAAAGTTAGTTGTAAAGTTTGCATGATCTTAATCTACATTTATTATACATGGAAGGAGTGCAACTGCTGAGACAAACTAGTGATAGGAGTGAGCTAATTGTTGGTAGTTAGTGTAGGATGATTTACAGGATTAAGGTTCCTATTTTAAGCATTTTAAAATGAAAAAAATAAAAAGAAGTATTAGGTAATTTAAAAATCACTCCTAATCATGATCTGTCTCTGAGACATCATTACATAGTTTTGCAAACCAATAAAATATTCAAGCCAGCAAAGCCCTGGATACATCACTGGATATACAAATTGAACATACGTGATTGACACTGGTCAGTGAATGTGTTTCATGGAGTAAGACTGAAAAAAAGATAGCATTAATGATGGAAGGAAGGAAGTGCTGTATGAAATGGTGGTTAATGCAGCTTTCTACAATTAATTTAAAAATCCCGCTGCAATGAAGGAGGCAGATAGAGCATTTCTGTTGAGTGACACCCCAGGCACAGCACCACTTACTTCAGAGATGTGCAGACAATAGATGCTAGATGAAGAACTTATATTTGATGGGGCATGTTTGCCTTCTGTAGTTTACTAGTGCACAGCATCAATGTAATGACTAGACAGAAACCAGCTCCCAAATTTCATTGTCAACAAAGAAAAAAGCTGTAGGACCTCGTTTCTGCTTTCACAATCATGTGACCTTCAGAGCTGAGCAGTCTGGTATGCAGGGAGCCTCACCGTGGCAGGTTTACATATACTTTCGCATTTTTGTTTCTGTCTACACCAGTTAATCTGTATGAATTGGTGGAGAATATTATTTGCTACTATTAGCTGTCTGTCTCTGTGAACTGTCTACATTATTTTAAAATCTTTCAGACAGGATATACATTTTAAGCAAATGATAAAACATTTATTCCAGACACTAAAGAGGTACATTAAGCCTCAGTGATATAGACTTTTTCCACAGTTTGATTAAGAATAACAATCTTTGGAGAATAAAAAATATGCCATTGAAAGTAATAAAATTACTGTTTGTAATAGCTAATAGAATATGTCTGGTAATCTTTGATTCCCATTAATATTATTGGTGGGTTTTTAGTATTACAGAAACACCAATAATGCAGAAAATGCTATAACACGATAGCAACCTAATACCTCCACTGAAAAGCTCTGGAGCGTGTTTCTAAACCAAGCTGAAGTAGTGAGATGGTTGGAGACAAACATGCAGTTTCTTCAGATTGTTATCTTCTCTGAAAAAAATGTACTTATTATGTCTAACTTAAGTAAGAGGGCACAAATGACATTGACAAGGAACATGCGAAAAATGTAGGTCTCAGAGAGTTTCTGGCTTTTACTACTTGTTGCTTTGAAAAGGGAAAATGTAAATGAATCAAGTTGCATCTTGTACAGAAGAGAAGGCCCTTCAAGCAATCTCAAAGAGTAGGAGGTGTTGACAAGTGATATCTTCAAGAGTGCTACTGGGAGAACTCGTATTGCTATTTCATTTGGACAGTTATACGAAAATATAATCTTTTTCACGATTATTAGTTAGACTAATTCACAATGTTAGTACTAACCAAAAGTAATTGTTGCAATTGTTAAAAATAATCAAGTTCTGTTTTCTGATTATCCAAACATTTTTGTGTTTATTACATGAAGAAGTCAAGAAAAAGTTAAGGCCTTATGTCGCAACATCTCACATGTTACTGTGCAAGCATATAAACCAAATATCAGACACAATATGTGCAAGTGACAAACATCTAATTTGTATTGACAGTTATCACAATTATTTGCACAGTTGGAATAATGTCACATACATATGTATAATTAGAAACATTCAATAGCCAATTTGTTTCCAGATTGAAGTGTGTGTTTTCCATGTACAATACCACATCTCAAAAATTTATTATTTTCCAGATAATTTCATGCTTTAGATCTCAAAGATAAGCATTTTCTTTCTCCAAATAATACCCAGAGGTGCATTTCTAAAGACACAAAAACAGCTGTCGTTTAGTTCTGTCTGTATATCAGCTAGAGAAAAGTCATTGTTCTGTCTTCTATCTTGTCTCTTAGTACAAAATATATATAATTACTATATTTAAAATCCTGTAAATATTCTTTCTTTCACTCTACAGTCATCAAATCCCAGAGACATGTAGTTTTCCTTTTACAGTGGAAACAACATGCAATTAAGCTATGCCCAGAGTAATTCTTAAAAAGAATTTAAACTGATGATGGAAATTAATCTTTTCATGAAACCATCGTAGGTAGTATGGCAGTTATACTGAGGATGTGGAAGAAACCACAGAAAATAAAGAAGAGGCACTGGCTGAAGTTGCAGCCACTTGCTGGATCAAAGCCCCTCCTCTGCCTCTGGCTGTGATCCAGGTAGAAGGGCGGTAGAGAGCGAGTGCTCTGTCCAAGGACACACCAGCTCCCTGGCGAGTCACGGCGTCTCTCCATGCAGGCATGACATCACCTACAGAATCAGACTTGGCCTCACCCTGCCTGAAAGCAACTCTCTGCCCAAGCTAGGAGTATCTAAGTTAACTTCTAAACTCAGTACCAAGCCCATTTTTAATTGGCAAGTTAATCGTGTGAAAATGCTGACTGAATGTCAGTCATAAGTACCAGCCTTTTAGTTAAGCACATTTGTAGGTGGGGCATATATAAGCATAAAAAAGCCTCAGGATAAGGTGGAAATTGAGCTCTGGCAGCCACATTTTACGCAGATTGCAGCTCATAGGAGATGTCCACCAAAGCTACATAAACTCTGCAAACTCTGTACAGGCTGGTAAATCCCATGAAGTACAGCATTACACAAACTTCACTTTCTCTTGGTATTTGCATGTTGAATCCACTTTTGTGCTTTTCATCATATTTTGAACATCTTTATGGGACTGTAATTAGGCTGGATTAAAATCTGAATTAGAAGTCGAATAAAATTCTAAATTCCAGGTAATTTCAAAGTAAAATCTGAAACTAAGTCAATATAGCAAGTTCTCCATATCTTCACATTTAGGTCATAAACATGTCTTTGAAGTCAGTTGGGTTACAATCCTCTAAAACAGTGTTACTGGCCTAATTCTAATTTAAAATCCACTCTTATGACATTCCATTCATTTCCATGATATTTGCTTCTCACTTGTAAAATGAGATTAAAATCAAATCCAGTGAGGTTTGCTGCAGAACGTCAGATAACACTGAAAAAGTATTTCCAGGCCTTTTTTTCTATGGAAACAAGTCTTCTAAATAATGTTTATTCTTGCAAAAGTATCAGGTATGATTATTAAACAGCAGTTGTATTGTCCTAATTTTACTTGTTTGGTCTGTGTCTTACAGAATGTTCTGAACTCCTCCACAGACATCTAAGGTTGTAAAAGCAACTGTACCAAATTCAACTACACCTGGCCCAGTTCCCTCTCTCTGGTAGTGGCCAATAATGGATCCAGGGAAGTGTATATCAACAAGGTAGGTGTATAGTGTGTTAGGCACATTCCTAACGAGCTCATACAACCTACAGCAATCACTGGCACAGTGACTTACTGAGGAAAAACATGACACGCTTGTTTCTTATGGCACAGTGCAAATCAAGAGTAACTGCACTGAAGTTTTGTGGAGTTATAAGGGTATACAACCAACAACAGTAGGGTTTTGTTTGTTTGTTTGTTTGTTTGTTTGTTTGTTTTTGATAGGCCCAGGCAAAACACTTGATTTAAATATCTTCCTGCCCTTGTGAAGTTCAAATTATGTTTAAAAATATAACATTTTTATGATAATATCTCCTTACTTTATGGTGGCAGTAACACAACTAGAAAACTAAATAATTTTTAAACATAAACTTTATAGGTATACTGAAGTCTGCTTGCAGTTATGACATTTGAATTCAACTTGTTGATATAAGAATTAACATTAAAATACCTTTAGCATCAGTATCATTTGCATGTTCCAACCATAACTTATACTGTAAACTTTAAAACCTGATTTTTTTTTTTCAATGAGTACAGTGAAAAGGAGTTTAGACATATCTGTTATTCACTAAGAAGGTTCATGATCATATAGTGCCCAGGTGCAGAATGTGTGGATGGTGCTTTACAAATACAAATTTAGACAAGGTTCCTGCCCTGAGAAATTTGGAGCTTACTTAGAACAACTGCAAGACTAACCATTTAAGGATTAGGCACAGGAATAGATGTAAAGAGACAGAGGAGGTCAAAAAGATTACCTGAAGGATGTGGGATTTAATAGGACATTTGAAGCTCACTTGATTAACAGGTTGAGCAAACTTGTTCCAAAAAGAGATACTGTCATGCAAGATTTCTTAAAAATATTTTTTGAAGGCCACTGACCTTCACAAAATACAGGAGATGAGAATCGATGTGCATATGATCTGTTCATACCTAAAAATTATGACTTCCAATGACCCGAATTTCATTCCTTTTTGCCTGCAACTGGCTGGCAAGTTAGTTCCTGAATTTATAGCTTTTGCCTTGCTTCAAACTAGTCAGCATTGCGTGATTAGAGTTTCAATTTGCTCTAATCTAACTGTTTCTATTTACAACCGTGTAGTGGGTTTCTGCAGCTGGGTTTTGGTAGTGGGGGGGGCTACAGGTGTGGCTTCTGTTAGAAGCTGATAGAAGCTTCCCCTGTCCTGTGGAGCCAATGCCAGCCGGCTCCAGGATGGACTTCATGCCACTGTGGCCAAGCCCAAGCCAATTAGGAGTGATAGTAACATCTCTGTCATAATATATTTAAGAAAAGAAGGTTGTTGTGCAGAAAGAATTCCAGCAGGGAAGAGTAGAGTGAGAACATGGCAACAACAAGGTAGACACCAGTGTCAGTGCAGAAAGAGGGGCAGAAGGTTCTCCAGGCGCTGGAGCTGAGACCCCTGCGGCCCATGGTGCACACCATGGTGGGGCAGCTGTGCCCCTGCAGCCCAGGGAGGAGCCCATGCTGGAGCAGGTGGATCCATGAAGGAGGCTGTTACCCCATGGGAGGCCCAAGATGGAACGGGGTCTTGCTGGAGATCTGCAGCCCGTGGAGAGGGAAGCCCATGCTGGAGCAGCTTTTTCCCGACTTGAGGGACTTGAGGCCCCTGTGGGGGACGCACACCGGTACAGCTCATCTGTGAAGGACTGCACCCCATGGAGGAGTGACCCACGGGGCAGCAGTTTTGGAAGAACTGTTGCCTGAGGTGTGGACTCACACCGGAGAGGTCCATCAAGGGAGGGACTCCATGGGAGTAGGGGAAGGACTCCTCTCCCTGAGCAGCCACAGAAACAACTGACCATAACTCCCATTCCCCATCCCCGTGCACCACTGGTGGGGAGGAGGGAGAATATGAAAGGAGGGATGGGGGGAAGGTGCTTTTAAAAACTGTTTTATTTCTCACTCTTTGGCTTTTATCCTGTTAGTAATAAATTTAAGTAATATCCCCACTTTGAGTCTGGTTTGCCCATGAAGGTAATCAGCAACTGACCTCTCCCAGCTGTTATCTCAGCTCATGAATCCTTAGCTGTTTTTTTCTCTCCCCTCTGTCCAGTTGCAGAGGGAGAGTGAGAGAGTGGCTTTAGTGAGGATCTGGGATCTGGCCAGGATTAACCTTCCACAAACCTTCAGGCCAAATTGGAGTAATAGCAGGGAAAGCCACATTTTTCTAGAAACAAAAGACCAAAATTGCAGGACAGTCCTAAAGCATCTCCTTCCTCTACAAACATGCAATGGGGCATGTAGGGCACGCTCCCTAGCCTTTTTCTTTGCTCTCCTTACTTTGTGAATTCATCCTCTGTCCCTGCTTAGAAGGGGTTGGCTGTGCCTGGTGGCCAGTACAGCACACTGGGGAGCTTACAGAACATACCCTCTGCCCAAGAGCCTTATGATGCTTCAGGCATTGCTTGGTTTTTGCCATGGCTAATCCGCTAAACAGCTTGGATACAGACTGTGTAAACCTCTATGTGTTTCCAAGGCCACCCAGATGTGACACACACAGCCATGTGTTGTCTGCTGGGGCAGCAAGAATTTGTTACTAAACGTTTAAATCACTGATAGCTTATACAGCATCTATACATCACTTATTCACCTTAAAATATAGTGCTGACCACAATTCCTGTTTTTTGTGTCATGACATCTATGACTCCAGTGTTTTAGAGCTTAATCCATTTAAAGA
Source organism: Lophotriccus pileatus (assembly GCA_035583135.1). Classification (NCBI taxonomy): domain Eukaryota; kingdom Metazoa; phylum Chordata; class Aves; order Passeriformes; family Tyrannidae; genus Lophotriccus; species Lophotriccus pileatus. The sequence goes on along the minus strand of JAWWES010000081.1, from coordinate 107,414,661 downwards.
AAAATCCATGCCTGTGATTTTTTTTCTTGTTACAATCTTCTTCCTTCTCAGCATGAGCAATTGATTTTGGTTTTGATTTTTTTAACTAATATGCAAGACACCTGCAGTTAGCAGCAACAAACATGTCAGGTGTGACTGTGCCAAAAGTGTTGTGTAACTTCAGAAAGAAAATGTATAACTTGCTAGTTTGACAGTATCATTTCACTTTTTGCTTTTTTATTAGCAAATTAATTTTACATGATGAAGTGAGTAATTCAGGTTAGTTTTAAAGGTATACAGAGATGAAAGGAAATCCACTAGTTAAGAGGAATACTGAACTATAATAAACAATCTCCTGAAATGTATTTTTTTGGAAATGTATGAGAAACAGAACAAATGCAAGCAGAAGCACATACCTATCGTTAATGAGGTACATTTACAACCTGGGTGAAGGGTATGCAATGCTATATATATATATATATATATATATATATGTTATACTAGATACTTGCAATCTTTGCTTTTGCTTTTCAGTATTTTATTGTTGACTTTAGAGAGTTTGAAAAAAATACAGCGTGAAATTTCATAACTAAATCATAACTGGATCTCAATATAAAATTAATCCTTAGAAAAAGCTGCCATGACTGAAATGAAGTTACTGTCATGAAAGCAAGTAAGAACCTGTTAAATTATGCATTTTAACATAGCTGTCTTGAAAAAGACATAGATGAAAAGAATACAAAAAATTATACATAAAGCCAGAAAAAATTAGTAAAAACTACAAACACTTTGTAAATTGTGCTTCTCTGGTGCCACCCAGACTATGGTTGGAAAACTGAGATTTCAGCTCATAATTATAGAGATTTACCCTTTCTTATGGGTTGATATTCATATGAAAATAAAGAAAAAAGAAATAATTTAGAATGACCAACAGCACATCACTCAGTCTCTATACTTCAGAAGGTAAACAAAGACTCACATGAAATGTGTTTACTTCACACTGAAGCCAATGAAAGAAAGGAAATGTAACCTAATAAACATGTGCATTTCCCGCAATATACTGTGTCTGTAGAAAAAGAAATAACAGAGGAGTGGAAATGCCTTTTTTTTTTTTAAATCATATTTTCAAAGACACTGTGTTGGTATTTCAAATCAGATCAGAAAAACAAAACAACAACAAACAATAAACCAAAATGAGGATGAAATGTGAAGAAGAAATGCTGAAAAAAATACAGAATTCAACTAATGGCATTGGAAGTGAAGACAAACAATAACCACAGTGCCAAATGACAAGTACAGTTTCTTTCTCTGAGCAAACTGAAACAAGCCAAGACAGCTCCAGAGCATAATCCTATGAAGCTACGGACCTGGCAAAGGTGGTGCTTCAAACACAGGGCTGAGAAGGAGCAAGCACAGCTGCAGCATACGCCCCAATTCTGAGAAGTGGCCTTAAATATCCTTTCTGCACTCCAACCCAGCTTGGCTCTCTCAAGAACTGAAGATGTTTCTGCAAGTCTGTAGTAGAAAAGCAAAAGCAAAAGGACTAAAAAGTTACTCTCTCATTGACAAAGTAGCCATAAAAGCAGATAATCAACCATTAACCATACTTAGTTAAACCACACAAACCATTTTTAAAACAGAGTTAAATTGAGTCAAATCTATTTCCCATATATGAAATTAATAAAAAGAAAATGCATCAGTGGAAGCATCACCTTCTAAGCTGAGCTTAGCTCCCATGTCAAGAAACACAAAGCTTGCTTGTATGTTCAGTTTCTCCCAGTCACTTTCTAATCCAGTCTGAACTCTGATTTTATACTTAGGTATAAAAAATACGCTTCATGTGAACCTGTAAACACCCTCTCTTAATTACCCAGGGCTGGAAGATTGACTATTCACTTGACAGTGGAGATGCACCACGTCTCCATAGCTGAGGTCCATCCCTACAAACCCAAACAAGCCCTGCAGTACTGGTCTCTTTCCAGTAATGTAACAAGCTGAGCATGGCTGAGCTCCCACATTCACAGGACTTTCCCATATACCTCTGTTTCTCCCTTTATTTTTCCCAGACTGAGCCTTTTTTTTAATGCACCCAATAAGCAGGGAGAGAGATGCACAATTTCCATCACAGTGACCCAAGAAACAGGGATAATTGCCATAGGAGAAAACCAGGAGATGGCATCACTTCCTGTCACTTATTTTTTGGCTCACTAGAGGAGAATCTGATTCCAGTCAAAATGGGCATCTCACGGTGAATTTCCAAGGGAGTTAAGGGCATGGGAGACAGGGTCCTGAGGCAAGCTGGGAGAAAGATGAGGGATAGAGAGACAGTGGACTGCTGGCAGGGTTACAAGAAGAATCTTCGAGATCTGTGTTACTGTTTTTTTCTCTGTGAAATTTTGTAATACTGTGGGAAACCTGGGTTTAGGTTTAGGGAGGAGGTATGTGTGTGAATGTAAAATGTGAAAAGCAATGCAAGCCAGGAAAATTATGACAATAACATACCATATACCACAGATCTTTTTAAGGAGAACTGTCTCATTATTTCGTCTGAAAAGTTACCTATGAAATACATTTAATTTGTATCTCTGTTTGAAGCTAACTGTTAAGCTTCCTCACAAAGCCAAAGCAATAAAGGCATACCTATATATTTGATAGATGTGGAAGTAGGATTGTAACCTTCAGTTTTGGAAGCAGTAGAGTAATGTGAGATAGAAACTAGCAAACCTCTTGAAAATAAAGAAATATTTTAATATTTATAAATACTCCCTCACTTCCCCTTGAAAATCACTAGAACTGCATGAACTGTAGAACTCTCATTTTCAAACTACTGAACTTCAATGTCCATGACTTGAAGATGCTTTAAGAGTCCTACTTTGGTAAGAGAATCTATAATCCAGATTTTCTAAAAGGGTTTCTACCTTAAAGAACCTGTGTTGCCAGAAGGTACGTTTTCTGGCAAAGAAGTTGTTTACACAGACGGTTTACCATGGTGTTTACTTCTACTGATTAGTGAGTAGCGACTTCATGATTAGCAACTGGGAAATAAGTTTTTGATCTCATGCATATATTGTAAAAAGTTTTGTACTTGGTCCAAAATTGTTGGCCCTAATTAATAGGAAAACATATAATGGCAGTTCTATATAAGAAGGTCTAGGTCTTCACCTACTGATCTGTGAATAAAATTGGATCTGTGAGGGACAAGTAATGTAACACAGGAGTCACTGGTCTTGCTCTGTCTGTTGTTCCTTTAAGTAGGAACATATGACAGTTTGAAGGTCTAATATTTGAAACCATACAGGAGTTCACTAATTACTTTTCAGAACCTTGATATGAAATAAAGAGATCAAAAGCTTTAAAGTACTAATCACAGTTAGGAAATACTACAACAGATGAAATTTCCTCATGAATCTGAAATATCTGATAAAATATTTCTGGCATGTATATACTACTATTACCATTTCAAAATCTGGTCTTGCAGAAGTGAGAGGCAAGGCAAACTTCTGTACAGTGACTACACCTACAATGAATAATTCAGTTGCAAGAGCACGTGAGTCACGTTAAGATTTCACCTGATTGCCTGTTCCCTGGAATAAAGATTTTAGCAGATGCACTGCTACCCAAGGGAAGGTGTGGCTGCTGTCTTCATTTTTTACAAAATAGAAGTATTGATGTGGTCTGATTTGGTTTGTGAACCCAGATATAACTAGACCAGACCATTGGTAAAAAATTCCTTTGGGGGACTGAAACAAAATGATATTCTGAGGTACCACAAGAACATCCCCCAATAGCTTATTGAAGCTATAAATAGTCTCATGGAAAAATGTGGCATAATTGCTTTCAGATGGTACAGTGCTCTGGTCCTGGACTAGGGAAGGTAGCTGGGTACAGAGTGGCTGCAGAAGTGACATCTCACTTTTCCACTGAAAGGAAAAATCACACCTGCTGTTACACAGAAGGAGCACTTGAATACTCCTTCTGACAAAGATGGATAAACTCTTCCTGACTTCAAAGAGTCAGGACACCAGTGAATTTCAACAGAGAGGACTGGATCTCTGACAGCTCCTGATAGATCCCACAGAGCATCTCCTGGGCAAACCACAAGGCTGCCAATAGACTTCACCTTGAAAAACAACCTTTCCACACCAATTTAGAGGCTGGAATATTTGCTAGAATAGCATTTATTAACCTTAAGATTCAAAATTCAAAAGACTGTTTTTCTGGCAATATGAGGTATATTGGAGTGAGTCCACAGGAAGGCCACCAACTTCATTAGAGTGATTGAGCACCTTTCCTATGAGGAAAGGCTGAGATAACTGGGATTATTTCAGTCTGGAAAAGAGAAGGCTTTGGAGTGACCTTATCATGGCCATTCAGTACCTGAAAAGAGCCTTCAAGAAAGATGGAAGGAGACTTTTTACAAGGGCATGTAGTGACAGAACAAGAGGGAATGGCTTCAAACTGAAAGGAAGTAGGTTTAAATTAGATACTAGGAAAAAATTTTTTACTATGAAGGTGACGAAGCACTGGAACAGGTTGCCCAGAGAAGTTGTAGATGCCCCATCCCTGGCAGTGTTCAAAGCCGGGTTCAAGGGAGCTCTTAGCAGCCAGGTCTAGTGAAAGGTGTCCCTGTCCATGGCAGGGGAGTTGGAACTAGATGATCTTTAAGGTCCCTTCCAATCCAGGCTATTCTACGATTCTACGATACTACCCAAAATATATTTAAACCTGCTGTACACTTCTCACAAGGATTTGTAATGCTTGAATAAAATAACATTTAGAAATCTTGGTAGATGTGCCACAAACTACACTTTCATTTTGAAAAGCCCTAATATTCATGTTGAGGTATAATCTTCATATTATAAGGCATATCTTCATATATCAAATTTCTAAGCCACTCTGCTGCATATGTGCCAGTAAGTTCAGTGTGTGGGGGTATGTTTATGTGCATATGTGAGTGTTCACACAAATGGAATGATTTAGCTTACTTTACTTTACAATATGTGTTAAGATAAACAGTTGTGGTGGGAATATACCAAAGAAATACTTATTTTTATGAGGGTTGCAGGTGGAGATCTCTGTCATCTTCAAGATTTTCTTTTTCAAGTACATGACACCTTTTTCAAAGGTGTTCTTTTTAAACATAGCCAACTCCAGAATCACAGAATCACAGAACTGTTAGGTTGGAAGAGACCACAATAATTCATCTGGTCCAACCTCCCTGCTCAAGGAGAGTCATCCTAGAGCACATGGCCCAGGATTGCATCCAGTCATTTCTTGAATATATCCAGTGAGAAAGACTCCACAACCGCTCTGGGGAATCTGTTCCAGAGCACAGTCATCCTCACAGTAAAGAAGTTTTTCCTCATGTTCATGTGCAAGTTCTTGTTTCTTCAGTTTCTGCCCATTGTCTCTTGTTGTATTGCTTGGCACAGTTTCTGCACACCTGCTGAGATTTAGAATAATTCTAAATAAATAGACCTGAAATACAGCCAACAATATGACAACATACATTTAAATGTTGAATATGTAACACTGCTTAATAAGAAATGTGAAATAACTTCTTCATCATTGTTAAAGGCAGAGTGCAATTGACATTTTCCTAGGGGACAAGGTAGATATTACTGTGTGGCTCTATCTCATGCCTGGAATAACCATGTTCCCAAAATCGTTATCCCAAAAACTTTCAACATGCTATGGATATTCCTGATTTTAATACTGGACACATACATTTCTTCCCTTCTGTGGTGAGTGGGCAAATCAAAGGCCATTATTACTTCCTTTTATGCAGATATCAGAGACTGTATGGGACTACTTTTTATATAAGAATACATGTCCTTTAGGAAAAAGTTATACATTTAAGTATACTAATAACTGATTACTTACAATTGCGTATATAAGCAGATAAATGCTATAAAGATCAAGAATATAACTGTAATCTGATTTTGGTTTCTGAACTCCAGCTCTCCAACCAAATGCAGTGCAAGTGTGGGTTAGTAGGGTAGACAGATAATTTTCCCATTAATCCTTAGATAAAAGGAAGGTCTAGGTTTTGTGCTGTGCATAATATCGCCAATGACTTTGTTTACATTAGCAGTAAAACTATTTGCTTAAGTCACAATACTCAGATGGTGTGACACCAGTGCAATGCTCTTGCCTATCCAATAAGGCAGCTAAATTATGGATCAAATACTCCTTCTGGTATTACATTAAAAGTGCAACCACTTGCCTATTTTTTAATTGAAAATCCATTCTTGCCTGTATCTCCAGTTTACAAGTAACTATAGCATGGCAGATACCTCTTCACATTTCTCTAACAGTGAGAAAAAAAAGTTTCTAGAGTTGTATGTGCCTAATTTCAAAGCACTGCAGAATATTTCTCATTCCTTTTGTTATTACCAGTCATACAAATGTGAAATACAACAATTTTCAAAAATTTTCAGTCCCTCTGTGACATTTAGGTTGTGTGTTCCACACAATATTTTTTTTTTTCATCACTACTCATTTTTTGACTCAAGTAATGATAAGAAAGGCAGGTATTTCAGCATGGATTGTTACTGTCACTGGGTACCCATGTTCTGCCAGTATCTTATTCAGCTTAGTATGTTATGCAATACAAGAATATCTGTTAACCATATGTAAATAATCTTTTTGAATTCCCTAACCAAAAAAATGTCCTAATCTTGAAAACGTTTAGTGATGTGCACAAGATCTAATAGTAATCTCAATGACTTAGAGTTTAGCATGCGAAGAAATGTTTTTGAAGCTGGAGGACAAGAGTGTGCTTGAATTTAAATTGCATTAATATTCATGGCATATAATATATGAAACGTATAAATTATAAAATGGACTATGTATAAGCTTGCACATGTGCGAGCTTGCAGCCCATGGGAAACATCAATAACAAACTTTCTTCCATACTATAGGGCTGATTTCTTGCAGGAAAAGAGCCTCAGCATAATGTGATTCTTGTAACTATTCATCTGACCCTGGAAAAAACTTTCAAATCAAGAAGGTAGTAAGTACAAGCATGTAATTATTGAACACTGTTTCTTCTTAGTCAATAAAATGTGTAATTTTTCATATTAGGTCTTTTACATAAAGTCTTTACTCCTGTCCCTCAACAATAAATCCATAGAATGTTGAAGAAACCTCAGTTCTACAAAACTTCAATGAATTACTTTTATTTTGTTGTCAGAAAAAATCCTTATAAGATTGGTTTTTTTACTCTACGAACTCTTTAGGTCACAAATATTGGCTAAAAATGTCTTGCAATGATAGATTCACTATGTAAACCCAGTTGTTGTGCACATTTTTTTTTTTAAAAAAGAATATATCAGATATGGTGCTTTTGCTGACTACAGGAAAAATTTTCTAAAAATCTCCTTCACAATTTCGGTTTATTTACATTGCAATTTTAAACCCCAAACAAATAAAAAGAAAGCAGCAATTAATCTTTGATTGCAGACCCACTTAAATTCAAGTACAGCAACATGGTTTATTAGATTAAAACATGAATTATTACACTACATTTTCATCTCATTTAGAAAAATGTTTTAGGAATTTAGGAACATGACTCTGAATCAAAGGCATCCACCTATCATAGATTTTAAGGTCAGAAGGGACTATTATTTCACATAGGTCAAACTCTGTAATCTGCATCAAGCCCATAACTACAATTTGAAATATGTTAGTGTCAAATAATCTGTAAATTAAAAGCAGAGAAGGTGCTGCCTATTAGGACTAGGACACTCTGAGTGCTTTAATCACTAACCTCCTGCTTGATTCCTTCCATTGTCCATTCCTGAACAAGTTTGGCCCAGCCTCAATAGGAAAAGTGGCTCCACCCCAATTAACCTGATATTTAGGACAGTTGCAGAGGAAATAAAAAATATGTGGCCTTAATTCTGCTAAGGCTGGGCAAGGCATTAATTTAGGATCCCCTACTACTATTTTGGTTAAGTACATACATACCTGCCTCAGTCTTCTGTGGGCACAGTGTGTTGTCAGCCCTCCTGAGGTCATCCATGGAGCACTTAATGTGCCTGCTCCCAACTTCATCTTGGCATGAAGGGTTTGGGAACCTCTGGGAAAGAACAAGCTCAGTGTTCCTCAGACTAGCAAAAATTAATATTTCTAATGCCCTTTGTATTTAAATGTAAGTTACCATTAATATTTCAAACACTCCAAGCATTTCAACACTCCAAAGTCTTTTAATATCTTTGATACAAGAATGAAAAACATTGCCTTGTAAAAATTAAAGTTGTATATCTCCAAAGAAAGCTAGAGAGTGACTTCATAAGCTGGTTTATTTATACATATCCATGTGTTTATTACATAGCCAGCAACTTTAGCTATGGTTTGTTATGAATGTTTTGAACTGGTGACTGAATGTCCAATAATAGAAATTCATCATTTTGTTTTCAGAAACAGTACTGTTTTTTAAATTATTTTGTATGAAGAGAAAGTTCTCCTGAGGGCATGCAAAAGTAATAATTTAGTATTCATACAAATTATTTTCAAAGCACTAGCATTTTCAGACTATTAAAGGTGTTTGCAGACATAAATGAAAGCTATTTGGAGAAAGGTGAAACTGAACTAACTATTAACAGAATAAAAAATAAATTAGAAGTATGTATTGTGTTGAAACAATGTAAACTCATATACCTTTCCTCATCTCCCCTTTAATCATGTTTCTGTGCAGGTATATAGTTTTTAATAACATAATTACAACATAAACAATTTTAAAATTGTTCAGATCTCATAAGAGACAATAAAAAGACTATTTCTATTTTGGGGAAAAAAACTTACCAAATGTGTTATTACTCTGTTGACAGTATAAATGTGCTATTTTAAAACTGAACACTTCCAAACGACTACATTTTTCCTAAGGAATAGTTTTCCTGTGTAGAGCTATTTTTTACAGAAAGTAAACCTTATATATTTTGTTACTTAGGAGAGACTTTTGTTGCAACGGAAAGCTATTCAGTGATGAAGAGTTGACAAGAAGGGAGCTGATGAAGAGATGGTGGTTGAAAGGCAAATGATTGTGGTATATCTGATACAAGTATGTATTTTTCATTCAGTATCAGATTTTAACTGCTCCATTTCTGTACATATGCTAACACAGATATTCAAATTTCCTTTTGCTGAAAGGTGTTTTATAACTTAATGCAAGAAGAAACTATATATTTCAGCTAAAGTTTTAAAGGGTACATGGATACTATCATGACAACTAATGGAACATTAATACATACTAAACATAGAAGACTTCATCCAGAAATCTGTATCAGGTGGTCCAGCCTTTGCACTGAAGCATATTACTGCCAGGTAACTGTTTAGCAGCAGCACTTTAAAAAATGGCACTGGTGGAAAAAAGAAGTAAAAAAGAAATAATAATAATAATAAAAAAAGTTGCTTTCAAATTACACTCTTGCTATAATTCTGATCTTTAATAAGCATTTGCATTCACATTCTTCCTGCAATCAACCCGGTGGAAACAGTCTATTATTTTGAAGTGACTTTTGAGATTTTTCTGCTCAACTGTAGTCAACCAATTGTGTTTTTATCTTACTTGAGATAATACTATGATACTCAATATTGATGATGTTGGTAAGGCCTTGGAATGAACCTACATCAAGCAGTTACACATTTCATAGGAATTCAATTTACTTTAAGTTTTAAGGAATGTTTCTTAATACAAATATATGGAATTTATTTTCAGACAGTTATGTCTGAATATTAGCTTTTGACACAGAAAACATGAAAGAAAGGATGATGACTCAAAGATATGAAAGATGATCCAAAGAAGTGAAAGTTAAGAGAGTTTGAACCAGGTTTTTTAATTCTGTCCATTCAATTATAGAAGTCAAAATCATAACTACTTTGCTCTAATTTTCCTACTAACATTGCTTGTACTGCTTTGTTGATGTTGACCTGAAAATACTTCTCCTATGTACCTACGTGATTGCCCTGGCAAAAAAACCAAGTATATTACAGGTGTTCAGGCATTTTCCACAACAATTCTAGCTGCACCTCTAAAGAAGGACTTAATGGGTCATAGTAGGTAACCACTCAATTGAAATCATTAATCACTGAAAATATGCAGCTCTCAAAGATATGCTTTTGTCACATTACTCTGTATTTGCAGGAAACATCTGCTAAAAGTTACTTCTAAGTGCCACAAATACCTGTCTGGATGTTTCATCTTTTATTTCTGGAGGACTACTTTACCGCCAGACCGCATCAGAGTCAGCCTTCAAAACAGGGAAACTTGGCAGCTCTGACTTCTCACTGTTTTTGTAGAAGGCTCGCTCTTAAAACTGTTAGTGGTGCAGATTATGTTTACATGCAAGCAGGATGTCTTGTAAGCAGTTGGTGCTGTTCTTGCACCAGAGGCAAGGCCATTGTGGCCTCCATTGCCACACTCTGCGCTGGTTCTCCCTCCACTGCCGCCCCAGGCAGGGTGAAACAGGGTGGCTCTGGAGTGGGAGAGCAACCCCTAGCCCTACTTGTACACCCATGCAAATCCTGGGCATGTTTTGTGTACACAGAAATGAATGCTTAGGGTAAAAATATAACCACAACACTTAAGCTAACTTTAAGTAGAGTGTTTTTTTCACCCATACCAAGTATTTTGCTGTTTTAGCTACAATGATTGCCCATATCCAAACGTAATTGCTCATGATGCTTCGAGGTTCCAGGGCAAAATCTCACAGCTGGGTGAGGTTCAGCTTTCTCACCAAGCTGGCATGACTGAGCTTGCCTTGCTGAACTCATCAGAAATGATATCACTTGCTGCAACTCTCTTAAAATTATTCAAAAACATCTTTTCACCAATTGAATGCATTTGTTTTAAAATGATATATTTTAGACAATTAAAATAAGTAATACAATGCACATAAAATCTTATCAAGGTATTCTGCTGTTAAAGAGTGGAATATTCAGATGTGATACAGGACATTCAAAAAGAAGATAAGCTTATGGGAACCACCTATACATTTTCCCAGTTCTAGTAAGTGTGAGATGACAGGTTCACTTGCATCCACATGCCTGAGGTATGTGGGGAGTTGGACGTTCTTATGTGACTAAACACTGTTCACATGAAGATCAAGCAAAAAAACCATGAGAAAACTCATACAGTATCTTGTCTTTTTTGTTGTTGTTCGTTTGTGTATTTTTTGTTTTGTTTCTTTTACCCAACCAAAGTAGCAACAATATATGCATGTTCTAGATGAGGGTACAGACCCTTGAATTTGCCTTCTGTAGACAAGACAACAAGTCTAACCTGAACTTTGTTTTCCCCACAGTCTACTTACCTGTTTACAGACTGGAAACTACTTAAACTAAATCAGTTGGACTGCTGAATAATGCACAATCACTGTGTTGGCCTAATTCTGCCATGCCCCGTTAGCCAACAGAGGACACCAGTTGAAGCAAAAAGGCAGTCACTACCACAGGGACAGCAGTTTTATACCGGCTGAGAACAGCACAGCTGATGAAGAAAACCGGGCTTCCCCATTCCATTTATAGACATGCTTCAGGAGTCAATGTTCAACACACACAGGAGAGAAGTACTGAGGGCTTGCTTTTTGAGCTTTACCAGCAACACTAAGCCACCTTTTTTTGATTTAGAAAAGGAGGGGGGAATGAGTTTTGGTATGGAGGTGTCCACCCTTTCTTCTTGCTGTGCATGCGCTGGGATTCTCCTGGAGTCTCCTTCCAGCCTGTCAATGCCACTCCTGAAATGGAGAGAGGTGCTGGCTACCGGGTGAGCTGAGGCACTCCCGTCTGCCCTGGGGCTGAGACTCCATTAGGCAAACACTCCCTGCTCAGGGAGTGACAGCTCACTACTAAGGAAAGGAGGCAGAACAAACATTAAAAAAGCCTTCACTACTGCTTCTCTACCTTCCATTTTACCTTTCTTTTTTTCCACCTGTGAAACATTCCTCCTTGTTTTTTTGCAACTTTCCTGCTTGTTTTCCTATCTCTATGTTTGTGAATCACGTCCCTAGCTTATGCCGTTACGTTTCTCAGACTAGCATTTATTTCTACTTTAGCACTGAAATGAAAAAAATTATTATTATTTTTTTAAAGCTGGCCTTTCAATGTAGATTTATTTTTCTTGGATTCATTTTTTTTGCTTCCTAATTATTTTCGTATTTCCATATTCTTTGATTCATTTAATTATTTTATTTTGCTTCTTGTCCAATCTTGTTACCTTACTCCCTCCTTTCCTCTCCTTTCTGGATTTCTTCCCCATCTGTCCATTCAGCTTTTCCCTCATGTTCCTCTTTTACTCAATAACTATCCTCTAATTACTCTGTAGTTATTTTTTTTTTCATAATTTTCAGGTAGTGTCCTGTATGGCTTTCTCAGCCTTTCAAGCCCTGGAGATGGGAAGGGAGAGGACTGGGAGGAGAGAAAATGAGGAAGGAGGCTGACTTAAACACACTGTTGATCTACAGGGAAAAAAAAAAGAAAAACAAAACTGCTATCTTTGCAAAGTCCATAAACACAGTTTGACTGACTCACTGTACGCTATACTGAGTAGCAACCTCCTTTCCTAGGATAATGAGAGCCTTGGAGGGATGGTGGTTCCCTCAAGTATGAAAACATGAAAGAGGACTTCCCCAAAGCCATTGGGTGGAGCACAAAGGATGTGGAAAGACTGGAGGGCTGGAGAGTAAAGATGATGATAGATAAAGATGAGGAATTCAAGCACCATGAAATTCAACAATTGAATAAGTTGGCATTATAAACATTTTGGCCTCCATTGCGTATCAGCTGGTGAGTCTGGGGGAGTCCACTGTTTGGTGTCTGTGAGTCTGAATAAGTCTAACGCTACAAATTCTATAATGAATACCTAAATCAGTATACAATAGTATACAAGATGAGTATATTACAAATTCTGTTCATATTAACTTAACTGGAAAAGACTTTTTTATTCTTAAATGTCTGAGAGAAAAACTTTTCTGCAGGTGTGGTTTTTACAGGTGGAAAAGTGATATCATATAAAACACCTCAGTAATACTGATAAATCTCTTCAGGGATCTCTACTTGTGTGTTTGAACACCACCATTTAGCTCAATAATGCCTGGCTTCTGTGTTCATAATTTTTCTTTCTTTTTCCCTTTTCTAATACCAGTTCTTTGGGTGGTTTAATAAATCTGATTGGATGTGATGATTACCCACCCATATTTTCTTCTTTTTCATCCTTCATACATTCTGCACATTTTCATTGCAGCTCCTTGAAATGGAAAATTATGAAAAAATCTGTCTCCCTGTAAAAATTGTTTGCTAAGTTTTTGATAAGAAAGAAACGTGTGGCAAGATTGTACTCTTCTATGACTGTCTTCATGTTTTTACTTAGTCTTCTAAAAATTTAGGACAAAGTCATAAAACAAGGAAGTCTAATTTGCACTTACTTTACAAAGATTTGAATTTCTATTAAAAGCTCCAAGAAGCAATGTCAGGCCCATCATAACCATATTTCTAATTCTGAATTCCAGCAAAATAGTAGTTGATGATATCACCTGAAATTTGAAGGACCAATCCTTTGTTCTAATGTTTAGTTTAATTATTCAGACAAAAACTCTGGAAGTTTCGAGATGGAAAACTCAGGAAGGCTTGCCCTGTAATGGACAGCTCATGCTGTCTGTATAGTTGTCCACCCTCATAATGCAGGTCTCTGTCTGGTGGATCTGCACACATCAGTGAGAGGTATATATGCTGGCAAAGTTATAGATCATATATGATTTTCTGACATAATATGAACTTCAGTCTGCTTAATTTTCATGCGATTAGCTAACAACAATGCAACGATGTACCAAAGATAAAAGCTCCTTAATGTCATTTGCTCATAGCAACAAAACAAGAAGGAAATTAAAACTGTTTAATTTTATTCTTTTTTAATAAGATTTTTTTCTTTTGAATATCAGACAAAAGTAGAGATGAAATGAAAGAGAAAAGATACATAAACCAAACTGATTACAAGAAAGACTATACTATACAAGAAAGGGTATATAATATATATTAATTAGACTGGAAAGTATTTTGGGTTTGCAGCCATCTATCTTTATAATCACAAAAAACATCTAAAATAATAAATGTTAAACATGTGCCGAAACTAACGTACGTGTACCAACTTGTCTATGCTTACAAATGGAATAATTTAAACAGAACATGGCAAGGGAATTAGAGAAATAAAGAAACAACCACACCTATCCTTGTAAAGCATGTAAAACTGAATAACATGAAAGAGAATGAGTGAGTGAAAGAAAATTGTATGTGCGTGTGTATAAACTACTTAAGGTGGTGATACTAAATTAATGTATCACTAACTCAGGGTGCATGAGGCGGACCTGGTTGGCTTCCTCTTTCCATGACAAAATAAGATCTGATCAACGCATTAATTAGACAAGCGTTTCATCTGTTAATTACTCTGTTATTGTCAGAGTTTTAACATTTCTTGTGAATGCAAGCCACAATGATGAGATTTTACAGGATGACATTAGACTGCTATAATTTCAAGATTTTTATAATGGATGCAGTCAGGATGAAGGAACTCTAGCTGAATGTTTTTGGGATTATAAATTTATCCAAAATGTACTCTACACATTATAGAAATTACCAAAGGTCTTCTTTTGTAGTTTCTGTAGGCACCAAACCAGAACCTCATAACAAAATTAGATAGAGCTTGAACATGATCTTAGTAGGAAGAGTGTGTCTTCACCAATGCAAAAAGATCAAGTAGACACTGAGATATTTAATTCAAAATTCAAAGTTTTGCCCTAGTAATGCAAGGCAATGTTAAAATGTTTTAGAAGTTGGACACGTATTTTTTGAGCACTGTAAAGTAAATGGAAAAAAAAAAAATTACCAAATGTAAACCATCTGGCAGCAACATGCAAAGTGAAACATCTGAAATTATCAGTAAGTATACACTTACTATGCAATTTGAAAAAATCTTTTGTAGTCTAACAATTCTATGTATATTCTAGTACATACAGTGAGACTTGGGAATGTTCCAACATCAAGCAGAGAGCCCTAACCACATCCTGAAGGAAAAAAAAAAAAATCATCCCACCATCTCTTCTCCTCCTCTGTGTGCTGATTTCCACTGGATGAGAATTTGTGTATGTGGACAGCCCCTTGTGTGACATGCTATATAATATTATGCTACATATTTCTTTGGGCAAGCACAGGGCCAAGAATGGAGGAAGCAGTGTGGACACCTAAGTTCACCAGTTAAACCACAGAATCATAGAATGGCCTCAGTTGGAACTGACCTTGGAAATCATCTAGTTCCAACCCTCCCGTCGTGGACACACCAGGTTGCTCAGAGGTCCATCCAACCCATCTTTGAATGCTCCCAGGAATGGGACATCCACATCTTCTCTGGGCAACTTGTTCCAGTGCCTCATCACCTTCACTGTAAAGAGTTTCTTCCTAGTGTCTAGGCAATACCTAGTCTCTTTCAGTTTGTAGCCATTCCCCCTTGTCCTGTCACTACATGCACTTGTACAAAGTCTCCCTCCATCTTTCTTGCGGGTTCCTTTCAGGTAGTGGAAGGCTGCCATTAAATCACCCCAAAGCCTTCTCTTTTCAAGGCAGAACAAACCCAGTTCTCTCAGCCTTTCCTTGTTAAGAGAGGTACACCATACCTCTAATCAACTTGGTGGCCCTTCTCTGGACTTACTCCAACAGGTCAATGTCCTTCCTGCTGGAAACCCCAGAGTTGAAGCAGTATATAAGGTGGGGTCTCACCAGCCATAAATGTTACCAATGCAGCCATAAGTGTTACCAATGCCTCCAGAATTGCATGAGGATTTTTACTGAACAACACAGAGAATGTGCTGCTAAAATTATGTCAAGTGTAAAAGTGTTTCTTCTTTCTTCAAGTGTCATTAAAAGTTTCGCTTGGGATCATTTTCTTTGGTGTCATATATACAGAACCAATCTCCATCCAGAATCATAAGAACTTAAACAGAAAACTTTTACAGTATTTGATCTTTTGACCTTTCCTACATTATAGATCAAGTCCTCTACCAATAGGCTCAGTAATTTGTGTTTGAGTAATATTTAGGCATCCTTTTGGGCTTAAGAAGCAATTATCCTGAAAAGTCTCTGGTTTTGGTTTAAGATCTTCAGCAGCTTGAGTCTCCAGCTCCTTCACTCCTCTATATTTTAACATGCTGAACTTTTACAACCTCTCATTGTGTAGAGTATTTACCAATTTTCAAACCCTATGTGCAGCTCTTTTTCTGTTGCCTTCAAATTCTTTACCATAAGAATTAGGTACTTCGTTCTAGTACTGTTCTCACCAGTATTGGATACAGACATAAATTTTCTGGCTTTTTTCCCCCAATCTCCATGTATCTGAGGATCATATTAACTCTTTTTTGTTGACTCCTAGTATTGGAAATTTGTCTTCAGTTGCTGCTTCTGTATATTTCCCCTACTACAACATGAAAAAGCCCAAGATGCTCCACACTTTCTTTGCCATTGTTTTTGTTGGTAAGACCTGCCTTCAGCAGTCCCATATCCCTGAGACCAGAGGGAAAGCCTGGAGTCAGGAAGGGTTACCCTCAGCGGAGGAGGATCACATCAAGGAACATTTAAAGGCACTGAATATGCACAGATCCATGGGACTGAGTGCTGAGGGAACGAGTTGATGACATTGCAAAGCCACTCTTGATAATCTCTGAAAAGTTGTGGGTATTGCGGGAGGCTCCCAAGGCTTGGAAGAAAGTAAATGTTACTCCTATCTTCAAGAAGGTCAAGCAGGAGGGTCCAGGCTATTACAAGCTGGTCAGACTCACCTCAATGCCAGGGAAGCTGATTGACCATATAATCCTGGAAGGCATTTCCAAACATATTAAGGATAAGAATGTGACTGGGAGTAGTCAGCATGGATTTATGAGAGACATCCTGTCTGACCAACTTGATGAAGTGACTACCTTGCTGGACAAGACTAAAAAACAAGTGGATGTTGTTTGCTTTGACTTTAGCAAGGCTTTTGACACTGTTTCCAATAACATCCTTAGACAAAATACTTAAGTATGGGCTAGATAAGTGGACAGTGTGGTAGACTGAAAACTGGCTCAGCTGCTGGGCTCAAAGGGTTGCAACTAGATGCACGAAGTCCAGCTGAAGGCCAGGCACTACTGGAGTACCTCAGGGGTTGGCACTGAGGGATTTGATACCGCCTGACATCTTCACTACTGACCTGGATGATGGGACAGAGTCATAGGTAAGATGGAGTCTGTATCTTCAGAAAGTTTGCAGATGACACAAAACAGAGGAGTAGCTGACACAGGAGGGTCGTGCCACTATCCAGATGGGATGAGCCAAAGTGCAAAGGAGTCCAGCAAAGGGCTACAAAAGTGATTAATGTGTGGGAATATCTGACATTGGCATGAAATTAGAGGGTGAGAGTGACTTCTGAGTCAGGAGAAGTCTCAGGTGGGATCTTGTCAATGTGTATAAATACCTGATGGTAGGAACAAAGATAGCGGACCCAGGCTATTCTTGGTGATACAAGGGACAACGAGAAAACGAAACAAAGGAAATTTCACTTAAATGAAAGAAAAAACTTTTCATTGTGAGAGTAGTCAAGCACTGACAGAGGTTACCCAGAGAGTTGGTAGAGTCTGCATCCTTGTAGATATTTAAAATCCATCTGGACACAGTCCTGAGCAACCTGCTACATCTAGTCCTGCTCTGAATACAGGGTTTGGATAAATTGATTTCCAGGCATATCTTCCAACCTCAGTATTCTGTGATTTTGTGATCCTGTAAATCACCACTTGACAGGGTATAGTATTACATTACTAGGTACAGCTTAACTGTATTCTTTCAACAAACAGGCATCTTTGATTTTAATGTAATTTTTTTTTTATTATTATCCAGATATGGTTCAAGTAGAAGAAAACTTTAAAAGCCTCCAGGGGGAATTTCCTTAGTCTTTATTAGTTGGCAATTCCCTTCAGACACCACAACTAATATTATAATGGTATTCTAGCCCTGGAAAAATTGTTACAGAAATGCACGGAACAGTGCAAAATGATCATGTTAGGGCCAGAACAAACAATAGGATAGTGATAAAGACAGAAGTAGAAATTTGAAAGAGCTTTAAAGATGGGTACCAGATGCTTCCATGTAAAATGACAGGGAAAGTAAGAGTGATAAATTACTGAAAGGGAAAAAAAAGGTTTATACTTTCAATTTTGAAGACTCTCCTTTTATATAGTGGGGGGGGGGGGGGGGGGGGGGGGGGGGGGGGGGGGGGGGGGGGGGGGGGGGGGGGGGGGGGGGGGGGGGGGGG
>JAWWES010000081.1:107355849-107391387 GCA_035583135.1 Lophotriccus pileatus | reverse complement strand
CCCTAATGGGAAGTTAAAATTACCACTCCCCAAAATGCAGCTTCTTTTAAAATAACTGTTATTGGACATTACTCAGGCTATTCATATTTCACACAAGGTAATCATGTTTTTGTACTCACCACGGATGTGATCATTTCAATTTCCTATCCTTGTTGGGTAATCTTCCCTTAATTGTATATATAATTTTTTTCTGTTAAAAAAGATCTGTGAAATCCAGTGTCCCTTAATCTCCACCTGTTCCTCACAGTATGACCTCAGTTGTTGCTTACATATTATCTCTATTGTACTGTGGATAGAAACGTCCCTACAATTTCCTCAGTTTCTTTGAAGGATCTATCTCAAACAGATATTTTGCCTTTCTCACTGTAATTTTGTACTTTCTAACCCACAGATTGATAGATAACCTAATTTCAGTAAATTCCCTGATTACCTACAATGTCCTGCATGAGGTGCTTAGTGGTACAGGCAGGTCCATAGTTTTTTTCCTGTCTATATACTTCTGCTTGAAACTCAGCCCAGATTATTGGAATTTTATCTTCATACGTCTCGTTCCCATTTTAGTCCATAGGTGCCTCTTAACTGCTTTATGGCTTCAAAATTTCAATATGAAGCTTTAATTATTACCAACCTCTTTGTCTACCCTGTACTTGAATGTACTGCGGGAGCTTCGAACCTATCTGTCCTCACTCATTCCAAGAATACCGTCTCAAATTACTTTTCTTTCTTCCCTGTCTCTAGTCTTAAATTAAGATTCATGGCTTTTAAAGTAAATATAATATGGAATTACATTCTTCTCCTTAGTAAAGAAACCTGGATGGCATTGTCCCCAAGAACACCTGAGCTGCTATCATGGTATGATTACTATTCAATCTATTAGTCCTTTTTTTGTCAAAACTGTGTTTAGAAAATCTAAAATTTCCCATAACTCGGAATACTATGTATTTTTTCTCATAGTTTCTAAGACTCTTCTAAACCATATTCAACTCTGTTTTGCAGATTATAAAAAGTCTTAAATGTGTTGGTGAGTGCTCTTGGCTTTTTTTTTTTAAATAACATCATCTTCGAGTTCTTTCTCACTAAATGTTCTCTTACATGAAAGGAATATAAATTCAGGAAGTTTCAGTTTTGATACCTGACATGAGTAAAAAAGGAGTCATGGGATTAGTAAAGATAGTACATGAAAAAAAAAGTGTGATGAGTAACACTCAAGCAACTCCCACATCAGCCCCTCCTATGCAATTTTATTATGCATCTTTGATGTAAGACAAAATAAAGCTGTGCAGAAGAAATGCTTCCTGGTTTAAAATTTTTGACAAGCTATTTCCATTCTGGTTTCCATTTAGATATATATATAACTAGGAAAATAGAGAAGAAAGCATGATGCAGAATTAAATCCAGACTTTAAATGTACCCAATGTGCTCTTTAAGTAACAAAACATTGGTCTCACAACACCTAGCACCCTCACCTCTGCTAGATTTCTAGGAAAATTCAACAGAGAGACTTTACGAAAGAAAAATAAGATTGAACTGCTTTACCACATCCTACTGAAAGTCCATTACAATCATAATATCTCTCATAGCAAATAGAAATTGATATTTAGGTGTAGAGTATAAGAAGCAAAGCATTTGTGGCACAGTCTTTCTCCTGTATACTCTCCAATTCTGCTAATCAGCTTTTAGGGACTTCCAAAGTCAAGTGTTCAGACCCATGTCTCAAGCAAACATTGATGAGTGCACCCTGTATTATTTTTTTTTCTAATCCTTTTTCGTGACATATGTATTCTTCTTTCCTCCATAATATGACAGTAGTGAGTGGCACCATTTGATCATTTACTATACAAATAAAAATGCCTGCTTCTATTTGTTTTATCTTGATTGGGTCAGCATTTCCCTTGATGCTTTTTAAATTCTCAGCTTGCAAGAAACTGTTTAGTCAACCATTCCTATTTTTCTCTGTATGTCATTTGTTATGTTGCAAATCTCTGCCATAGTCCTTTTCCTCACATATCTGACCTACTGCCCACTGCCTTCCATTGTTGGTACTAGATTTAGTTTCATTATATGAAAACCACTCATTTTTATTTCCATTTTTGACAGCTTTCTCTACCTCTCATAGGTGCTTTCTGAGACGACTGGATGAGCATGCAGTATTTTCACAGTGTAAATCCATGGATTTACACAGTGGCATGACTGTGGTTTTGATTCTGCAGTCTTTCTTCCTTTCTTAATAATTTTTAAGATTCACTTGCTTTTCAAATGCCCCTGAGTAATGACTTGAGGTTTTGTGAGAAACAAAAGTCACCTTTACTGTGAGGGGTTTCAGCATTGAAACCTGTTCTTGCTTTTTCCTGTAACTCAGGACCAAGTGTGTACAGTTACAGAAAACAGACATTTATATTTTGGTAATACTGAGGATCAACTGGTTAAACACTTATTAAATACACGCAAAAAAGCGGCATTAATTTCCTGATTACAAGGATTCCTGATTTCCTGATATTTTGGCTCCTATGGCTGAATTTTGGATCCTCAGTTCCAAATAAACTGACCAAATAAATGGATATATGGCTTTTTACCTTAAGAGACAGTTTTGTATGCAAGTATTAAATATGCCCATGAAATAGAAAATAGATTGTTTCAATTTAAAGTCAAGATTAATTTCCTGTATATAAAATACCTTTATTAAAACAAAACCTATTTAATATAATGTTTAAATTCCTGAAAAGATCTTTTAATATAAAGATCTGGAGGAATATATACTTAAATAACAAAGAAATAAATTACCTAGCATTTGTTTGAAATTGCATAATGAAATATCTGATTATTTCTCCATTTGAAAAAAAGCACATGAAAATAAAGACCTGCTGTGACAGTAGATACACTCAGATCACAAAAAGTGCACCTTTTGCTAGGCAAATAGTGGTTGTCATATAAGGACAATAATGAGATTCCATAAGTGCAAACAAGACAAGCTTGCTTAAGTACAGAAGGTGCATTTTATTATTTTGTGATGTAAAACTGATATAAATTAAAATTTAGACATACATTTAAACAAAAACAATTTCAAAATTGGACATTCAATCTTAAATTTCAGAGTAGGCTTGCATTTTCTTATGAGAAAAAGAGAAGTGCAAGAGCGTGAGGCTATAGGCTCCAGTGTCTTGTTCAATCCAACCCTCCTGTGGGAATGAGTAATGTGTAAAGCTTCAGACCACTGATAATAATTATTCCCTAAATTAAAGATGAGCTTTAACGCATCTTCTTTGATGATTAAGAAAGCCAAATTTTCAAAGCTAATTAGTTTCTCAGTAAGGGTCATTGTTGTTTATTGTTTAGGCACTCTTAAGGTAATTAGAATGCCTGACCTAAATTAAGCACATTTTGCACATTTTATTAACAATGCACAGTAACAGGAACCCCTGGCCAAAATATATGCTGTGTCTCTGTCTTCTGAGATGGCCTACCAAGGAAGAAAATTTCACATCCAAGGATGCTTCCAACATAAATATCCAGCTGCAGGTTCTTGGTGGCTTGACTAGCAATGGTTGCGCCACCCCTCTGCATGGGGAAAAGTGGCTTCTATGTTTTCCAAATCCTTTGTTGGTGTTACATTGCTTCATGTGCTGTGAGGAACTGAGCACAGACAGATGGGAAAGTACTCTGAACTACCTAAGGAAGCAGTAAGGACTGGATTGCCCTTCTACCTCAATCATTTGCTGCTGCAATAGTAGAAAATAGCTGATTTTTACAGAAAAAGAGTAGAAACCATAAATTATTGAGAGATTCTTCCTATCAGTATATATATACAACCTCCCAGGTTCCTACCATAAGCATTTTAGAACTTTCTGAACCAAAACTGGAAATGCTTTTAATAGCCACAGTCGAATTATTCTGATATTTAGATTATAAAAAACAGTAAGCAGTCCTTCCCAGCTCATCTTTTCTGTATTGTTACCAATTGTGTAACCATACCCCTTCTTTTTTCCAAGCTCAAGAATCCTGCTCAACTTAGTCCTCATAATTACAATCTCTTCCTGTTGCTTTTTTTTTTTTGTACTATGGTACACGTGGTTACAGAGAATATATAAAATTAAACATGAAGAGGTTTACGTTGTTTCTTTCAAAACAGTTACTGCTGGTTTATTTCCCTTTGATTGACATTGGTCAATGAGCTCAAGATATTTGCAGACAACTATCCCAAATCTATTCTCACCTCAAATCTATTCTATTCTAGCAGCCAGGCTAGAGTCTGATATTCTGTTTTTATCATTTCTATTATTGCATTAATTTAAAAATTTAGCTATTAATTCCACACCTGTTCACTCAATATGGTAAAATTCTTATGTAACTGGGTAGTTAGCCTTAGATATTGCTGTCATGATCATAAATTCTTCATTGTTACTGTGTTACTATCAATCACCTTTCCCACATCTTTTATGAATAGATGGTCAGGTTCCAGCTGTCAACCTCCCCTACAACACAACCTCCATAATTCTTCTTTTCCCCATTTAAAACCACCTATGATCACAGCAAAATCCTCTCCTTCTATTGCAATTTTGAGGATTTTTTTTTTTTTTTTGGTGATAGGCTTCATCAAACATTTGGAATTTTCCTGCACCTACTGAATAGGTAAAACTTACCGATATGCTTATTGAGGCCAGCATTACACTATGGTTGATTTTAAAGATATAATTTCCTTCTACAAAAGTCACTCTAACTCTTCTCCAGTACTTCGTATGTATTCATGTGCTCACCAACTCTACCATTTAATAATCCCATATATCAAATGGGCCCCAAGATAATCAAATTATAGGTAAGATTTTTTTTGTTAGATTCCCCCTCCCCCCCCAAGACTATCATGCATATCAATGCTATAAAAGCTTGTTACACAACATAACTCTTCTGATGGGCAGGCCAGCCCATTTTCAAATACCTCTCTGCTATACAAATGCTTCCTGGTGATGAAGAAGGCATGAATGACTCTAAAAAGTGCTTCGATGAAAAGGCATTTACTGACTCAGGTGGAATTTCCAAATGGATTTTTGAACAGCAGAGCAAATTTGATGCAACTGACACTAAGGCAGCCTCAAGCTTTTCTGGGAGAACGTCACGGTAGCACAGGAGTACACAAGAGACAAATCATGTTGTGTCAGAGGCAGTGGCCTATCCAGCCCAGTGTGCTTTCTTCAGCTGTGGCTGTAAGCCAACAACCTGGAAAAGTAAGAACAAGACTGCCAACTGACACTTCCAACAGCCTTGGGCTGAGGGTACCATGATCCCATTTTGTTACTATTCCTGCCAGTATTTGCCCTGTCTCCCCTTGAACTCCTGCAGGCTTCTCATAACCACAGCAGCAGCACTACGTTCAGTGTAGGGGTCCAGTGTGTTACTGCAAAGACTGATCGGCATGTAGGAGGAAGAAAACACGAGTGGTACGAAGCCAGGCCAGACTTTTAAGATTGTTAATTAGGGCTTTGAAAGAGACAGTCTGGGTCAACCCATTCTAGGCACCTATTCTCACAGATGTGGGTTTGTCCCACACTGACACTAAATAAAGAATTAAAAAGCTTAAAAATGAAGTTTTGACCACAGGGTTAGTACTATGGCTTATTACATTCAGATGGAAATCATTGCAGGCCCAGACAATTCATTCCTTTTCTATGTCCACAATTGGTTGTACAGAGCATAATGAATTAGAATAGTTAGAAATTAGGCCCTGTTCTTCCCACCATGCTGCAAACCCCACTACGGCTAAGTGAAAGGTCTGATGCAGCTGCAGGGGACTGCAGGGTCTTACCGTGTGCATATATGAACACCTGAAGAGGGACATGCCAGGTGAAGGTAACTGACAGCCCGAGATACGGGGTTGCTTCTTAAGAAAAATTGGGCTTTACCAGTTAAAACACACACACACACAAAAAAACCAAACAACTTTGCAGCCCTTTTTCCTCTGGTCCCACTGAGTCTGTGTGATGGAATTTGATGCAATGTTATTATTTTATTGTGCAACCATCAGCAGAGCCAACCTACACCATAAACATGCCATGGGGTTCTGCAGCACATGGTTGTGAATGTTATCACAGGTCATCGTAGGTTAACACAGGTTATCACAGTGGGCCCACAATGCACTTAGGTGTAACCAATCCATTGGACACACACCTCTATGGATTGCCCACATGACCAGAGAGGGGGCATGGCCATGTTTTTAGACATTCTAGCATTCTTATGCCCACACAAATGTGCACGTGTCCCATACAACTGCCCGATGGTTTCACCTCTCCTTTTTTGCCACCTACAGTCAGTACTGGTGACCTCCAGCAGTGAATGTCTCACGCCTTCAGATGCAACAGGTCACTGATTGCCCTCATTCGCATGAAATTGCAAGAAAGAGGGCTTTCTGGGAATTTTTGCTTCTTAACTGTGCATTTGAACGTAAACATAAGTAAACAAATATTCCAATGTAGCAACCAATCCACTTGATCTCCTTTTTGAAGTGCTTTGTGACTGGCTGGTAAAAAACCCTACAAATCGATAATAACTGTTTCTGAAGCAAAGAGTGGAATGAAAGGTAGAAACATTACACCTTGCTTCAGGCTGAAAGGTCTTTGAGTGCAGGCTGTTCCCATGGGAAGCCCACCTTCTGTGCGTGTGCAACCTGCGCCTCTGCGTTTGTTATTGCTACTTGGGCCTTGGTTCACCTGAGCCACTCCGAAACACAGGACCCACAGGTGTGCACCCGCAGCCTCAAACGGACCAGCGCACCGGTGCCGAGAGGAAGAAATTAGGCTGAAAAGCCGAAACTTTGTTCACGGTCACCACCCGTCCGTTCCTGCGCCATGGCGGCCGCGGGCTGGAGCCGTCCCAGCGGGACGGGACTGGACGGGATCGGCCCGCGCGGAACCTGCGCCCCGCGGGACGCGGCCCTGCGGGGAGGGGAAAGGAAAGGAAGGGAGAAGAGCAGGGAAGGGAAGGGAGTAGAGCAGGGAAGGGAAGGGAGGGGCGGGTGCCGCGCCCAGGAGCGGCACGCTGGGGCGGGGGGCAGAGCTTCCCCGGGCGCGGCCCCGCTCCGCTGTGCGCGCAGCCGGCGCCGCGGCGGGGCGGGGTGGCGGGGGGAGGAGAAGGGAGGGGAGGGGACGGGTAGCGCCTCGCCGCGGAGGTGGGCGGCGGGCGGGCGGGGTGTCCCAGAGCCGAGCCCGGGACGGGCATTACCCAAAAGGCGGAAAAAAAAAAAAAGGAGTAATTAAAGTCGCCGCTGCCGCGCGCGGTCCCACCCTCCCCACCGGCCGGCTCCTCTGGCAGACGGGAGGGGACAGCAGAGACGGGCTGCCGCGGAGACACGCCGCCGCCTCCACCTCCTCCGGCTCCTCGCACTCGCTCCCTCGCCCGCCGTGGCAACACCGACAGCGGCGGATCCCCCTTTCCCGCGCAGCCCCGCGCACCATGGCCCCCGCAGCCCCCCGCCTCGTCCTCGGCCTCCTGGTGAGTGAGTGAGGGAGAGGAGGCGGTGGGTGGGCGGCCGGGCGCGGGGGGAGCGCAGCGCAGCGCTCCGGGCGCCCGCTCACCTGGCCGCGCCGCCGCGCCTTCCCTCCGCGCTGTGGCTGCTCCACCGCGGTGCGCAGAGAGGAGAGACTTCTGAGCTGGTGGTCTCTGCCCGGCTCGTTATTCCGGCGTTCCCCTCGGCGCGGTCCTTGCCGGGGGCGCGGAGCAGCCCCGGGGCGCACCTCGGGGGTCTTGGGCGCAGGGAGGAAACCGGCGGGTTGCGCGGTTCGCTTTGGGACGGAGGGTCGGGCGGCCTTCGGACCGTGAGGTTGCACGGCGGGCACACGCTCGGGTCGCTGCGGCTGGTTATTCATAGAAAAAAATTAAATCGCGGTTCGTTTTATTTAAATCTCCCCCCTCTCTACCTCTCCTCACGCGGTTGTCCTTTTTCGATGGGAAGGATTGTGCCACAGTGTGGAGCGTGTTGAGCTCCTCGGGAAGAGTTAGTTCTGCATCAGACAATTTCAGCGATTTCCTTTACGTTCAGTTTATTGTATTTGTACATAATTACCAGCTCCGGAAAAGCCCTTGCCGGGGAAAGCCGTGGAATTCTGTCGCTTATTTTGTTGTTGGGGTTTTGTTTTTTTTTTTTTAACCTATACTGGAAGAGTAAAAGTGATTTTTTCGTTTACTTCTTACCCTCTTTCTTCCCTATTATCATTCTATTGGCAAAAAGTGGGCAGATGATCTTTTGAGCCTGTGAGAGAAAAATGGTAGTGTTAAAGCACTGAAATTATTATTTTTATGTTAATTACGTATGTACATTTTAATGAAAGTGTTACTATCCCAGACACTGTGTATGCCTGCCTTTGCAAGGATATTAATAGCCAAACCCAAAGAAATGCAAGCAACTTTACTCATACATTTAATTAAAAAAAAAAAAGAAGAAAGAAATTCTCCCGTCAAGCAGAAAAAAAAAACCACCCAAAGGAAAAAATCCTGAAGTGTCTTCTTTCTGTAAAGTGAAAGGACATCACAACTTCTTTTTACCTGATGTTTCCTTACGTCTTTATGTCCATGAATAACTACTACTTATTTTTGTTTAACTCCTCAATAGTTCTTTGTGCTGACATCAGACTGAGCTTGGCATTACTATTTCAAAATTAGATGTCATTGATTCTTAAAATACTTTAGAACAGTGTAATAAGAAATTATTTCAATAAATTAAAAATTCATGCAATGTCGTTCAGGAGAGAGTGTTTTATTAAGTGTCTATTACTTAGGAAAATGCCTACTAATACATAAGCAGAGTTATATATCTGTATATACATATATTTTAATATCTGTGTATATACATATCTATAAGGAACTGTATGAAGAACTGTAATGGTGCAGAAACAGCATATAGTGTTTTCAGCTGATCATAGTTTTTCTAAAAGTTCCTAACGTCTTCAAGTGTTTAAAGTATTTTTATTCAAATGTTTTCTTCATAAGCATCACAAGTAATTCTCAGAATTTCCATTAGGTATTTACTTCTTTATACCTTTAATCCTAAAGGTATGTGCAAAATAAAAATTGTTTTCCTTTTTTGCTGGACTTTCATCCTGAAAGAATAAATGCACATGAAAGGGTGGATATATTTATTTACATTTCTCTATTTCTTTGTTTAATTGGCTGTGTGATTTTTGGATTACAATTTTAAACATGGGGATAGAAACTAGGCAAAATATACACACATAATCTGCGATCAGGACTCACTTGCTCTGTGCCGAGGAAAATCTTTGTACCTTTGTGTGTGATTCTTTTTAAAAAAAGGTCTGGTTATCTACTACTCATTTGAATTTTGAGGAGGACCCCATTTTGTAACTGGTTATATGGGAGTGGACTGCTGTAATACTCGACGTTTTCTTTATGTCATATCTAATTGCTGAAGCTAGATTTAATTAGTTTGTTGAGAATGTACTTTGAAGATGCAAAGTGATATGTAAGTGCAAGTGTCGTCATGTGGTTTTAATAAGACACTTGTCCCTTTAATGTTCAGCATCACCACAGTTCTACCAAACTGAGTGTTGATGGATTAAACCTTAATACTTAGAGACCTTGGATCTAAATTGGTCAGGAATACTGTTGGAGGGAGTGCACGGTGAAGCTGTATTTTATCTTTCCTCTACTAAAGGAATAATGTTGGTGAAATCTTCTAGTTAAAAGGAACTCTTGGTGTTAATGTTGGCGCTGAAGTGATTTTAGAAAAAAGCTGGACACAAACCATGGACAAATCCAGGAGCAGTAGTCAGATCTTGTTTCCAGTTTGAAACTTTATATGCTATGCTGCACAGTACCCAATTCTTTAGTAAGGAGTGCTTTCTGTGCTGTTTGACTCGCTTGTCTTAACAAACAAACCAAGGTCAGCTTCAGTGTCTAGTTATTATTCAAAATATCATGTAACTATGATTGTTTTTTTTCCTGATTTCTTAATTTGTTTTCTAGGTACTGAGTTTGTGCTGTGAAGCTTGCAAGAAAGTAATTTTTCATGTTCCTTCTGAGCTAGAGGCTGACACATTAGTTGGCAGAGGTGAGAAACTGTAAGATGCCCATCTTAACAACACAACATTGCACCTTTGTTGGAGATGCTGTGAACAGTGGAGGAGACTTTTTTAATGGAATGAATGGATGACTGGACAGCCAGTTAAACAGCTGGATCAGCCTTTTTATGAAGCATACGCCCTGTGTTTGTTATGGATTTGAACACTGGCTCTGTGCATCCACTTGACTTTTGCATAAACAGCTATTGTTAAGTTACAGTATTTATCCTAAAACTAGAATGCCAGAGTTTAATGTTTTCAAAATGTGGAGTCTAAGGCTTAGTATTCAAATAAGTGGCTTGGTATTTTAAAGTGCACTCCTCACCCACAGTCATATGAAGAAGACAGTAAGTCATTTGGGCAATGGAAAAGATAAAAAAAGAAGACAAACCCCACGTAACCAGGCAGCGAGAAGCTGCTGCTCTGTGAAATGTGGATGTGACTGCTCAGCAGTGCTGGAGCATAAAGGGCATTCAAGGGGATGTGTTGCAGAGGTGTCCTGCGTCATATTTGGCTGGGAGAATGCTCCTGTCTGACTGGACGGTCTGTCTTGATTTAGGGCAGTGTACAGGTGACTGAGAGGAATAGGAGAGACCAGTCTTTGAAATGCAACTTTAAAAGGCGTGGCATAGGAATTGCTACAGGGTTCTGTGGTGCCTGAGACTGAATTTGAGGATTCAGAGGTGCCCTTTGTAGGTCCTACCACAACAGAGGAATATGCTGCAACTCTGCAATCTTAATCCACATTCCTACAGAAGGATAATATATAAATAATAAATGGATTGGTAGTTCATCACAATACAAGTGCTCAGAAAATCCAGCCGTGTAATGGAAATTCTTTGACCTTACTTTTAAATTTTAAAATGAAGAAGCTTGCTACAGCTGTGTGAATCCTCATAGACTCTAACATTTCTCTATGTAAATAAACTTGGATTTATATAAAAATAAAACTTCATGTTAATTCACTGCTTTGAAATAAATTGCCTAACATTGAAATTAAACATTTTTTTTCACCCAAACATTTAACAAAACCATTATAGCTCAAATGACGTTACTTAAACATTTATTGAGAAGTCTTTTCCATTGCTACAAGGACCATATCTTGACAGTGAAATTAGGCAGGGCTTTCCTGGTTTTTGTAAGGTTTTTTATATTTTTGACTTAGACCAGAGGCTTTAAAGAAAAAAATGCCACAAAGCTATAGCTAATTGAGCGTAGTCTTCAGTCTGGTATTTTTGAAAATGCAGTGCTGTAATATGAAGCAGTATGAGACACATTTCGATGAGGCAGTGCTATTCTTTTCAATATTGCATTTTCACTGTAGAGATGAAAAAGGACAGGAGTCACTGCTACAGTACCATAGAAAGTGTAGCAAATATTGACATAAAGGTCAAACTTAAGAGTAAGAAGAAATCATATCATATTTAAAATTATGCTTCGCATCTGTCCTTGCAGTTTTGAAAGAGAAATGAAATATTGTTTATTGAAAATATCAACTGCATATATGGGATGAAATTCTGGATCTACTTTGGGAATTTTGCAATCAGCCTTGATTGATTAGTGTCCCACCTACTGTGATAACATTGAAGGAGTATTGAAAAGTTCTGACTTTGAGAACACGACACAGAAATCTCTTGTACCCTGCAAGGATCATTTGTCTGGAGTTTGGGTCTCTGGCTTTCATCTTTTTCAGGGTGCCAAATCATTCTTGATTAGTGCTGTGGTTCCATTGCAGTTCATTGCAAGAATCCTGATTTTTCTCCAGCTGTATTGCTGGATTACTTGCTGGTGAACCAAGTTTATTGAAGTGCATAAGAACTTATTTTAGCCACAAGTGATAGGAAATGCAGTCAAAAATACCTGGAAAATATGCTAAAATTAGCTGATACATTCTATAAATGTGAGATTCTATCACATAAATATTAAAAAATTGCAAATAGTTTATTCTAGAGTTAGTCTTTATCTCTTCCATCTGTCTGCCTCATAATTTAAAGGCCTTTGTCTTCCCAAGACTATTAAATCACACAGTACCAGTCAGTGCTTTCTTCCCGAGGGCAAAACTTCCAAGATGTAACATCTCCATTGGGTATTTGCATTAATTAATCGTCGTCACTGATATTGTAGGACATAGAGCACAAGGCAACTGTAGTAGCTTCTGATCCAATAATGGGCATGTCTGCAATGTTTTTTGCATTTAAGTGTATTAATTCATCTCCGATGCTTCAGTACTTTTACCAACGTAACAGTGTTTTGTTGAGAGATATCCTTAGTGCGCCCATGTTTTCTAGGAGCCACTTGTGAACACAAGGGTGGAAATTAATGTAAACTGGATCAAACCTGAGTGCATACGTGGTTCTAGAATCTGTATTTGTGGTGCTTAAATACTGAATGAACAAATATTTGAAGACTCTCAGTAAATGTAATTTTTACTTGGGGCACATTTTGTTGTTTTATGAGGATGTTATTTTTTTGGTTTTGAGTTATTGTCTAATTTTTTTGCAGTTGATTTGAAAGAATGCCTTCAGTCTGCAGAATTTATCAGTTCCACTGATGGCAACTTCAAGGTTCTAGAGGATGGTTCTGTGTACACAACATCTGCTCTTTCTTTGTCTGCTGGGAAAAAGACTTTTACCATAATACTTAAAGACATTGAAGAACAAGTTGAAAAGAAAATACATGTTAGCTTGGTGGAAGAAGAAAAGAAGGTGAGCTTCTGATTTCAAGATACCTTGCTTATTTGAAGTTCTGTTTCACAGAGTACAGCTTCATGCTAGGTAACTGTAGTTGACTCTTGGAACTCAAATAATAGGGCAAAATACTGGTACAGAGTGTAATTTTATTTAGATGTTGATTACTGTGTTGCTTAAGTCAGCAGAATGCCTTTCTCAAAGGGGAGATGCTAGCAAGTAGCTTAATCAGGAATGTCAAGAATCTTAAAAGCTATGTTTGAGGAGTTAAAGCAGATTTTATTCATGCAAAATATTACAGCAAATGAAAAAATCTTAGAATACTATCACAGGTATAATCAGAAATTAAGACCTTGGGGAAAAAAAAAAGGATCAGTAGGAGGGCTGCAGTGGGGGGGGGGGGAAAGATGGAGACACAAGACGGCAGTTAAACAAAAATATACACGGTTAAGAATAAATGGATATATTCTTATCTGTCTTTTTATCTCCTAGACCCAGACACAGAAGACCAGGCATGTTAGAGATACAGTTCTCAAGCGTACCAAAAGAAGGTGGGGCCCTATTCCATCTGTTATGATAGAGAACTCACTGGGACCTTTTCCTCTACAAATTCAACAGGTACATTTTATCATACTACCTCAAGTTTTATAACCCAAGCTATTTTTTTATGTGACTTTGATGATAAAAAAGAAAATGAGCTGTAATATGTTTCCTACTGATGTTCCAGCTATTGCTCCTCTGTCTTCTTCTGTCCTGCTCATTGTATATCTCATGGTCTTGTAGCTGAAATAGCTTGTGATCATAGCTTTTGGAGCAAACTGGAATTGTGCAGGAGTTGAAAAAAAGGAGAGCAGCATACTATCAAAGAGAGCTCTTTTGTCCTGGAAATCAGTGAAGTGTATGATTACAAAAAAACCCCCCAGCAAACAACCCTCCACTAAACATTGCCCAGAAAGAGGTTTTGTAAACATAGACTGGGGTAAATTTTACCTGCATGTCTGTGTCCTTTCTGGAGCTTGAGGTGCATGCCTTCAGCCTTGAAGACTGAATATGGCCTGTGTTATTCGGAAAAGTACTTACTGGAAGAAAACAAGTAGGCGTGAAAGAGAAATGAAAGAACTAAAGTTATCAGAGATCCATCTAGCCTCCTCTAGATTACAGAGTGGCTGGGAGCAGATGTGTAGAGTCAAGTGTAATAACAGAGTCTGTGCAGAGCAATCATTCTTCTTCTAATCTTACCTTCCTAACTACTGGCATCCAGTAGGTAAGGAAAGTATTTTGGGATAAGAGTATTTATAAATAGATAACTCTAATGTTACCTCCTTAGTGCTAGTAATGAGATGCAGAGAAGCTATCTGAATTGGCATATGTCTGGACTATACTCTAGGTTGTCCTCCTTCCTCCTCTCCTTCCTCTGCCTCCTCCACTTTTTCTTCTCAAGTTGCAAACCAGCTCATTCTCAGTGAATGCAATAAAACTAAAATCTCTTGATCAGGACAGAAGTAAGCCATCTGTATCTGGATGCACCTTGTATATGCGGTATTCTAGAGAGATTAGATTTAAATTTTTTTTTGTGTGTGTACTGTCATTTAATTGTTTGATAGTCCTAAACATTTATGAATTGTATGAATTAACTGCCCTTCTCATGTACACACGTTATAAAGGAAGGCAGTCACGTGGCAGGCTGTTCTCCTATTCTGTGAAATTTAAGCTGCTACGGAGGTAAATCAAGTTTGATTTTTTTTTTTTTTGGAATTCCTATTTTTGCTAAATATGATAATGAAAAGGGGAAAATGTATTAAAATGATCCTGCTGTTTTTCCTTGGGCTTTAAAATGTCTTTTTTATAGGTCCAGTCTGACACAGCTCAGAACTACACAATTTATTATTCTGCAAGTGGACCAGGAATTGATCAAGATCCAAAGGGTTTATTTTACATAGAAAGAGAAACTGGAAATATCTTTGCTACTCGTGCAGTAGACCGGGAACAGTATCCAAGCTTTCAGGTACAGGCCTAAGTTGTGTAAATATAATTAGTTTTTTTCCTTACTTTCTTTCATGCATTTATTTGACAGCTGGGTTACAGGGGAAACTGGCAGCAGGTAAGATCTTGAATCAACTTTTCGTTCTGAGTAATACCATGCTGTTGAAGAGATGAAATCAGTGACCAAAATAGCTGGTCATCTAGAACTTGAGAACAGTTTTGCTTTTCACTGCTTAGACTAATTACAGCATAAAGGTAGTGGGCTATTCTGTTTACATCACTTTTAGGAAGAGTTTTTTAGGAAGAGTTTTTAAGGAAAGGTTGAAAAGGTCTGCAGAAAACCAAAATGATGATAAACACTAGAAAGCTGTGATTTTTTGAGTCTTTCTCAAGCTGTTCAGTTCTGATATTTTGTTAACAAGGTACACTGCTCTCTCTACTGGCTGAGAAGTGTAAGAAGGCAATTAGTAGAAACGCCTTCTAGTTAGACAATTTTGCTGCATTTTATTAGGCTATGTTATAATGGGCAAATTGCTGTCATTCCTGGTTTTGCTTTAAATAGCAATATTTGTGTATAAACTGAGGTAACGCTGAGATTGCTTCATAAACACCTGGAAAAAAATGTGTTCAAGAGACTTGGAAAAAGTGATAGAGTTGGTGAGGGAAGATCAGGGAGAAAGTGATTCTAATACTTGTAGTGTGAGGAATGGAAAGGGGGAAGATTAGAGGCGTTCAAAGGTTATGTGTTGCTGTCACCCTAAGATACCTGTCACTTTCCCATCCGTGTGGCTGAAGAGCCTGGTCTTGAAAAGGGTATGCCTTTCACACTGTATTTAATTTTGTTGGCTCCTTCATTGAAGTAAAAGTGTAATGATACTGCCTGTTGCTTAAGCACTGAATTTACATCCTACAGATCATTTGCTTTGCAACCACTCCAGATGGTTATTCACCAGAGGTACCACTTGTGCATACAATCAGGATAGAAGATGATAATGATAATCCTCCATATTTTACACAAGACCTGTTTGAGTTTTGTGTCCCTGAAAATTCCAAGCCTGGTAAGAATTGTTTTAAATCTGTGAACACACTTATCACTACTCAGCTCAGTAATATATCAGTATGACAGGGTGTAATCCTGCCTTTAATCAATTTCAGTGGGATTTCCTGAGGAGTATTTTGTTACAGCAGAAGCTGAATTTGCAAAGACCAGCTCCAGATTTCTTAATTATTAGAAATTCCAAAATGTCATCTCCATCATAGTGAAAAATATTGTTAAAAGAAATTTTTAAAAACTGAGGTGATTCAGTGTTCTGAAATGGTGCAAGAATTTCAGAACATTATTATTTTTATTTTATACAAAAAACATCTGTTTCCCTGAAATCTTTTTAGAAGTTTCCTAAATAACTAAAAAGGTGATGTTCTAAGACATAAAATGCCTTTGGTTCAGCTTGCAGCATTTGTCCAAGCTGATGAACTGAGGTGAGACATTTCCTAGGAGAGGTGGAGAAGTCTTTGCTTCTGCCCATACCTGTAAAAGGCTGGGATTTGCCCGTAACAGGCAACAAAAGCAGAGTGAAGAAACGTGGACTCCAGCCAATAAGGGGTGCAAAAGCCATGGTTTGCCATTTGTCACTCATCTCCTAGGGTGGGGAAAGTCTAACTTGCTTCTCAAAAAAGGGAAACAAAGTGTCTTTCCCGTCATGCCAAAAAACTACTTGTGTTTCATTCTCTGAGCTGCTCTACTTTTTACCGTGTGAATTACTGATATAAAGGGAAGTTCCAAAAGCACTGGGGCCAAGGGGAGGAGGTATAGCAGTGCTCTGTGTGACGGAGTAGTGCAGTTTGAATCAGGTCAGAAAGGTCTGAACCTCCTCGTCCATCCCCTGGCAACACCTTTTCAGCTGTTTTTGAGATGCTCAATTAGAAGTCACTGTCAAACACACTAAGTGAAATGTAAACGTTCAGTGTTTCTTTGGATTATTCTTTCTGACAGCTGCAATAATCACAACTCTGTCTTAAGAACGAAAAAAAATATCCAGAGGGTTAAAATAGATGATTTTACACTATTACTGTTTTTTTACTGCTGTTTATGGGTTTTAAATGTTATTTTAATTTAGAGCTAAATGACCAAATAGCTATTTTCACGTGTTTAAAACAGAAATACCTGTTCAAATATTTTTTTTTTATTGTATGCAGTTTTTTCTGGAACTAAAAATTTCTGTATTGTGTTTACAGGTATTGTTGTTGGAAAAGTGACTGCAGAGGACAGAGATGAGCCTTATACTCTGCATACTACATTGAAATACCGCATTGTGTCACAGAATCCACCAATTACCCCAGCATTTTCTTTACATGGTGACACCGGTGTCATTTCTGTATTACTGCCGCAGCTGGACAGAGAGGTGATCTTTCCTGAAGCCTCTTTAACGTCTTGTCTAGTGCACAGAGATAGCTTCTTAACCCCTCTCTGCTCTGCCCTTGTGAGACCCCACCTGGAGCACTGCGTCTAGGTCTGGGGGCCTCAGCACAGGAAGGACATGGACCTGTTAGAGCAGGTCCAGAGGAGGGTCATGGAGATGGCTGGAGAGCTGGGACACCTCTTCTAAGAAGACAGGCCTGGGGAAGAGAAAACTCCGGGGAGACCTCATTGCAGCCTTTTGTTACTTAAAGGGGGGGGAGGTTATGAAAAAGGAGAGTGACTTTTTGCATGGGCAGACAGTGATAGGACAAGGGGAAAAGGTTTTAAAGTAAAAGAGGAGAGATTTAGGTTAGAATTTAGGAAGAAGTTACATTATGGTATATTTATGTCGTTTCATGGCTAAAAATCCACATAAACAGCATGTTGCAAAATTTGCACTTGCAGGTACAGCACTCAACTTTTTTAGCAAGAGAAAGATGCAGTGATTAGAAGCATCACTGTGACTACTAAGGAAGCTGTCACAGTGACTACTTGAGGAAAGGAAGGAAGGACTGAAAAATTAGTCCACTGCATATCTTTTAAAGATAAACTTATGAAATTGAACAGGAGATTTCTTTCCTGCGCCAGAGAAAACGAATGATACTTCCAGGCATTCAGAACTGGAGTTACTGTCTTTATTTACAATCTCCCTCATTTTGTGCCTCATCTGTCTTTACTGTGTTGTGTCCTATCCCCTGCTCCTCTGCCTGCACCATTTCACCTCCCTGGTCCCCTTTTCCGTGGTTGTTCAGGTATTAGTAGGGCTAAAAAAATTTTCTGCTGTTGACTTGTTGACTCAAGTCAGTGATTTAAGTGATGGGATTATCAGAGAGCCCCTTGGAACTGATAAGGACACTGACTCCTTCAATGCTAGACCCTGCCTAATGGCAGGCATTGCCTTATCATGTATAGCCCAAACAGAGGCTTGATTGCAGCACTCGCTTTGTTCATCCTTAGTGAAATAAGGGACATACATAGATACTCTTTACCTCCTGGCAACCTAAGGAAATACTCTGTTGCTTCAAAGGAGAGACATAAATAGCAGATAAAGGTGCATTTTCCAAAGCTTCAGGTTTTGGAAAATAATGCTGGCGTTGTGAGAAGCTTTATTTGATACAGGATATATCCTTCATGTTGCCCTCGGATGCTGAACTCAGTGCTGCTTAGCCATCAAAAAGTATTTTGCTGCTTTTCCTTTTGGAACTATATGGGAGAAAGCCCCGAAGCTAATTGCCTCATTTTGTTGGGGAGTGCTGAATTAAGAGTAGAATTGTGGAGCAAGGGTGAAATATTTAGTTCTACTCTTGCATGTAACTGTGCAGTTTAAAAAGTGGCAATGTCAAACTTCTGTGTGATTTTATTCTTCTTTTCAGCTCGTTCCCAGATACACTTTGTTAGTTGAAGTGAGAGATATGGCAGGTCAGCCTTTTGGTTTGTGTACTACAGGAACAGTGGTTGTCAAAATCGAAGATACAAATGACAATGCACCATCATTCAAACAGATACAAGTAAGTGCATGAATGAAATATCAGTATAATGGTTAAAAAAAAGGACCATTTTCATCCTCTTTCTAATTTTCTGATGGACTGTCCTTCAAATGTGAAGCCGAATGCCCTAGGGCAGTTAATGCCAATATAGACATTTGAGAATGCCTTGTTGGTTGTTGAGCTGTTTGGTAATTAGACCTATTGGTATATCTGTTGTTTTGAGTCATTTACTTCATGCATATTGGGAAAAAGCAGATGAGACTCTTTCATTCACTTCTCCTGCAGTGCATAATTTTAGAAATCCCCTAATTTAACCATTTTTTTTTGTGGGGGAAAAACAGATTCACTCCTAAGCATTATCATGACTGCATGACCATTTGACTGGCTTTTGGCTACTTCTGTGTTGCAAATGAAAATGCATTTATCAGTGAAGTAGATGCGAGGATTTTCATTGAGATTCCTGTGATTTTCCAACATTGTTTTTTCTTTTACAGAAGTATTTAAGCCACTTCTTGTTCACTAATAGCTGTAACTCAGCCTTGTGGCTTTGCTTATTCCAGCCATCTGTATGGACAGAGAGTATGTCTCAAATATGCTCAAATACCACAGGAGATTTTGTAATATGAAATCTATGAAAAATAATTCATTATTCATGAGGAATACGTGTACTTTGCCTTTCCCATTCACTACTGTAGAAGATCATCAGTAATACTGAGAATCTTTCTTATTTGCTCTTCTCGAGCTTATAACATAAGAATAACACAACTCTTTAAAAAGATAAAAAATGAGAAAAATCCTTTTATCCTTTGCCATCCAAGTAGAGATGTATTTAATCCTTCTTGACTTTTCTTAAAGTTCCTGTGGTTAATGTATATGTATATTTATTTATTTATTTTAATTTGCCCAATGCTTTTTCTGATTCTCAGCTTGGTCATGTTTTATGTACATTAGAACCTATAGCTTATGTAACTGAGGGGAACTGTGCTAATTTACCTTTCCTATCAGAAGAATTCTAGAATTAATTATGTCAGTGACAGTTTGAGTGTATGAAGAAGCTGAGATTTCAACTGTGCTGTCAGGAAAGGGTTACTGTTTGACCTAGGGTGTAAAGGAGGAGTGAGGAAGATTGGCTGATGCATGAAAACAAAACAAATCATTACAGCAGCCTGGTAAATTGACCCCTTGGGTTTAAGTAGTCTTATTTAAATGTGGTGTTCTTCAGTCCTCCATCGTGTTACAGTATTCTCTGATTTAAATTAATTTTTTTTTTTTTTTGATACTCCAAGTATGAAACACGAGTGGAAGAAAACAGAGTGAGTGTAGAAATACTGAGAGTCTCTGTTGTTGATCTTGATGAACCTGGTTCACCTGGCTCAGGAGCAGTGTATGAAATTATAAGAGGAAATGACGATCAGGCCTTTGAAATTACAACAGACAAGAACACAAATGAAGGAATACTGTGTGTTGTCAAGGTAAGTAAAAGCTAGAGGCAAATTTATGTTTCTTCAGGTTTTGCTTTTAATAATATAGGAATCATCTTTATTCAAAGAATATCTGTAACTGTAAGGTTTATCAGACTTCTGACCTGAACTCTCTTCTAGAGCAGATTACGCACAGCGATTGAGGCTTATGTGTGGTACATAACCCACAGAGTCACCTTCCAGACTACTCCTCAATTTTGTGTGGTCAGAATCCAAGGAATTCTCTCTGGTTTATCCTTTCAGAAGAGCTTGGTGCTTTTGCCTTGTTCCACAGTTGTTATTTAGACTTAGGGATGTAATTTGAGGAATGCTTCATGACTGATTTTTTTTTTTAACAGAAACAGGAGAGTTGCAAAGGAAGGGAAGGTTAAACACCTTTTTCAGTCTTGTTCTCATGGAGTTGAAGTAAACTTATTACTTATCAGCATAAAACTCTCCAGGTTTTATTTCACAGTGTAGTGATTTCTGGTTTGCTTTTCTGGGGTGTGAGGATGTACACATACGCTACTTTGTGTTAGTTTGGTTACTTGTTATACCCAGTACTTTACAGATGTGAGGTAAAAGATCCACTACGTCAGTACTCCAACACATCCCTTTGCCTCTTCATGCCTCTTTTGCATCATCTCTTAAACTGCCATAAGAGGTAACTTCTCAGGAGCAGAGAAAAATTGATGTTAAAGTTTGATGATGTAAATTATAGAGGTAGAGATGCTAGTAAGTTTTTTTTAGTTATTATGGTAATAATAACCAGTAATCATTAGAATTTTTTCTAAAGCTCTGTCCCTGGTAAACGAACACGGTTGAAATTTCTTATATTTATGATAATGATGTAGTAGAGTAGAGAGTATTGTGACTTTAGGATAAAATTAGCTCTATTAAAGGCATATGATGACCTTGGAGAAAAATAAATGGTAGCTGCTTACTGTCAACCCTATACATTCAGATGTATTTGTAGGTACTGGAAAGAAGTGTGATTGCCTAGTGGTGGAAAGGAAAGGTATGTAAGCTAAAATGATGGCCAACTAGATATGGAAGAGGAAAACACCCCACCACATCTAATTGTTTTCTTAGTTCTACTAGTAGTTCAGTAACAGAATATTCATATAAAATTTTGCAGTGCTGCTGCTTGTCTTATTAGGGGTATTTCCTCAGGCTCTTTTCTTTGACTAACTTAGAACTTAACATTTTTTCCAAAAAATCGTGTCCCTTTACTGTCTCTCAAAATGGATGTTCAAGAAGGATAGCTGGTTTCTTCTGTAAATAAGTGTGGTACAGTTTTATCTATTTAATAACTCAGCAGTGAAAGCAATACCAAGTTTTGTATTTGTTTGAAGGAAAAAAACCCAACACCCCACCTTTGTTGCAGGGACTGGACTATGAAAGTGCCAAGCAAAGGGTCCTTGTGATTGGAGTCAACAATGAGGCACCCTATCTGCTGGCACCACATTCACAGCAGCTTTCCCAGAGCACCTGCTCTGTTACAGTGCACGTCCTGGATGTGGATGAGGGACCAGTGTTTAAACCATGTCTGTTGCGCTTAGATGTTAAAGAATGCGAAGATATTGGGACAGCTATTGGGAGATACGTAGCAGAAGATCCAGAAACTGGAAACAGTGAAGGCATAAGGTATGAAACAACCTTACCTACTACTTTTTTTTTTGAGTACAGCATGGGTGGGACACAGGAAAGGGGAAGAAGTTATTGATGCTGTATATATGTGTGTGCATATGTGAGTGTATATGAATACATGTATCTAAATACTTCTGTACATATGTATGTGTATGTATGTTTGGGATCTTTAACAAGACAAATTATTCTTGGCAGATACCGGATACCGCCTGGCCAATGTAATTGGATCAACATAGATGACAAGTCAGGTGAAGTCAGAACTGTTAAAGTCTTGGACCGAGACATAGGAGAAATGAGACGAGGCCAATGCAATATTACAGTCCTTGCAATAGACAGAAGTGAGTGTTAAATGTTGTTGGCATTCTTTGTGGTCTGTAACAGATGTTTATGAGCAAATTTATTGTAGGGACAACTGTAGTGGTTCAGACCAGTGACCTGCCTAGTCCATTGTCATGTCTTTGGGATAGCTCTATCAAATGCTTAGGGAATATTACACAGCAGAGAAAGCCTTTAGAA
Source organism: Lophotriccus pileatus (assembly GCA_035583135.1). NCBI lineage: Eukaryota > Metazoa > Chordata > Aves > Passeriformes > Tyrannidae > Lophotriccus > Lophotriccus pileatus. Next base: position 107,369,088 of record JAWWES010000081.1, on the reverse strand, counting down.
AATCAGGCCAAATTCGCAGTGTTTTGAAAAGTTATCTCTCCATGTTTAAAATCCTCTAGTAATTTTAAATTCAGATATTTTCCTGTGGATTGCATTCTTCTATTTCTCAACTGTTGTTTTTTAAGTGATAGCACCTGGCAGCTCTGAACTTGTCAACAGAGAAAGCTGAGAGAACATTTTGAAAAGAAGTTGTTGACATCGCAGCTAAAAATTCTGTGTCCAAGTTTGCATATTAAATTTAAATATAATATGAATTTCAATTGTTTAGAACTTCTGTTGTGTATAAAATAGAGATGATATATATGCATCTGCAATCAACTGTTTCTAGAGAAAGGATTAAGAAGTAGTCTTAATATAATTTCACTAGAATGCATATACATGCATTGACCATTTTTGTATCGAAAAAACTGTAATTAGGAGGAAGAGCTCATTCACTTCTTGCATATACAGACTTTAGTGACAGTGCCACTGATGAGCCCAGCTACTGCATGGTGACTTAGAGGGTAGAGGACAGAAAGAAGCCCTACTGTTTCTTAAAGTGTTTGTATTCCCAGGAGAGTTGAGGGTAATGAAAGTTCTCCTTCCAGAAGTTAAAAGAGTGGAGATCTTCACTTTCTGTTTTTTACTCTGATTGTCTTAATGTCCTTTACTCCTAGTTTATGTGCCAACCAACCACGCAAAGAGATGCAGCCAAGAGAGAGCCCTCTCTCTGGCTAAATCAGCAGTTGCTTTCCACCTTACTTCTGTACTTGGATATTACAGTTGTGAAAGTTTGGACTAGAAATTAGTATGTGAATGTTAGAACTAAGTGCTGAAACTAGTTATTTTTATCTCACAGATGGTAAAACAGGCACTGGAACAATTCAGGTTTGCATTGTGCCTGGGAACAAGAATTTCCCACGAATCGCTCAGACGGACTATATAATGTGCAGAGACAGAGAACCAATCTGCCTGACTGCACAGGATGATGATGAGGCTCCTTACAGCACACCCTTTGTGTATCGCATAACTGACCGTAACTTGGCTTCCATGTGGAAGATAAATCCACAAAACGGTATGTTAAGACTTCCTTCTCCTCGGTTAGCTGTAGGTTAAAAGGTGCTGGAAGCTTGAATCCTTCCACGACATAGTTTTTTTTTTTGTCAACACATTTAATCTAGCTTTAACTAATGTGGATCTGGTAGCAGTATAGCTGCACCAGAAGGGAAGATTGTGGTTATGGTCACATTTGTGACAGATGAGTTGCAGGTATTGTTGACACTAGGTCTGTTTTTGTCATTTTTTTTTTCAGATAATTCTGCGTATCTTTCACCAAAGGGTGATATTCCATTTGGAATTTATGAAATTCCTGTAAGTGTGATGGATAACGGAGGAAAGGTAGGAGAGACCATCGTAAGAGTTAATCTCTGTGATTGTGTTACTCCAACCGAATGCGATGGCAGGACCCGTCAACTTTCTGGTGGAAATGTTACTCTTGGTCTCTGGGGCATCCTTGCAATGATCTTAGGATCACTGTTATTGCTGCGTAAGTACACTTTTTTTTTTTAAACACAAAGTGCAGATCACTTAGTTTTAAAGTCAGCTGAGAGAACCTGATTCAAATCTAATTAAAACCTTTTTTATTTTGACAATTGCATAGGTCTCTTCACTGATTTAATGTACCTGCTCTATTTATATCAGTATCACAGGCTTCTTGCTGTCATCTTGTGCTGTAGTTACTCTGTGTGGTCTTTTGTTTATTCATTTAAGTATATTTTGTGTAAGATGTTCTGTATGTTCATGCTAATGAGGCCAAAAAACCTGCATTCAGCGCTTGAACCAAAAGGGGGTGGTATTATAATGCTCATCAGGTCAAGCAAAGTTTCTGAGTCCTAGAAACATACCTGTTTCTAGAAATGCTGAAATCAATTTCCTAGAGCATTTTGTGATCTTTCTTGTGTTGTGAATTAAAACGTGGAGTATCTGAGACACTGGATTTCACAAGGGATTTTTACAAGAGCCCATATAATCACATATTCATAGAATGTGCTGAGTTGTAAGGGACCCATCAGGATCATTGGGTCTCAACTCCTGGCCCTGTATAGGACACCCAAGAATCCCCATGTTCCTGAGAGTGTAGTCCAAATGCTTCATGTGCTCAAGACAGGCTTCATGTTGTCACCACTTCCATGGGAAGCCTTTTCCAGCTTCATGCTGTTTCCTTGAGTCCTGTCACTGGTCATGAGATTGAAGAAATCTGTATATGCCCCTCCAATTCCTCTCATGAGGAAGTTGGAGACTGCATTGAGGTCTCCCCTCAGTCTCCTCTTCTCTAGGCTGAACAGACCAAGTGACCTCAGCCACTCCTCACACGGCTTCCCCTCAAGGCCCTTCACCATCTTCGTTGTCCTCCTTTGGACACTCTCTAATAGTTTTATTTTTCTTACATTGTGGTGCCCAAAACTGCACACAATATTTCCAGGTGAGGCCTCACCAGTGCAGAACAGGACAAACCCCTCCCTTGACAAGCTGGTGATGCCCCCCAGGACACAGTTGGCCCTCCTGGCTGCCAGGGCACTGCTGACTCATATTCAACTTCCCATTGACCAGGACCCCCAGGCCACTTTCTGTTGCACTGTTTTCCAGCATCTCATTCCCCAGTCTGTACAAACATATGAGGTTGTCCCATCCCACATGCAGAAATGTTAAAGGACAGGTTGAATAGTTCCACAGCAGACCAAAACCTTAAATCTGTGTTGTGCTACTGGAGTTGCCCAAAACCTTAAAGATTCTGAGAAGGGTAATATTGCTGTTAACCAGTGAGATGGTGACAGTGATATGTAAAAGCTAAAACAGATAATTCTTTTTTACCAGAACCAAATATAATAACTAATAACATTCTTAAAAATCACAGAGGACATATTACAGTAACTAGTATTTCAGAGTTTATATAAGTTTGGTTTTTTCCTTACCTCTTTCTTCGCTGTGCTTTTCTGGTAGTAATTAAACTGTCTTGCTCCTGTTGAATCTCAGCAAGCTGTTCTTACTCAGGTAGATAGAAGACTGGCACCTGGACATGTTGTGAAAGCTAGATAGATCAATATTTTATCTCAACAGGGCAGGTACCCAAATTTGTGATATAGCCCGAAGGTAGAAGAGGGAATGCTCAGTAGAGGAACTGTGTGAAATGTCAGCTACCTTTCTGTCATTGCCTCTTGACTGCATCCCTTTTAAATAGATCCTTCATGTTATTGTGGCTAGGTTTTACCCTGTATATCCTCTGCTCAGTGCTGTCATGGATGTCTTTTTCCCATCTGTTAGCATCAGGAAGCAAACTGCCAGAATCATTGGTGCAGATCTTGCTGACAGCTGATGCTACAGAAGCTAAAGTAGCTTGAAAGTGGCTCTTGGCCAGATTTCACAGAAGTTTTTGTTTTCAGACATCAGATTGCTCAGTGGGCAGTTAGGCAGAACTGTTCTGTTCCTTTGGGCTTCTGTATTTTTAAGCTAACAATTTGAAAAGTGAAGAAAAAAGAATGACTCTGAATGAAGGGTGTTAGTTGTACATGATTCTTTTATGCAAAGTCATTTCTGGGTGAGTCTTCATGACAATAAAAAGCAGTATTATAGGAGGAATAAAATGAATACAGCGAATTAAATAAGATTGTTCTGTAACATAATGCTTGAAGCCCTCCAGGGTTCTGCTGACCTTTTGTGTGAAACAGAAGTTTCTGGTATTGGGACCTTTAGCTTGCATATTAGTTCCTTATGATATAATTTGACATCTGCATATTTACAGATGAAAAATGTGTTATATACAACTTTGTTGTAGGCATAAGACATGATTTTTCACCTGGGTTTGGTCTAAAGTTTTCATTACTGGGAAATTGTGCAGTCACAGTATCATGAAGGATATTTGCATTTCTTTTGGGAAACCAAAATATGTTTTAGAAGAATGAAATAATTCAACAAGGCAGTGAAAACTCGATATACTTTTTGAAAAAAATGTGTGTATATATATATATATATATATATAGCATTGTGTATGGGCATTTTTTTGAAATTAATTTTTTTTTAAATAATTAATGTTTTGATGCTTAGGCGTTTAAAATTCACTATCCAATGTCAGTAGATACCATTATAAGGTAAAGTTCATAGTATTATTTCCTTTCCATAGTAATCCTGATCACAATTTGTCGCTGCTGTGGCCGTGGAGTAATGCACAGGCAGGTGACTGATGATTGTGCCAATCACAATTTAATAATTTCAAACACAGAAGCTCCAGGCGAAGAAGTGATGGTAAGTTGTCTGTTTGCTTCAGTGTAGAAACTTGTAATTAAAATGTCCATAGCACTGCAATTTAAGAACAGGACCACCTGTGAGTGAGTGATTTGGTAAATGAAATAAGCAGTCAATGCAGGGATCATTAGATGTGCATTGCTGTTTAACAAGAATTTGAAAATTCTTACTTTAGGCAGAGTTGGTAGTACTATACTTTTAAACATAACCTTGTAGTTGTTATGCCAACTACTTGTAATTCTTCCAGATTTTAAGTGTTTGGTTGGAAGTTTCAGATGAACCTTTTAATAACTTCAGTCACGTTCCACAGTGAGATTAGATGGAAACTTACTATTTTGCTTATTTTGACTATTTGTTTGTGGCAAAACATTATTGTTTTTCCTTGGAGAAGGATTCTTAAATGTAGAAGTTAGCTGTTGTAAATTGCAGGTACAATTTCTGACCTTTCCCCGAAAAATGACCTCAAATGCAGTTGCTTTCATGAACTGTCCATGTTCATGAAATTTTCTTCTTGCTTTTTGGCATTTCAGTCTGCCATGAACATCGTTCAGTCAAGGACTGTGTTCGTACACAAGAACTTAGCTCTTCAGACTCTTCCTCTCTTCTGTAGTTCCCCACCTTCTGACATTGTCCTCCCTAACAAAAGGCAATAAGTTTAAAAACAGTAGTTTACTTCATGTTGAAAACCAAGAAACCCTAAGAGTGACAAGTGTCAAATTTCCCGTTCCCTATGTAGTGCCATTACATTTCACGTAGTGCCATTATAAACTAGTATGTGGATTATAGCACATTTCATTGGGATTAAAACTCAATGTTTGGATCTCGTACCATATTTAAATGCAGATTTTCCCACTTCCCCCTTGTCATTGTACCCTTTCCAAAGACCATTTACAGATCTGTATATGCTATGTACTAAGGATAGCCTTTTATTCAAAATGTCACAGTGCAGAGATGAAGACTTCTTAATTTTCAGTTTTGACTGGTTTTGATTGCTATTTTGTCTTTTAAATTGAAAAAAAATAAAAGAAGGGAGGAAAATGTATCCCCACTATTGCAATTTTTTTTTTTTGGTTAGGATCACAATATAATTCCTCTACAAAATACATGTGATCAAGGAGGGTATGGAGTAAAAACAGGAGATCAGCAAACATTTGAAGTGGTAAAAGGAAGAGGACATACCTTGGAATCAGTCAAGGGAGGTGGACACCAGACTCTGGGATCAGTTAAAGAAGGAGGAGGACAGACTATGATGGATACATGTAGATACTCCTACTCAGAATGGCATAATTTCACACACCCTCGTTTAGGTGAAGTAAGTAGTCTGAAACTGATTTTTTTTAAAGTGTAAGGTTATGGTCAATATATACAGATTTTTCAAGCAAGACATGTAATTGTTCTAGAAAGGTGGCTTTCTGGTTTTGGTTTCATTTCATTTTTCCTCTCCTTTGCTCATCTGCATCCCCTTTGGAATACCACTCTTTCAAGAAGTCATCCTTGACATATTTCAGACATTAGTGTAAAATACTTTCTTTTCTTGGCTTAAACTATAGGCAGTGTGCTATTTTTCAATTTGAATATTTAATAATTTAGAATAATTACTGAAGCTTTTGTGAGTTTTTCTGAGAATGTGTTTGCTTTTATTCTAACTGCTTGCTTTGTACTAATTTAAACCTCGTGCTTGCCTTAGCAATGGAACAGGAATGAATGTGCAGCATTAGAAATGCAGTCACTCCATGCCTTGGAGATCAAAAAAACTCTTCACTACTTGCCTAACTAGTTATGTGTAAATCAGTCATTTAATTTTGAGGATATTTTAGTGGCTTGACAGGTTGTTTAAACAGGTTCTTCATCTTTTACTGTACATACATGACTAGTAGAAATTATTTCTTTATTAAATACTTATATTTTGTAGTCTTAATGATATAGACCAATCATGTGCATTTTTTGTATGTAGGAATCCATTAGAGGACACACTCTGATTAAAAATTAATCAATGAAAGGTAAATCAAAAAGAAATTATTTTTATGCAATATATTTAGGATAACAATTTAAGAAAATAATAAGATACGTTCTCTTCCTATCCAGAAGGTGCACCTATGCAGACAGGATGAAGAACAGAAGCATTCTGAAGATTATCTCCTTTCATATAACTATGAAGGAAAAGGATCCTTGGCTGGCTCTGTAGGCTGCTGCAGTGATCAGCATGAGGAAGAGGCACTTGACTTCTTAGATCAGTTGGAACCCAAGTTTAGGACATTAGCAGAAACATGCATAAAAAGATAAATGTGCCTTTCACAGTGCTGAAAAAAACCTGTAAATAAGTGGCTGTCATACTTTTGTGATATTAGGTATTTTGGAATTGATGAGGGTAGAGGTTTATACAAATTTACGTAAACTGGTGAGAGTGGAAGTAACTCTTGCTTTAAATTTACATTTTCTTATGCTGGACACATTCCATCAAAATAAGGGACTCAAAATATTTTGTCTGTAGCCTAGGTTAATATAGTAATGCTAGTTCCTACTTAGATTACATTTTGCATTCTTTGTGAACACTTAAAATGCAAAACTTGGTGTTCTTTTAATTAATTATTCAGCTTCAAAATTTTACTGTATTTGCCTTTGGAGAAGGAAAGCTTTTTAACTCACTGTTTCTTTGTTTTAATTTTATAGAAATGAAACAAAAACTTTGTTGGTGGATATCAAATACCTTGTTAATTTTTAACTTATATGAACTGAGATACAAAATATTTTTTCATTTTGGACATAAGAGTACTCATGAATATATTAGAAAACTTGACATTTTGATTGAAAATTAAATATATATATATTGTATATATGTAAAATAATATTCAAAAATATATTTTTCTCCTAATGGGTTACTACCCATCAAACTTGCTATCCTAAGGGATTTATGGCATCACCACGTAGGGTATCAGCATTGTATGCAAGTATGTATTTTTGTTTTAGAGAAATAAAAGATTAAAAAAAAATCACAAAATAGAGGTAACTATCATATTTCAAATGAGCGCAAGACAAATCTCATGTTTACTTCACATAAGTTTGTACCTCAGTTTCTTGTGAATTTTGACACAGTATCATTGCAGAAATGATGACGATTGCCAAGAGTTTTGTCCAGTGAAGCTACGACTACCTTTCCATTTGCCCTGTTATGGATTTCATTAACTGTTTTTTTTTGTAAGAACAACTTGACAGAAGATGCAGCTCAAGTGGATTGAGCATATTCTGCATTAATAGTGTGTTTTAGAATACCTTTTTATTGAGATGCAAAATTACACTGGGATAAACTGTTTTGAGTGTAATGTGTGGTAGTTGTAGAGGTGAGTATTTACAAACGTCTCTGGCAGAAATCGTCTGAATCCCGTTTCTTCTTTTACTAGATTAAGCATACATATATACTATATATACACACACACACACACTAAAGTCTGAAGTAGCTTTGGCAGATGACAGTAGTGGGACCTGAATGCTGTCATAAGCAGCAGGTAGAATGTCACCTCTGCTTCCTAGATTTTAAATGTTTCTAGTTTTTGGGGTTTTTTTGGTTGTTTTTTTGTTTTTTTTTTTGTTTTTTTTTTTTTTTTGGTTTTTTTTTTAAATATTTGCACTCCCGGTTAAGAAATCTGTCCTCTGCACTCTGGGAATTCTCTTGTGCCTTAAAAGAACATCTCAGTGCCTATGAGAAACTTGTGCAATTACTTATTTCTGTTGCTCTAATTCTGCTTTTAGGATTTGCTCTGTAAACATATGCCTTAGGGATATTTTTAAATATTTACTATAGCTAATGATCTGTAAAAGGAATAATTACTAACAGCCAAGAGTCATGATGCTTTAAATTTCAGTTGCTGCTAGCTTCCAGTGGTTGCTGTTCATTCCACACAAATTATGGTCAGTGAAAACCCATAATAGTATAAAAACTTACCAGTGTTATAAAATAGTACTTTCAAAACCTTTTCACACTGTAAATGAGCTTCGGTGTATTTCTGGTAAGAACTAGCTGTGGTTAATAACTTCATAGACCAATGCTCAATGTATTTTAGTGCATCATTTGAAAGTGGTAATGAATTCATCCTGAACTAGGTACACTGCCAGTCACAAGAGTGACAGCAGCAGCAAAATAATAGATGAAAACCAATGTGTTACAAACTTACTTTATTTAAAAAATGTGTACTAACACTACTCTTCTGAACACTGCTCTTCTTTATCACTAACATAAACAGTTTTTTCTGTACATGACAGTCAGATCTGTGACTGATAAAAGTCAGGATTGCTCTGCTGATGCCAGTGAAGCTATGCTGACATCATGTCCCCTAGTGTTTATCTTGCTGCTTTATGTCTTGCATCTTTATGTTTAGTTATTGGCTATACACTTTTTAAGATAATATTAATGTCTCCCTCTCCCTCTCTTAATGTTTGTTGGTGTTTTTGTTTGTTTGTTTTTTAAATTATATAAAAATTCTGTGGTTCAGAAGGACCTAGGATAAATAAGAGACTGCACTCTTTTGAAAATTACTTGGAGGGTGGTATAGAGAAGCCTCTGGGATTGTGTTTTCTTTCCTCATGAAATATACTAGTAATACTGTGCTAAAAGAACAGACCAAATTTTTATGAGCTGAAATTGAATTGGCATAGGCAGTTTTAAGTGGATGGTTGCTAACTTACCACTCTGGAATAAAAATAATAAATTATTTAAATCAAAGTAATATTTTTCTAATCTAATATGCCTTAAAAATGTTTTTATTCTTTTTTACATTTCAACAAACATAGATAATTAGTTACTTTAATTTTTGTCCATTTTTAAACAAAGTAGAAATCTGAAATCACTTCTACTTGTTTGGCTCTTTGAAAAATTAAAGTTCTGAATTGAACCAGCTCTTTCTGTAAAATGAAGAGTAGAAACAAGATGCTTAAAAAAATTAATTGTAAACCATTATTTTCATTGTATCTTCAAAATATGTGAATGGAAACTTTGTATAAAGCATTAAAGTTTACAGATACCAAGTACCAGATAAGACTTGTGTAAAGCTTACAAATGGAATATGTTAAAAGATACAATTCACTTGTTGTTACTGTCTTGAATCACCTTAAAAATTGTGAAGATTTCTTCTCTTCAACTAGGTAATTTGCAAACTACCTAGTGGTGTCAAAATTGTCTTAACATCATATTTTTAGATATATTTTGTACAACAGTGAGTAATAAATTTTTTTCAAAATAAAAGGATCTTCTACAAAAATTTAATTTCTTGTATATGAACCAGTTTATGAAGATAAAGCATGCCTATTTCTGAAGAGGATTTGATTTATAAATTTTAATTAAAGTGGTTTTGTGACATTATACTGCTGTAATGCTAGTAGTACTTGTCCTTGCAGCAGGAACAGTGGTGGGTTCTAGCTGGAGAATTTCTGGCACAAGCTGGTCAGCTGCCTGATTTTTTACTAGTGCTTCCAGAATGTTCAAAGAACAACCGACAAATTCAAGATCTTAAAAGTACAAAGCATTACTCTGTCATCTCACTGATAAATTGTAAAAAATACACAGCTTCTATTTTCAAAACCTCATATGGAAAACCAATGGCAGCAAATAACACAAATTTTCATGTTAGGCACGTAAAGCTGCAGAATATCAGTGTTGTGGGGACTGTGCTCAGGGGACAAGTGGAATATCAGGTTTGGCTTCAATATTTGGCTTCGAGGAAAGAGGGAAATTCACAGGTGGCTGAGGTTGGAAGGAATCTCAGAATTGGTGGGTCCAACCTGCCTGCTCAAGCATGGCTGCTTACAGCTATTTGTCCTGGAATACATGGATTTTGAGTATCCACAACTTCTCTGTGAAGCCTGTTCCAGTCCTTTTACTTTCGAAGTAAAATGGTTTCCTGGTCTTCAGGTGGTGCCTCCTGTGTTCTGGGCACCCCTGAGAATAGCCTGGCATGCACCTTCCATTCTGGTATTTATATACATTTATAAGATCTCCCCTGAATCTTCTCCAGGCTGAACAGTTCACATGCCTCAGCCATTCCTCATAGGAGAGGTGCTCCAGTCCTTTCACTGTTTTGTGGCCCTTCATCAGGCTGTCTCCAGTATTTCCGTGTCTCTTTTGTTCTGAGGAGCCCGAAACTGGACACAGCAGTCCAGGTGTGGCCTCACCAGTGCTGATTAACAGGGAAGGAACAAAGTGGCAGGACTCCAAATGCAGCCCAGGATGTCATTGCCATCTTTTGTGACAAGGGCACACTGTTGACTCATGCTCAACATAGTGTCCACCAGGATCCCCACATCCTATTCTGCCAAGCAGTTCTTTCAAGCAGCCAAGCTTATGCCCCTCCAGCTGGCATCAGGGGGCTTAAAATGCCTCTTGAGGACCAGGGCCTGCAAATGAGAGGGTGCTTCTGCTGCCCACAGAAGGCCTCATGGTCAGGAGACCCAGAGCAGACACTCACTGCCTTGTCACTCATATCACCTGCTCTTTAATCCTCACTCATAGGTTCTCAGTGGGCAAGCAGCAAATTTGTTTGGAGAGCAGGTCGGGTTGGCAGCTGGGTGTATCTGGCCCCTGAGGCAGGACCCACTGCTGTCCCCCACTCGCTGCTTCCTCCTGGTGCTTCTGCATGGCCCAGGGTCTGGTACAGATGTTTCTCCTGAGAGCACACCTGGTTCCTCCTTAGCTTTGAGGGCAGTGAACCTCCCTCAGTATTCACTCCTTGTCAATATTCAGCCCATTGATATTTTTCAACTCTTGTAAAGGGTGCTCCTCCCTTCAGCCCTGTGTTGTCTGGGACTGCAGGACTGTAGGGAGGAGGAGTGTGACCACATAGGCAGCAAAGAGGGCCTGTGGCACTCTATGGTGCCTCATCTAGCAATCAGCATCAGAGGGCTGAGCTCAGCATTTATGTGCTGGCCATATTTGTGAGATGGAGGGTCGTTATCTTTTTTTTTTTTTTTGGATGAGGGGACATTGTGTGTTTTCCCATGAATTATTGTTGAATTGCACTGAAATATTTATTGATTATTACCCTTCAGTATATATTCAAGTGGAACAATGTGAATATTAATTCAAGCTGCTGTAATATCATCAGATAAATCTGTGACATTAAAAAAAGGTTAGGTATAAAAATAAAATTTGCTGGATTAAAGTTGCCCAGGTAACATTGATGATCAGCAAATCTAAGCAAGGTGATCTAAAGAAGTAATACATTGTTTTGAACAGTTTTCAAACACCTAGAGTTTTATTTCAGCTGAAGCATGTTGAAAACTCTATATGCAATGCTTTCCATCAGCAAGTACCTTGAAGAAATCTGTGACCCCAAAGTAGTACCTTCATGAATTATGGAGAACCAAAAACATTTATGTTCAAGCAAGCCCCTTGTTCTGTTCTTTGATCCCAGCCTCCTCATACTATTTTAGGACTTGTCCTCTTTAGCCCTAGCCTCCAGATCCCTCTCTTACCCTAGTTTTTCTCTTCCCCTTTGCTTTATTTGTTCTCAGCCCTGGCCTCTCATCACATCTCTGTGCGAATATTGGTATCATTTCTTACCTCCCAAAAGATCTGTTTTGTCCTTTTTTTTTTTTTTTTTGTCTTTTTTTTTCCCTTCATATGTCAAAGATCTTTTTTGAAATTTACCCTCTTTTCTTCCAGTCCAACTTTGATGTCAGGTGAGTGGGCTGTCTGCACACCAGGAGAGGCAGTACCAGGTATGTGAGGAGAAGGCAAATAGCTTAGCTAAGCCTCTAAAAATGTAGACATCTATAAATGAGGTAATCATCATGCAGTGAATTTTTAGTTAGGAGAGATTTAGACAATGGAGTTTGGGTCATGATTCATTTAATCTGAAGACAAAGGTCTCTATCAGGTCAAATGACCTTCGTATGTAAATTCAGTTACAAGGCCTATGGTTACAGTGACAACTGAAAGGAAAGCCTTGGTCAGCTTCAAAGTTTTGTAGATGAAGCACACTTCAGAAAGGTCATTCTTTACATATGAGCCAACAGACACTCACAAATTGTCTGCAAAGTGCAAATCAGACTCATGATTCGATCAAGTGTGATAGGCATGATAGCAATACACATATACCTAACAGCAGAATAATCCCCGGGAAATAGTCAAACTTCTACTTATAAAGCTAGAGACATAGAAAATTTTGAACCAGAAGGTTGTGTGTGTGTGCCTGTGATTCCCCTCCGCCTCCCCTTCTAAGAAAACATTAGATTTTTGGGCTAAAGTTAAATGTGCTGTTGAAAAAAAAAGCCAGCCTCCACCTGATCTCAAATAATGTAGATTTTCAATGCAAATAATCTGTATCTGTTGAAATTGCTATGAGTGATTGAAAGTAGTCTTGGGCAAACAAGGAAGATTATGCAATGTTTTAAATATAGGTAACTTTGCTGGATCAACCTTTAATTAAGTCATCCCATAACTACAACCAAACCATGACAAACTTATCACATAAATGCTAAACCGGATCAAATAGGCCCATAAAGTCCCATCTCTTTCCCTCCACTTTAAGGAGGCTGTAATTTGACAAGATCAAAGAGTATATGGTGAGGTTTTATGATCCACCTGTGCTCTAGAACACACAAGCAATTGGCACCTTTTCCTTGCCTTCCTAACACACGGTTTTAAGATCACCTTATATCTTGGGTTTTGTTTTGTACACAGCTCAATAAGTCACTACATCAGCAATAAAACTAATGGGAAAAAGTCAAACATATAACACTAACATAAAGCAAATACACAAAGCCTTTAGATAATTTTCTCACACTACTGTTAAATTCTGCAGCAACATGAAAGAGCCTTCACTGATGACCAGTGGCTGTCTATGTTACTGAAGGTAAAGTTTTAGTTGTTTCTTCTCAACTTGAATTAATCATATTGTTATGGATTATTTGAGATACTCAAAATAATCAAAGTATAATAAAGAAATATTTATTAGTATACAATTAAAAATT
>JAWWES010000081.1:107331529-107355749 GCA_035583135.1 Lophotriccus pileatus | reverse complement strand
GTTTCCTTGTAAAGAAATGTTTTTTATGTAATTATAACCAGTTACTTATACAAAGTTTTAATTCAACCTATTACAATATGATATCTAGAACTCCAGACTCACAGTGCTATTAACAGCCAGCAAACATTCACACAGCAAATAGTCTTTTACAATTAAAAATCCTGAACAAAATAACAGTATCAAAATGAAAATTCAAAAATCGTACCATTATGTGAAGTATCACTACAGACCATAACCTCTGCAGTGTTAGCTTTATTAGTTTTTATCTATCTTACAGAAATTGTATGGGAAAATAATTGTTTGATAAAATATTAAACCTAGTGTGCAGTGTAGATTCAAGACAGGAAACCCAAAACATTTTCTCAAACTAATTATATTTTGTATAATTAATTTGTTTCCTAGGATAGCTGCCTCGTTTGTGTGCTGTGGACAGTATGGCATGGATCACACTGGTCTGTAACAAGATTATCAGGAGAAAAGAAAGTGTGGTCCACTTCTACCAGAAAAGTGGTGGCAGGAAGATGTTAGAAATAGTTACGTCCTCTTTGTTCACTGTAAGGCTCACTTGACTTTGAATGAAATCAGGTGTAAACACTAACTGATGAAAACCTGTTTCCCCCTTCATATTCACATTGGCACCCCATTTCAGTACTGTAGTTCCATGTAGTAGAGTATTTTAATACACAGTGTGAAGATCTCTGAGCCACAGCTTTTGGAGGAGTATGCATTTCTTTCTAAGTACCCCACAGAGTGCTTAAAAGAACATGTCTTCTGCTCTTGGTGCTCCTTTTACAGTATTCATCCATTTGTTTAGGAACCATGAGAGAGGACAGGCCAGCTGAAAGGCTTACTTAAGAATGATCTGTTGGCAGGAATAAGAGTTCCTGGCAGCATTATCTGTGTCATTTCTTTCATTCTTCCCTGTAGCAAGGGTGCATGTCCCTGCACTCTTCCCAGCCTGCGCGCCCTGGCTGCTGAGCCACAGGCAGGCATGGAGAGAGGAGCCAAGCCTGGGAGAACGTGCCAGGCCAGCTCTGTTCTGCATCGTGTTTCTGGAAATAGGTTTGCAGGGAAGAGCAGAGTCCAGCCAGCAATGTAATATGTGCCTGCCAAGAATGCAGCAGTATAAATTTTCTGAAATTTGATAGTTACAGAAAGGCTGAATCTTCCAATGTCTGCTGTGACAGTTTGCAGGAGTAAATTGCAGACTGCCCTTTGGACAAAGTTTGGAATTAATTTTCTAGACCAATAAATACTTTCCATCTTTTTCTGGGTACATATACATGTACACAATAACATATCCATAAAAAAGAGGAAAATATGTAGATGAGATGAAGAATATCTTTGATGTAATTTTAACGGGGAGGATGAACCTTGCAAGCTGTTAGGCAGTTAAGCAGTTCCAAGGCAGTTACTTCTGCTTGAAAGATAAGAGATGGTTTAATTGGTCAAAGCAGGGTAGGTGTTGTAATAAAATAAACTACTGATTGGTTATTACTGCAGTTGAAAAGCAGTTTGATTTAAGCAGGAGATAACCTGTACAGTCGGCTGGTCCTGGAAGCAGCGGTTATGTTTCCAACTGCAGACATGTAACAAGGTGTGGGACGGTGGCTATCAGTTTTACACACATTATGTACATAAAAATCTGTGAGTGCAGAGACTGACAGACATGACTGACAGAATACTCCCTTTCCTGGCATTTGTGCATTGGTGCTGCGCTGTTCACTGTTAACAAGGGCCACAGCTATGACTGAAAGTTGGTTTTGTTAATGATAGGAAGACGTATAGGGTAGAAGCAGGAACTGCAAAAGACAATAAATAAGAACATGAACAGAATATTTTTCAGCTATTGGTATGATAGAGAATAAATGTACTGTGATGCATGCAAATTCAGACATTAGGATAACAGACTGATGTTATAGCACATCCATCCCAGGATATATAGAGTATATATTTCCTCTCTATGGCCCATGCTGTGATGGACACTGCAATAAAATATAGGCAAATCATTCAACATTTGTGCCTTAATAAGCATCTACATACAATCTGTTTTAGAGAAAATGAATCAGAGACAACACTGATCAATAAGTGCCATGAGAACAGATCTAACTTTGAAACTATGATTTACTCTTTTACTTAAACTGAAACATTTTTGTAGAAGTAAAATGTGGAATGAAATAAACACTGCAAGACAAGACTGAAATAGAGTAAAATAAAGTTTGGAAATTATTTGTCCTCTTCATTGATCTGTTTGGTTACAAGGGACAAATCAGTCCCTTTTAAAATATCATTTAAAATCCAACAACTGGGCCACTTGCAAGATAGTGCTGAACATTGCTAGCACAAGGTAGGTTTTCCAGAACCTCCCTGCACACTCCTTGAAAAAGTGTCCACAGCCCCAGAGGCTGACCCAGCAGTGGCTATAGGAGTCTTGGACTACTTTTACATTACCAAACAATCTGTCACACCAACAGTGGATCAATAGGTTAAAACACTTGGTGCCAAGGCTTCTTACTTATACATTGAAGATGATTAGGGTAATTTCAGGTGGCCTTAGTCAAGATTTATCCCGGTTCCCTGACTGGAACATCCTCTTCCTGTGATTAAAGGCCCTCTGAGAGCTGTTCACCGGTTGAGGCTTTATGTCTTCATTAGGAGTGATGAGTGTATTTGATGTATTCATAGAGCAGAGATTTTGGTCGAGTTTCCTCCAAAGCAAATCCAGTTTGCTGGTACCAAAACTGGTTTGAGAACTGCACCAACATGCAGTAAGTGCGGATGACTGGGACACTCATGTCAAAATGCTCTAGAGAAAAATGTCAATGTAGACACTGCTCCAATGACTGGGGCACTCTTACCCAATGCAAGGATTGTATGATCCAGAAGTTTGCCAGAAGAATGTGAGATCTGGCATCTGTTATAAACCTCTCTTCTGTCTGACACAGTAAGAAGCCATCCCTAAATTAACACTGCATGAGGTTCTTCAAGGACTTATCAAATTTCACTAAGTCTAGAGATACATGAGGATATCATATTTTTCTAGTTGCCTTCAGCAACAGCTACCATATTTATCTGTGGCACACCACATGGAAAGACAGGTTCATTCCAATAAAAGCAGAAAGAAGACAGGTTTAATACTTTAAAAACATCAAGTTACAAATTTGTTGTCATAATTTAAGTTAAGGTCATATTCACCCCAGGCTGTGAAACTCAAATGCACAAGGAAAACAGGATTTGTTTGTCTGGATCAACTAGTAAGTCTGTAGCTGTGCAGGAACTGGTGAACATCTTGCTAGCAAAGCACAGAAAACTTTTGATGACATAATAGGTGCAGAATCTGGGACAACAGATAGCATCATACTAAGAATGAAGGGAATATTAAAAGTAGTTAAGATCAAGGCAGAAGACATATCAAAATGAGTTAGCTTAAGTGTAGATAATGGCTGTGTAAATATGAGTTGTTCAAAACAATTTTCAAGCCAAGTTAAAAAAAAAAAAGTAGAAGTATCTCATCAACTACATCTTTGACCTTACATAGAAAAAATCATTACAGTTTTAATGCACTGACAAAATAATTATTCATATTTACAGAAGAAATACTGTGTTCTTCTCTTGGTGTCCTGAAATGAATATTTTCTACATCTCAAAAGGATATTTGCTATCTATTTGTCTTCACAACTTATATAAAATACTCCTTTCCCTTCCAGGTAAACATGGGAAAGAGAAAAGCTGTGACAGGAAATGAGAAGAGACAACATGTATTCCAGCAACTTCTTCAAAATGCTAAAAATCACTAGTTGCTCAGTGAACAAAATTTCTGAAGAGAAAAGAAGAGAGAAGGGAGAAGTGAGATGAGCAGTGAGAAAGAGGAGAGAAATACATGTGAAAGCATTGCTTCCACCTATACGTTCATCAGCGGATGTACAAAAATCCAATTTACATCAACTTGCTTCTTAGTCTCTATTTTGGTCATCCAACTACTTTAAAAAACAAGCTGAAATTCAAATATCTGTTTGTGAGGTTTTCTACTTGATGGGATTTGACATTGTTACTGAATATTGTTCTACTGCTACAAGGCAGTTTCCTTTTACTGTCCAAACATGTCTTACCAATGTGATTTAATTGGCTCTCAACAAAATTACTATGATAATAAAAATTCTCAAAGAACAATGATTGCAAAATTTCCCACAACAATGACTCAGTCGTGAACAAGATCAAACATAAATGCAGTAGAAGAAAAAAGATGTTGAGCAACTAAAGCTGACTCCTGCCACATGAGACACCCAGTAAAGCTAATTTTGCCAAAAGACATAAGACTCTTGCATGTACTCTTCTGGAAAGTAACATTAAAATACAATGTCCTGTGAGGCAACTGGGCCAACACAATCATCAGAAAATCAAATATGAAAAGAAGATTAAACTCTAAGGAAGATTAAGCTCTTCAAAGTGAGTAACCTATTGCAGAACACCAAACTACAAACGTGATCAGTGAATGCCTGGAAGCAAGTGTTCAGAAGCTGAGGGGTGGTTCTTCAGTTTAGCTTGCTTAGGTACATGTCATCAACATAACCGCTGTTTCTCACTTGTCAAAATTTGTTGTTTCTCCATTTTATCTTTATCATTGTCCTGGTTTTGGCTGTCACCTTGAAGAGTGAAACACACAGGAACACACAGCCTGTTGGATCAGCCATAGTTGAATATAGATTCCCCTGAGACACCTACAGTGTGGACGCTGCTCCTCAACACCAGGCAGTTTTCTTTACAGATCTGTTCCTATTTGCCTGCACTGTGCTATGCAGACAGAACTGGTTTTTTTGTTTGGTTTTTTTTTTTTTTTTTTTTTTTTTGGGTTTTTTTTTGTTTTTTTTTTTTTTTTTTTTTTTTTGTTTTTTTTTTTTTTTTTTTTTTTTTTTTTTTTTTCCCACTGCAGTTCATATCAAGTGCATTCCCAAATGGCTTATGATGTTCATATGTAAAATAATAATATTGTGGTATAGTAGCTATCAGAGGAAATGTAGACTAGAAACAAAAGTAATTACTCTAAAAATCCCTCTTAGTGATAAGTAGTAACCCTCAAGTTTCACGGGAACAGTGAACCAGGATGGAATGCTTACACTTCACTACTATTTAAGATACAAACACAGGGAAGAGCAAGTTGGCAGTAGTCTGACTATTGGGCCCTTTCAACTTTGCAGCATTCGTGTCTTGGGCTGATTCCCACTGAACCTGAATCAGTTAGAACAGCAGTGACCGAGACAACCACTTTAGCCAATGCATTAGTCTAAACTATTACAGTTGCATGGAAAACATTATGAAAGGAACACACACCACTGAAATGAAGGTTGGGAGTAAAAAAGTGTAATGGTGTTGCATGCTAGAGAAACAGTGTTTAACTCTTTGTATTGCAACAAATAATTTTCTTTGTCTCAATCTTTTATTCCTGTAAGAGGGCTGGTACCAGCTTGGTAACCAAAGACTTCACTGTCTTAAGTTACTCTACCTAATAGTAAGACTCTTAGGTCAGAGGTTCACCGTACTTAATCTGTACAAGCAGATAGCAAATGGGATGACATCAGTGTTGGTAAGTTCAGGGTGTTTTTGTTATTGCTGAGCAGCACTTACAGAGAATAAAGGTCTTTTCTACTCCTCACCCCACCCTACCACTGAGAACTGCATGCTGAGCGGGTGCACAAGGATTTGGGAGGGGAGATGAATATTTCCCCAAAAAATATGTGATATAGTAAGTTCAGCCCTCTCCATGACTCAGTGAAAGAAGAGGAGGAAGATCTTACATGTGGTTTCACAAAGGAAAGAACCTAGTTTTTTCCTTAGGAAAGAACTAAGGAAAACTTCTTAATAGGTCAGTTAAGTGCTTTCCCATTAACCAATAATGTATCTTCCCAGTCGCCCCATTCTCATCCTCCACTCCTCTCACTTAACTTTAATACAAAGTTTCATTTCAGGGTTTTTTCTTATGATCAAACACACACTAGAAAGAGTGTGCAGCTGTGAAGGTAACATCCTCATCCCCTCAAATTCTACCATTTAGGACTCAGTGATACCACTTACAGAAAGATAATTTATGATCCAAAAAATACAAAGAATGATTGTATCTGGGAAAATCATATTCACCAAGTGAAAAAGTGTGCCAAATTAACTGTCTGTTGTAAGAATAGTAATTTGCATGGTTTCCAACCAAAAAATAACCCAAAACTGCAAGAGAAGTTTGACTGCTTATTAAAAGCGAACTTTAATTTACCCGCTTGGAATGAAAATAAAAAAATTATCTTGAGCTTCCTCTGAAACTGCGATGATTCTAAATAGCCTCAAACGGTGATCTGGAATCGGATCTCAGCCGATGGGGATACACGGCCTTTGTGCATCCCGGCACAGCCAGCCCGCAGCGTGCGCCGCTCTCAGGCGCTGCAGAACTGGCCTCACGATGGCAGCACGCGATGGCAGAAAAGAGAGAGCACCTGATAACCAGTTCCAACCCGAAACTGCATCCTGGGCTACTGCACACAAGCGAAATGCAGACTTAAACGCTGCAGTAACAAACAGCAAAAATCTTTCTCAAATCACTTTAGGATAAAATAGAATTAAAAGGTACCATAATCTCATATCTGGACAAAGTGATGTACCCGCTTTTTTTTCTAGACTGCTATTTAATTTTGTAGCATTATGGTTTTTGTATTTTCATTTGCTGTGTGTTTGTCTACAATATTAGTTTTCATCGTTGACAGATGAAAAAGGAGCACAAAGTCAGATGGCTAGGATTAAGCTTGGTTTAATAAGTTAAAAAAACCAAAGAGGAAGTTAAAAAGGCAGCAGAGAAGAGTACCTTGCTCAGCTTTCAAACTCATCCCTTCTCCATCACAGCTCCCAAGTCTGCCTTCAATCAGGTTTAAAAATTATAGTCTCTTTTCCTTTCTGAAGCTAATTTTGCTTTTCTTTTTGAAACCTGAAATCTTTGAAATGGTGTCAGAGATAGCTGCATGTGGAAAGCAAATATTTCTGCTAGAACCACTCTTTCATCAAGTATTCCCTGTCCTGCTAAGCCGTTACCTTTTACCTTGTGTGGGTGGAACAGCCTACAGGATGCAGTAGTGCATCTTGAGCTGAAGGCATTGCTATTTAAAAAAAGCACAGAAAATTTGTGGCAGTGGGAAAGTAAAATGTCACTAGAGATTATAAACTCCTTATAATTCTGAGAAGAAACACCTACACTATCTCAAGAAGATGGTTTTTATTGGAAAAGGGATCTCTATAGACATCACTAGTGTACAGGAAAAGCTCACTTCTCAGCTAGTTGTGTTCAGCAATACCCTATCCCTCAGAGGCATTTGCAGGACAGGAGTTTCAACGTTAAATTTGTCTTGATTATTGTGTACAGCAACTCCTTTGCATTTTTCAGCCTGTGCTGCCATCGTGTGGCATGTTAGGCATTCATTCATGGAAAATTAAAAGCAAAAGCAAACGCATGCTTTCTATTGCTTCTTCCTTTCTCTTCCATTTGCTGCTGGCCTGGCACTGCCTGTCAGGAGAGAGGTTGAGGACTTGAATCCCCTGTAGCACCTCGGAGTTTTCTTCTGCTTCATTCCGGGGTTTGCCTTTTGTCTGGAAAAGTAGCAAAAAATCCAACCTGTCATGTTGATCAACACTTGCCAACTGGTAAAAGGCACAGAAGCTGATGAGACTTTGGTATTGTCAATCATTTTCTGCTTCACTTGATAGCCTTACACACTAGCAACCAGAAGCTAGTGAAAAGAAAGTTTCAGTATTCTACTTAATCATCTTTTTTTTTTTTTCTTTTACCTATGATGAAGGAAAATTATGTCTTTATTTGGTAATGAGAGTTTCACTTTCTACCTCAGTTTACATAAACAGTATGTTCTTTTCACTGTTATCATAAAAAAAAAGGAAAAAATCCTCTCTTGAGGAAGAGAATTGCCTATAGTGTTTTGCCTCTGCCTCAGTAGAATAAAAATGAGAGGACTTCAAATTTGTTGAAAAATAGCCACTGAAGGAAACCATTTCTAGAGGATTTTAGTAATTCATTTCAACTCTGACCACCATACTAACACATTTCCATCATCTGTTTTCTATCCTACCATGTTCCATGCATATTGCTAAGTACAAAATTAAATGCAAATCCTACTAAATGCAGGGAGAAGATCACATAAATTACAGAAAGCTTTGGATCATATCTCTTGTGGTCAGGCAGTTTCTCTGCTGGTTAGACAGAAGAAGTTGCTAAAATTAATTTCTTAAGTGGAAAAAAAGGAAACCCAAACCATACACAGAGCATGAGCTGTGATCAATCTGCTGAAAGTCATATAAAAAACCAGCCTTTGTTGTTCTACCAAAGCAATAATTAAATACCCAAACACTGTTCATTAAACACACCGAATTTCTAAGCAGCATTGAGTACCCAACTACAGAACAAAACTCTGCTTTATTTTGTGTAGTTTTATAAATATGATGACATATGGTTCCACTTTAAATCTGGAGCTGCAGAGCCTTCCATGAGCTCAGTGAACTGGCTCTTCTGGGATTCCGGTCAGAAGTATGTAATATTTTCACTCACACATTTCCCTTTCACCTAACACTGATAAAAGAACATTTCTTTTCCAGGGAAGGAAAGAAAACAAACCAAACCAGAACAGAAATCCTACTGCCCTTGGGGACACAGTTAAAGGAGCTGTTGTATTGGTATTTGGCTTTTTTTCTTTTCTGCTGTCCATCATTAGGTGACACTTGGCTCCAGTGAACTGTTTCTCCAGACAAACTTTGTTTTTTGCTATCAGCAAGATTACTGAATGGTACCATGTGCTACTTCACCTAAAACCACTTCCATGTCATGTTTCAATTAAAATTAATTTTATCAGCTAAGGATTAGCTCCAGTAAAGAACTAAGACTCCTTTGAATGTAGAAATTACAATGAGCTTTTATTTGCCTTATTTACAGAATAGGGTCAGGATCCTGCTCCTTGCATAAATGTCTGCCTTCTCAAAAAATCTGTTTTTTGCATGAAGGAACAACAGAGAATGCTCCCCTGGGGAACAGGAGAGCTCTCATTGATTTGATCCACATCTTCCACTGTCAACTGTCCTACTGAATTGTTCGTTGGCTCATGCTTCCCTTCTGCTGAAACTGATCTGCAATGAACATAAAGTAAAAGGGTTTGCATTCCTAGAGAAAAAAATCCTGTGCCGTATTTTTGCTGACTTGGTCTAACTTGCATATTTGGTCCCCCAAATAGGATGATTTATTTACATATCACAGTGGCTGGGATGGATGATGGAACAATCCATGGGTGTATGGGTGCACACAGGAATCTCACAACACTTCATTGTTCTGAGATGTAGAACAGGCTGCTATTTCATATGAATTGACACACAATGTTCTTCTTCCCTTTCTTTCCGTGATGATCTGATTTCCATAGTAGGGAGACTTTGAACCATGGCACATGTGAAAGCTGCAGAACACTTGGACCACAACCTGACCTGAATAAGTAGCAGACCAAGGCCTTGATTCGTTTCCAATTCTACATGATAGGAGCTAAAAAGGTAAGCACTGCAATGTCTCACCTCTAAATGTCTGCACTGGAATAAGTCTTCCAACAATTCCATATGATTAAAACTCGTGTGAAGGGAAGGCAGTTGGACTACAACTCTTACTATCTGACTATTGTAGGGACTTTTGCCTTCTAGCTCTAGCTCATTCTGAAACTTTAGGTCCATTGAAATAAAATTTCTGTCTGTAACTGTCAAGAAATAAGAAAATAAAAGCAAAAAAAAAGGTTTCTAGGTAATACTTTCATTGTTTTAATATTAAGGTCTTGTGGGAAATTCACACATATTTGTTAATGGGCCTCAGCAAGAAGAAAATATGGCACTAGAAGTTATCTTCTACATGTTAGAAAGGTTCAGCTGAGCAGAAGTGACATGAAATGAAAGGAGTAAACACCAGCTTGCAAAATAAATATCAGGAAGTAATTCCCCACCAAAGCTTCAGTAATTACTGCATGGAGTAGGCTGCCTTTAATATAACAATTAATTAATTTTTCCAAATGAATTATGCAAGCCAATATTTTTTCTTCATTAATGTTTTGTTGGAGTCATTAAGTTCCATTAATGAATAACAAAGAAGCAATTGGAATTTTATTCTAGCTGATGTGTGCTAATGTGCTTAACTTGAACTAAATGTGTTTCCAGTATGTAATCAAATTTGAATCAATCAAATCAATTTACCACTGTAAGTCCTTTTGGAACTGCAGCTGTTTTATATGGATGTCTCTTCTCAGAGAAGAATACAGACAAAACCCAAAAGACTATGTGGCTCTGAAACGTATAACATTGTAATTAGGAACCAATCTGTCTTATTTTTGTTAGGAGGAGACTGTTTTCCCCACTTCAAGCTCCATTATAAGTCAAAGTGGCTAAATTATTTCCTAGGAATAAATTATGTAATGAATTTAGATTTCATAAAGCTTTGGGAGCTTTATGAATTCTAGCTGATTTCTTGCCTTTTAAAAAAATTATTTTTCACAAAACAAAATGAATAAATCAGCTCTTGAAATAACTGGAACTTATGCAGCCTATATATTTTTGCCTACACATCTTGGTTTTTAGGAATAACCAATTAATTAAAAAATTTATCAACAATGAGCAGTGCATATTATTGTAGCGGACAATTTTCGTGAATGCCTTTCTTCCTGCAGCTCTAGGGAAGGATATTAAAATTACCTAATCAGAGGATACAGACAAGAGGTTTCCAGACTTTTATTGGAGGTGCACAGTGATAAAACAAAATGCAATGGACACAAACTGGAAAACAAGAAATTCTGACTAATTTTTAAAATTATTATTATTATTATTTAAAATATACAAAAAAAACCCCCAATCAGCAAACCAGCTCATGATGTGGTCAAACATGAGGGTACCCAGAGAGGCTGAGAATCTTAGGTATGCTTAAGGTGCAACTGGACATCACCCTAAGCAACCTGACCTGATTCGACCAGCTTTGAACAAGGGTTGGAACAGACCTTCAGAAATCCCTTCCAACTTAATTATTCAGTGATTATAAAATTTGTTTAAAAAAACATGTATTCACCAGCAGTCTAACGCAAAAAAAATGGAACTGATAATAATGATACCACAGGCTTGTCTTTATTAAAAATAAGCTATTTTGACAACCCTACAGACTAAAAGTTGTAAAAGCATAGAAATGTCTGAACTTTATATCATTATCTCTTCTAAGACACCTTAGGTTTAGCAAAGGAACCCCTATAAAAAAAGTAAAAATATGACATTTGCAAGACATCTCTGGAGAAAAGGTGAAAAATCTTCTCAAAAGTTGTCATGCTACATTTTTTTCTTATGGATATCCTTATAATGACAACTGCAGGGGAAAAAGTATCTCAAACTTTCTCTACATTTTCTTGTGATGGAGTTTCATAATAGGAGTCTATCTGAGGTCTTCAGTCATACCTCCAAAACTTAGTTTCAAAGAAAATATATGTTGCTATCAACCCTTATCTGAATAAGTTTGTCACAGCCATACTTGTTCTGTAAAAAGATTTCCAACAGACCTTGGTAAAGGGTACATTGTACTGTAACTACAGAACAAGAGGATGTAGCCCCAAGCCATGCCAGGGGAGGTTCATGTTGGACACCAGGAAGGATTTCTTCACTGAAAAGGTGGCCAGGCATTGGAACAGAATGACCAGGGAGGTCTTGTAATCACTGTGCCTGAAGATGTTCGGGAAAAAACCAGACATGGCAATTAGTGCCATGGTCTAGTTGACATGCTGGTGTTCAGTCAAGGTCGGACTCTGTGACCTTGGAGGTCTTTTCCAGTCTTAATGATTCTGTGATTCTGTAAGTATTTTTACGTACAAAACATACAAAACCACACAAATACACTTGATAAATAATTGATTAGAGAGTTACCTGTGTGCTTTTTCATTTAAAAAGAGATCTTTTCTGAATAAATCTGTTTATGATTTCTTCCTGTCCTGTTTGGTAAGAAATATTATAATAAACCTAAAAACACCCCCAAAAATGTTAATCCCAAATATTGTCAAATAGTATGTGAGTTTAAAATATTAAATTGCTAATGGTGTATAACATTCCTTCACTGGTTGTGTTGAACAGTTACGCAAATCTGAGACAAAGGTCTTTACAGACATCTCTTAAAACAGCTGTGGAGAGACCTTGCATAATTCTTTGGAAATATGTATGAAGATAGAAAGAGAAAATCCTTTTTCTGGATTCCTGCAATATTTCAGAGCACTGTTACTGTTTGCAGGCTTTTAGAGAGACATATGAGGAGAATAGAACATAGTCAAATGCTCATCTTCCCATAACAATTCGAGGCATAATCAGGTTGAAAGGAGAGACTAGGGAACACAGTAGAAATGAAAGTTATAGAATGTGCTTTCTCAATTATTTTCTATGCCTAAAAGTATTGGTGTTCTCTTTTTCACCATCTGATGTTATTTATTTATGACATTTGGAAGGATAAAGCATCAAATTTCTTTCCCCTGGAGATATGAGCAGAACCTAAACAATTGATTGTATCTATGTCTTGAAAGGGAGAAAGCGAGTATATAGAGCAGTGCTTTACAGATTAATGGCAGACTGGCAAATGAGAAAAGAAAAAAAAAAAACTGAGAACAGAAATAGCTGCACAGAAGAACACTATAAATAACATCCCTTTTTTTTCTGAATTTGCCTGATGTTATAAAGGTATATTTTAGGGTTGTATGCTATTAAAAGACTTGATATTAACAAAATGGTTTATGCTTTCAGATCACTTAGGTGACTTTACCTTAAACCAAGCTGTATGTTAATAAGCTTTTTTTCAGTTACTTCACTTAGTGTGGACTAATCAAGCAGTATTGTTGCATTTACTGTTGCATAAATGTGACTGTAAATGCCAGATATCCTACAGTATCTGTTGGTAATAGTTATATATCAGAGTTTAAAATTAGTTCTAATCCTAAAGCAGTGATAACGAAAATTAGGTTTTCTAATAAATTATCTTTTGGCATATGTTTGTTGATGATTAATAAATAGAGATCATAATGAATTGAATCAGTGCCATAATCTGAAACTTGGATTACTGTTGGAGATAGACTTTGTCCAACCAAGGTCCATCAACTTAAGTGGACTTTCAAGGTAGCCTAGACTGCCCAGGGTTTGGCAGTGTAAAACTAGAGAAAAACCTGCATTCTTCCTACTGATCCATCTGCTGGAATACATTCAAGCATTAACAAAAGCTTTGGGAAGCCTTGGATGAAAAACAGCTCATGAAGAGAGTGTATAGCACAATCTCACCACGTGCAAAGTTAGTTGAAGTTCTAAGAAAAAGATTTCTGCCCCAGTTCAGTCCTGTCTGCTAGCACATAACGCTTGAGTATAGTTTTCATGTTCAAATAGCAATACTTTCTTGCCCTTAGGTGGGAAAGTATCCCCCTGAGATATAAAGAATTTTGAATTCCCTTCCTCTGACAGCAGGAACTCCATTACTGAATCTGTAGGCAGAGTACCTTTCGAGGTCTACAGTTTGCCCTCTGCCAGTGAGCTCTAGAGCAAGCTGAATATATTTTCTTTTCTTTTTGCCTTTTGAGGACATTTCTTTCACTCATGTCCATCAGACACAAGTCAAAAGATGCCATATTTAAGCACCTTTTATTCGTTAAATTGCATGACTTTGGTTCTCTAATCCCTCTAATCAGTATTATATAAAGGTGTTCTGTTTGAAACTGTGAGCAGAGACCTTCAACTCATTAGTGTATTGTAAAGAAATAGTGGTTAGTCCCTCACATGTTACTCTACTGTTGCTGCAAGAGTGGGAAGAGTGAATCAAATGTTTAAGACAGTGAGGATAATTCCCATCTTTATCCATTGCCTATCAGTACCTGAGGCAAATGTGCATCAAATCTGACAAGTGATCACTTTGCTACTCAAACTGAAAGAACTTTATCCAAAATTTTTACAGATTTATTGATAGCTAGAAAGTCTCCCTTCATGTGAAGGTAACAGTGCAGGAAAAAAAAAAGGTAATTTAAATTCATTTAGATTTGCATTGCAAAATCATCATTTGAATCGTCATATATGATGATGGCCAACAAGACTATGT
Source organism: Lophotriccus pileatus (assembly GCA_035583135.1). Classification (NCBI taxonomy): domain Eukaryota; kingdom Metazoa; phylum Chordata; class Aves; order Passeriformes; family Tyrannidae; genus Lophotriccus; species Lophotriccus pileatus. The sequence goes on along the minus strand of JAWWES010000081.1, from coordinate 107,341,600 downwards.
TTATGAAAGCAATGCTCAGGCTAGAGAACAAAAGAAAGGCTTCTCATGTGCTTCCCAAACCAACAGTTCACGAAACAATGTGAACAGTTCCTCTGAATCTGAGTCAATGTAGGTCCTGGGAAGAGGTAAGTCATCATGAAAATGTCTAAGAGTAATGAGTAAAATATAATTTGAAGTCAAATTAGTTACTGTTTCTTCATTATGTGTGTGTGGAGAGGCATCCTAGACAAATGAAATATAGGAAGTGTTGAGGGAATATAAGTAAACAAAAAACGTTTCCTTATATTACTGCATCAAATACCAATTACTTTGCAAACCTCCTTTTAGAGGGGCTGCTAAAGCACAGAGGAAATCACACAATAATTTCTCAGACTTTACAAAGCAATCTTTGCTGTTTCCTCCAGAAGTGAAGCTCTCAGTTTGCAGCCAGTTTGAACATCACTTCGTACATGATGGAACAGTTTGTACAAGAACAAAGTCATATCAGGAGCTGCAGTACCTGTTTCAAAATTGACTAAGAGAATAGTTTCCTAAAACAATAAAAATACAAATAAGAAAGATTTGCTAATCAAATGTTTCCACTTGCCACTTAGATTCTGAAAAGTGGATAGAACAGGGAAGCACATTAACACAACTAAGTATTTTAACAATTAGAAATATCAGGAAAAAAAAAAAAACAGAGGAGGATAATTTTGTAGGAGAAAAATAATTCCTTCTGCTGAATTTGAGTTAACAATTCACTATGTGTAAAGGGACTGTATAGACTATATAGCAAAGACTGTAAAGATTATATGGTCTAGGCTATCTCGCTTATAATAATCTAAATCATCTGAATAATCTTTACATTACCCAGTTAAATCACAAGCAAACAGACTCTGACAACATGCAAAAAGTTGGCTATGAATATGTGACCTACTGGATCTTAAGACCACTTGGGCCTGGTTTTACACCAGCTTGTACCCTGGGAGGCATTCACACTTTCAACTGTGGCCTTGATTTAGAAATTAGTCTTCTACTCAATAGAAACAGAGAGTTCTAGAGGACAAATCAGAGCAGGATTTCAACTGTGGTCCTCTGCAAAAGCCTCTCTCTTCATGGAGAACGTGAGAGCTCAAGTGAATTTTTTTCCCTGTGGATACTGCTACCTTTTCTCGTGACCTACCATATGCTATGCAGAAGCACATCAAGGAAAGAAGACCAAGAGATGAGTGAGAGTGAAAACACAGCATGTAACAGCTTGGAGCTATGTCTTGCATTTTACTCCTGCATTTTAAAGACACATTTTATCAAAACCCTCGAGAAGCTTGTGAATACAATGGACTGATCCCACAGGACTGTGGGAGAAACAAACAAAAGAAATCCTTATGTGACTATTCTCCACTGTCTTGCCAGGGTATCCTCTGAATTATGTTTACAATGAGCAGCTTGATGTAACTTAAAAGTTGCCTCCGGCTGTAACTGAAGGTCCCTTCCAACCTAATTTTTCTGTGAGTTCAGTAAAAGTGTTATTTTCATATTTCAGTGTATTTCTCCCTTTTTTTCACATGCTATTAACACTGAATCCTGTGACACACTCACTTTCAGTTTCCGCTCCTATTAAACAAATGGCAACATAGACTTCTCTCCATCTTCTCCATTTGAAAATATACCATTACTAGCAATACATTTACAAAGACTGGCTTAATTAAAGAACAAGCTGCTGAGTGGAAACAAGTGCTAATCTTCAGGAAGTCTGAAGTCTCCTGCACTTCATTTACTGACTAGAATCATCATATGGACTCAAGCTGTGGTGAGTCATTGAATATGTTTTAGTGATCACAAGTGTTTCAAGTGCTGCAAACCCACTGCAGTACTCCCATTTACTACCAGAACTTTACTTGATCTCTTTGTTCTTTATAGAGCAAAGTAAATCATAGTGAAGGATAATCTTATTTTTCAGCTTTTAACGCATTGGGAATATAGAAACCTGTTGAGTCACTCAAAACCTCTGCATTCTGCTGCGTAACTGAAAAGATATATCACACATTCATCTGCCAGCTGTCCACATGACAGAATACACAGGATTCTCTGTACTTACCTATTTTGCAGCTCCAGCCCCACTATTGCTGGTGGAGTTAAATAACAGCAACAACAGCATGAGAAAATAATAATGCCTTGTCTCAAAAAGTATTTGGAATACATGACACATTTTATGGCTAGCCTCTTCTTTCCACCTCCTCAGACACAGGAGAACAAAACCCTTGTCCATATCCTACTTTTCAATAGAATTTTACAACTGTCTGGCAGCATCTCATCTGGATTAGGCTTGTGGGTTACTTGAAGAAATACTTCCCAGAAAAGTAGAATTTCTGGAATACTTCTTTACCGGTTTCCACTGTAAGAGCATTTATAGATTTGAAAAGCAAACCCAGAGAATGTTCATTATATTGACAGGCTTAAGAAAGTGATTGTATTCCTATGTAGTCTCACAGTAAAAAGAAACATTTAATCTTGTCTTTCTCTACCTGAGGTCTGCCAAATGCTTTTAGGAAAAAAACACATTTGGGCCAGTGGATTGTTTTATAGAGTTTTCAGGAGTCAGGGGATTGCATTTTGTGGCATCTAGAGAATTTTAAGGGGTCACCTCTGCACATATGCAACTTCTGAAAAATCTCCTCAGGGCTGAAGACAATCCTAGGAGAGGCAACTGGATGCATGAATTGTCTTAAAGGCACTCCTCAGATTCACTTCAAAATTGAAAACTACATCACTGTGTGATTAAAATCTTTGCAGTCATAACCTTGAAAGGTTCAGATCCCCTTTACCCAGAGACTGTTCTTATGAACACCACCACAGAGAATTTTGTGGGTGAAGGAAGAAGAACTAAAAAAGGTGCTCTTCACACTCTTTAGAGTGCAGAGAACTCTTTCAGTGAGCAGATGGTTATGTTTTAAGATTCAAAGCGTCTGCTTCTTTTGTACCATGTAATGTGACATACTGGAAAGGCTGATAAATGTTGTGGTTAGGCAATAGTATTCCCAGTTTAGTGCTCCTACCACAGCCGTGCTGCCACTTGTTTCCCTCCCTGCACCAGTTGGTGCAAAAAAGGCAAAGATCACTGGGTGAGATAAGAACAATTTACTGGAAACAGCAATGAGAAAAGTAAACAACCAGTAACAGCAATAATAATAATTACGCTGTGGGTGAGTTGATGCTCTGTACTTACTTTACAATGCGCAGAACAGCCCCAGTCTAAGAAAGTCATAGGACTTGCTAGAAGTCATAGGCTGCGGAAACATCACAGGCAGTTTTTAGATACCTTTCTCTTCTATTGTCCTATTTTACCTGTTGTATTTCCTATTGTCCAATGTGGTGACTGTTGTGAAACAGTATGACAGGTTTCCTGCTGTCCATACATGCAGATAAGACCCTTAAGATAAAAATACCAAAACACTTCAACCAGTCGTGATTGTGTGCAAAGTTGTTTTGTCGTTGATTTAAATTTTTTTTTAATAGTTGAAACATCTTCTGCTGCACCACTACCTTGGCTGACTGTTTTTTCATCACACTGTGATGGTTGCTATAGGCAAGAACTAACCCTGCAATGTCACAGGGAGACCAAGAGCAGCGCTAAACTCTGTTCAGCATTGCAGAAAACCCATCTCAGAGGTCATTTGATACACAATAAGGAGGCATCCTCTCTCCTGGTTCAGGAACTGCTCAGACTAAGGTCGCAGATTTTATTTTACAGGGTTTATGCAGTGATCTAACATACTTAATGCATGTTGACTTTGAAGGCCTGCCTGAACTGCAAGGTTCTTTGTGTCCTTAGTTAATGTACTGAATTTGAGGACTTTTTGTGAAAAGTTTTCATTTTACTAATGTAAACACATAATTAGGAAAAGAAAACCAAAATAAACAAATATTTCTACTATCACAGCACCTTACTCAGTAGGGTAGAACTTTGGAATCCCTTTAGTTCATTGTCATGAAAAACAGATAGCTCTTAAACCTGTTCTCCTAACAATTGCATGTCTTCCTCGACATATGTGAACATAGAACAGAAACCTAGATAATAAACTGATAAATAAATGTAAAATCTTATTTAGTAAAGTGCTAGTAAACTATTGACTGCACCATTATTGATGTCTGGTTCACAGAATAATAGATGAACAACACAAGCATTGTATATCATCTTTATTTATGTGCTTCCATTTTTCCCTTGCTCTCCACTGAAAAGTACATAGTACACATTTTTTTTTTAAATAATTCCCTCCACACACTCCCTGAATGTTGCCTAATCAATTCTGAAAAAATAAGAATGCAATTTAAAATGCAGCCTTCTTTAGAAGTTTACTATTTTATGGGCAGCTAAATATTAATTCTATATATAATTTAACAGTAGACATTCATATTAGAAGTCTATTACAAATACACTGAAAACCATAAGCATAGAATCATATGTAAGAGGAATAACAGATTTGTTTTACCATGACCCCAGAAAACAGGGCTTAAAGTTCTGTAGGAAGAATATTTAATGGTGTCTTTGTTTTACAGGTATCAGTAACACACACCAAAGAAGCAATGCATACCTGCAATTTCTCATGACTGAAATGCTTCTTCAGGAAAAACACAGACTTCACTTTCCCTCCAGAAACAATGAAACTGTTGGTGGAAATGTTTAAAGAAACTCATAGGAAAAATAGCTTCACAATACCTAACCTGCTATTAAAACCGAAAGTTGAAACTCACATGAGTGAACGATAGTCATTGTTCTAAGTCATTAATCTTTATGAGCAAAATTATTGCAAAATTGGATGGGGAGAGGAAAGCAATTACTTAATGATGTATAAAAATATTCCAAAAGATGTTTCAGAAAGCACTGCACATAAACCTGTCTGCATAAAGCCCTTGGATGTTACAAACAGCCCAGCCCAGAGCATACTTGTAAACTGTAGGAGTTATTTTTTAATTTCTAACTCTGTCCCAGTCACTGTTTAACATTCAGCGTTCATGTACTATCTACATTGTTAAATTATCCACAACTCCAGAGCAGTCAGGCAGTACTCAAATTAAGCCAAAGTAATTAGTTTTCAATCACTGAATATTCACAGCTCAATTAAATTATTTACAGAGATGTAGACAATTCTGCAGCAAAGACAAACATTTCTATTGACACTGCCCCAAACTGTTAAATAAATATAGCCTGTTGTGAAGACAAAACAGAAATTAGAAGTGTCTTCTATAAAGAAGCTTTTTCTACCTTTCCTCTTTCACTTTAGAGGTCAATCCTGTGTGAGTTTGGTTATGATTACTCATACCTTTACAACAAAAGGGATTTTGTTAGGGTGATGAGGTGAAAGAAGGAACTACCAAAAAAACCCTGAAACCATCGGTGCCTTTAAAGAGGCTTTTTTTTTTCTTTCAGTCTGTCAATTTATTACTTGGTAAACAATTTTGGTAGCAAAAACTAGAAAGCACACCGCGCATTTATAATTGGAAGAATCAATCCGTGTGACTCAATACAATCTTCTGAACAAGACAGAAGGTAGAGCAATATTGCTGCACTAGACAGCAATTCTTCTATTTGATTGCACTGCCAAAATTCAAAGGAAAATCAGAAAAAAAAAAAAGCAAAAACCAATACTAAGGTCAATGCATACATGTTGTTCCCCATTTGGTGGCTGTTGAAAAGTACAAGGACACATGTAACTGAGGTGTTCAGAGCTAATAGTATTTAAAGCAGTACTGAAAGAAGAATTCTACCTCAATTTTTTTCTGAGATCAGCAAAAATACTCATTTCAGACAAACAAGAAGGCAACAGAAGAATCAGCCTTATTCCAGCTTGAGTTCACCAGTGCTAATAAAGCTATGGTCCAAATAAAGTAGGAATTAATTTAATTTTTGTTTTCATTTTCCTGTTTTATGGACTCTTACATACTGTCACCAGAGATCTGTCCACATCTAAGAATGACAATCAGCTTGGTTCTTCAGAGCTACCTGGCTGTATCAGTATGTGATACTCCTCAAAGTGTTACATTTAAATTTAATTAGCAGAGTCTGAGTCCATTAGTCAACAAGGCAGCACATGTGTATGAAGAGCAGTGGCATTTCTCCAGCTGAATTGTCCAGACCAGTAAGTTAGGATCTGTGTCCCGCCGTCCACTGACTGCTGAGTACCAGCTGTCATGCAGCATCCCAAAGGAGAACTTCCTTGCTGTACAGGTAACTAATACAGGAACAGTTTTAAAACCACACATCACCCAGCTACTGACACTGAGCAGTTATGAAAGTGCAGACAAAACCGCACAAAATGAAGCATCATTCATGAGGTTTTCTAGAGCTCTGCACTTTCTGAGTGGACTCCCTGGGCAAAGACAGGAACACTGTTACATACCAAACAGTTTGCCTTTGACAACACTCTAGATGCCACAAAGAAAGAAGAAGCAGAATGGCATAATCAGACTGGGTGGAGACTGATAGACAGACTGAAATGAGGTTATGACCTCTACACATAGGCCTAATCATCTGTGCCCAGCAAAACTTGTGTTTAATCTCTGTCAATCCAACAGTCAGATGCATAGAGAGAAACTAGCCTTTAGTTTACAATTTACCCGGCCACATCGTTAGGAGACACATGAGTCAGACCAAATCAAAACCAAAATCTGCCTTTGGTATTAATTGTGCTTAAATCAGGTGATAACATGAGACCCCAATATAACTTTTAATAGATTATGCTCCAAAAGCACAGCAGCAACAATGCTGAAGTCCATCATATGTTAGCATTAATATTAGTAGCTGAAAAGATAAGTCATATAGTCCACAATCTGTGGTCAGGATTTAAAGCTGTCTGGTTTTCTTCCCCCTTTCTTATATGGCAACAGTCTCAACCGTTTAAAAGGATGGAGTGTTTTTGTTGTACCCCTCTGGTGGCACAAGGAGTCTGTGGCACAGCACAGCCCTTCCCACTGCCCCGCAGTAACATTAAGGTGACCAAGTTGTTTCCACCCATTTCTTCTCTGCTTGGCCATTTAGATGGAAAGTGCATACAGCAAATGATGGCAAATCTTTGCTTTCTGAAAATATCTAAGCTGTCCTAAGAACACTTCAGACTGCTCTATTTTAGCATCAGGTTATGAGCAAGTCCTTAATGTTTCTGCATGTGGGAACTGGATGAACAGTAGCAAGTCCTCTCCACTCTTTGGTCATGTGTTAAAACTCCTCATTAATTTTAGAAATATGGATTCTCAATATTTGAGAGACTGAAATTCAGCAGTTCTATTTCTTGTTAAGAAACAAAATACCTCAGAAAATAGTGTCGTTTCAGACAGCTGAATATATCAGGTCAGACCTCAATAAGAACAATTACCTGGAAATAACACAACAGTGACAAAATACTCCCAAAAAAAAGCCCAATTCTGAAGGAACCAGTCGTAGGAGAACATAAAATAAGTTGCTTTACACAATTTAGTCTCAAAATACCAGTTACTGCCGAATCACAATGAATATGTGAAGTCAGAAGGGAACCACAAGGATCACTGAGTACAACTCCTGGCCCGGCATAGTCACACCGTGTGCCTGAGAGTGTTGTTCAAATGCTTCTTGAACTCTGCCAGACTTGATCCTGTGATCACTTCCCTGGGGAACTGGTTCCAGAACCCAATCACCCTCTAGGTTAACAACCTTCTTCTAATATCCAACCTAAACCTCCCCTGACACAGCTTCTGGCCATTCCCTTGGGCCCTGTCACTGGTCACCACAGAGAAGAGATCAGTGCTTGTCCCTCATCTTCCCCTCATAAGAAAGTTGTAGACTGCAACGAGATCTCCCCTCAGTCTTTTCTTCTCCAGGCTGAACAGACCAAGCAACCTCAGCCACTCCTCGTACAGCTTCCCCTCAAGGCCTTTCACTGTCTTTTTTGCTGTTCTTTGGATACTAAGAGCTTATTATCTCTCTTATATTGTGGTAACCAAAACTGCAAACAATATTCAAGATAAAGAGGCTGTGAACCATGTTATTGGGAATTTTGTGTTGATGAGTAAGGAATGATTGTCTGAGCACTCAGTATTAAAAACCAAATGGTAACCGGAAATACAGAAAAAAACCACCCAAATAAAAGCATACATGTATGCCTATACACACATAATAAAGAAAGAAGTAAGACAGTAATGAGGGCAACAGGTTGGATTAAAGTTTACTTTGAAGTCTTTTGTTCCAAATACATATCAGAGCATTTAAAAAATTAAGAGTCAGAGAACAAATATGGCCATCACTCTGCTCAACAAAAATAACAAATAGTCCCCGAAGTCAGAATCTCTTTTATAGAGAGAAAGTATAGGTAGACTTTCAGAAAGCACTCCAAGCCTTTTGGTGGAAGGAGAGGCAGAGAGGGAGAGAAAAAATATCAGACTCTATGCACTGCATTTAAGAGAGTGCTCCTTTCCAGCACTTGTCCTACTACAAGATATGTGCTAGATCCAGAATCTCCATGGGGAACTTGAATGGATGTTCTTTCATCCCTCAGGCATTTAGCAATACATCCTACCTAACTGTACTCTTCTGTAGCTAGAATCTCTTGCTGTCACAGTTTATTGACTCTGCCAAGACTATTTGTAACCTGCTAGTCAAAGCATAGCACTCATCTACCAGCAACACAACTGTTGCTTTTACTGACGCGTGTGTCAACAGCAGAAAAAACATCTCCTGAAGACTAAAAGTCATGTTCTTCTCTTTGGTCCCTTAAATTAAACTAAAAACCAACACATTTTATTTTTCTTGTAATAAGACTAAGAATTTACTTACAGAGTAAATAAAATGGGGCAGATAACACAACCAAAACTACAGATTTGGGTACTTAAAGCACCATTGTCCTTTCAGGTTGGACCAGGGAACAACTTTTTATGGTATCCAGCATCTGGTCTTCCAAAGAATTTAAAAGAGGGGGTAAGAGTCATCTCTTTTCCAACTGCAGTCAAAATAATGTGCATCATATTGTTGACTCACAGGTACACCAATTCACATAATTTCAAGACCCAAAATGCTTCTGAGGCTCTGTGAAGTTTGCTTTTTCCATTTCACAAGCTCTAGTTAGAATTCAAAGCTAAGAAACACAAACTATTTCTGTAATTTAATGGATGAAGACAGAATCATTTACTGCAGGACTCGGTGGGCACATTAGTGTATGTAAGGCATATTTTGCTGTTAATTAACCTCAAGGAGAGATGAGAGAAAATGACCCAGCAGCACAGATTTGACTTTTACTTATTTTTGTTTCTGTACATTCCTTCACTTGTGTTTTCTCTCCCTTGCCCACCACCATATGCTGCCATTTTTCACTATCATTTCATTATATACAGTTAACCAAAGGAAATGAAGAAAGTGGAATGGAAAGATAGTAGTTAGCATTTCTCAGGGAATAATTATGGACCTGTTTTTTCTGCTCTGATTCTGATTAAAAACCCACAAAAAAACCCAACACCTTAATACTCTTGTTTCAGGGGGAAAAATGAAGTCTCCCTGCTCCTACAACCATGGTTTCTTGTGACTGCAATGCTGATGAATTAATTATCACTAATGCAGGCAGTTAAAGGTCAACATGCTGGAGCACTCAAATGGCTCGGGCTTAATTGAAATGAAATAATTTAAACAGAAGATCAAAAAAAATAGATTAGGTGTTTTCATAAATAAACATTGAAGAATTCATAAGTAATTAAACGTAAGCACAGATATGAGAAAGACTACATCTACTAAATCTACAGGCAGCTGATAAGCAAGAACTAACATAACAGGCATCTTCCAATAGGGGAACATCTGCCTTTATCCTTCAAAGCGCCTGAAGATTTCTGTTCTTTTTTTATTCTTGTCTGTCCCTTATTGACTGTGCATCTCAGGGCACATAATGTATTCCCAGGGAAAGAAAATTATCATTAGGAAAACATTACTTCAGGGAATAAAGCAAAATGTGAAGTAAGGCCAGCGTATAGAGCCTTTTAATTTGGAAAAAGTAACTGCACATCACTTATTTTCAAAGACCAGTGAAGGAGAACAATTATAAAGCTTTTTTTTTTTTTTTTTTTTTTTTTATTTAATGC
>JAWWES010000081.1:107291474-107331429 GCA_035583135.1 Lophotriccus pileatus | reverse complement strand
AGAAAGAAAGAAAGAAAGAAAGAAAGAAAGAAAGAAAGAAAGAAAGAAAGAAAGAAAGAAAGAGAGAAAGAAAGAAAAGAAAGAGAGAAAGAAAGAAAAGAAAGAGAGAAAGAAAGAAAAGAAAGAAAGAAAGAAAGAAAGAAAGAAAGAAAGAAAGAAAGAAAGAAAGAAAGAAAGAAAGAGAAAAGAAATGAAAAGAAAAGACAGAAAAGAAAGAAGAGAAAGAAAAGAAAGAAGAGAAAGGAGGAGAAGAAAGAAAAAGAAAGAGGCACCAGATAATGCATTTGTTAACTACTCTCTATCAAGTTCTAGGACCTGCAAAAGCAAGCATGTACTAAGATTTGAGGACTTTCTGGAAGGTGGACTCCAGCTGGATTACCACCACTGCTCTCTAACTTGCTGCAGTGTCCAGTCAGTAATCAACCCATCACAGCTTTTTTTTCACTCACACTATTGTTCATTTATGAACAGCAAAAATCACATGAACAGCAATAATCATATGAACAGCAAAAATCATAGAATCATGGAATCATTCAGATTGGAAAAGACCTTTAAGGTCATCAAGCCCAACCATTAACCCAACGTTGCCAATTTCACTGCCAAACCATGCCCCTAAGTGCCACAGCTACATGTCTTTTAAACACCTCCAGGGCTGGTGACTCAGGCACTTCCCTGGGCAGCCTGTTCCAGTGCTTGACAATGCTTTTGGTGAGGAAATATTTTCTAATATTTAATCTAAACCTCCCGTGGCACAACTTGAGGCCATTTTCTCTTGCTTTGTCACTTGTTATTCATGAGAAGAGGCCAGCGCCCACCTTGTCATAACCTCCTTTGAGGTAGTTGTAGAGAGTTGTAAGGTCACCCCTGAGCCTCCTTTTCTCCAGGATAAAAACCCCAGTTCCCTCAGCTGCTTCTCGTAAGACCTGTGCTCCAGGCCCAGGCTCCAGCTTCATTGCGTTCTCTGGACATGCTCCAGCACCTCAATGTCTTTCTTGTAGTGAGGGACCCAAAACTGAACAAAGGATTCAAGGTGCGGCCTCACCTGTGCTGAGTACAGAGGGTCAAGCACTGCCCTAGTCCTGCTGGCCACACTGTTAATAATACAAGCCAGGAAGCCGTTGGCCTTCTTGGCCACCCGGGCACACTGCTGACTCATGTTCAGCTGGCTGTTGACCAGCACCCTGTTGTGGTTTAACCCCAAGCCCCATGCAGCCACTCACTCTCACAGCAGCAGAGTCAGGTAGAGAATTGAAAGGGCAAAACTAGAAAACTAATTTACAGTTTAATGGGGAAAACAAGGCAGTGCACACAAGCAAAACTAAACAAGGAATTAATTCCCTTCCCATGAGCAGGCAGGTTCAGACATCTTCAGGAGAGCAGGGCTCCAGCACAGGTTACTTGGGAAAACAAACGCCATCACTCAAAACGTGTCCCTCCATTTTATATACTGAGCATGATAATCACATGGTCTGGAATATCCCTTTGGTCAGTTGGAGACACCTGTCCTGGCTCTATCTCCTCTCAACTTCCTGGGCATCCCCAACTTCCTTGCCAGCAGGGCAGAAAAAGGCTTGTGTCTGTGTGAGCACTGCTGAGCAATAACAAAAACATCTCTATATTATCAACCCTGTGTTCAACACAAATCCAGAACGTAGCCACTGTGAAGAAAACTAACTCTGCCCCAGCCAAAATCTGCACACACTCCTAGGTCCTTTTCCACCAGGCAGGTTTCCAGCCACTCTTCCCCCAGCCTGTAGTGCTGCATGGCATTGTTTTGACCCAAGTACAGGATCTGGCGCTTGGCTTTGTTGAATCTCCTACAGTGGCCTCAGCCCACTGATCCATCCTGTCCAGATCCCTCTGAGAAACCTTCCAGCCCTCCAGCAGATCAACACTCTCACCCAACTTGGTGTCATCTGCAAATTGACTGACAGCGCCTTTAATCCCCTTGTTCAGATCATTGATAAAGACATTAAACAGACTGGCCCCAAAACCAAGCCCTGAGGAATGGTGTGGAGGCTGCTCTCATTTGCTAATTATTTATGTTAGTAGCAAAAGATGTCTAGAGCAGCTCATTTTTTCTCGCAGCTCATTTTTTCTCTAGAAACCTTTTCCTCTAAATTTCCTGGTCTGTTCCTTTGTTCCCTTCTTGCTTTTTAGTCATTGCTCCTTTTCTCTCCTTTCCTTTTCCAGCCTGACCAAGTTTTCATCTGTTACTAGTAATGTAGCTTCTTAGTTAATGACTGAGACCAAAATTTTTCCCTGCTGTCCTCTAGAACCCACTAGACAGCCCTTGAACATACGCTTAGCATTATATCTCTCCCTCTCTAATAAATATATATAGTATATGGTATACAATAGATATATATTTGTTGGCTCAAATTTTCAGTAATCGTAGCTTCCAGGCAGATACTTCTAAGAGGTCAACCATAAGAGGGAAAAAACCCCACCACCTGAAGTCGGGAACCTGGCGATTTAAAAGCTGCTCTTCATTAAGGGGTAAAGTCCACTGTAGCTAGCCACAAGCAAATAAAAGCTTCTGAGCAGAGATTTTTAACAAACTGGGTAATAAATAAATAAATAATGAATGAATGAATGCCATAAGGACACCCTAGATGGCAGTACTTAAGAGGCTTGCCAGATCAAGTCAGTGTTTGTCCTACAGAACAGTATGTGCTACTTGATAAAGGGCTAAAAGCTTGTTAGCTAGAAGAGCTAGATACAGTTTTTTTAATAAATAGAATGTTCTTTGCAAAAAAAAATTTCCATTCAGGCCTAGTTCATAGATTTTTTAAAAATACATCTTCAAAAGCATTTATTACTTGAGAGAAATAGAGCAGCCAAGAGCTCAGTTAGGAAGCCAACACAGAATATATCTCTACACATTTCTCTCAGGAAACCTAGTTCAGTAGCTTTCACTTTGCCAGGAGCCTTGACTTTCTTTCATCTCTGGGTGCTAACCCTCCTCTCCTAACCAGATGTGGGGACAAAAGTCACTTTTCAAGCATCTTGCTAATTAAGAGTTCAACAGACCTAAAAAAAAACTTCTTAGGCTTGCTGTCGAATAAATATGCCTTTTAGCTGTAAGTGATTACAGCCTTGTTTTTATCCTACAGCTGTATATTACACATGGAACAAGAGATGGAATATTTTCTTGGGGTTTCCCAACTCTGTTTCATTAAAGATTCCCCTTCCAGGATCCAGCTCTAACCAGCAACTAAGCTTTTATGATCCAGATGCTCACTATCCACTGTGGAGGCTGCTAGGCAACTAATTACAAGGGTCCGCCATGGATTTATGAAAGAAAGCTTTTATAGACCTTGACCCCCCTTAAAGAAACCTGCTTTTCCCTGACAACCTTTAAAAGAAATCAGGTAACCTTTTTCTCTGCATGAATACCTTCCTACATGAACAGAATCAGAGCAGCTGTTGTAGAAGACATGGTTAGTCTTCAAGCAGGATTTAATTATTATGGCAGATGTTACCAGGTAATACTATTTAACATATGTCTGCTCAGCCATTCACAGGCAAACTCATGCCCTGAGTCTACTAAAAGCCATATAGCCACATACATATGGCATAGAGCCAATAGATCTGACTTTTTAAGAGATATTATCAGTTAGTTCAGGACTGTATTATCCATAGTAATATGGCTGCTAGCAACTGAGAGAATAAACAGGCAAAGCTTCTTTCTGCTTGCATCCTTTCCTCTCCAAAACTGGAAAAAAACAAAGGCCACTAATAAAGAAAAGCCCAAACCAACAAACCCATTCCCCATTGTCTCCTGTAACTATTTTTGTTGTGAGTGAGACTTAAGGATTGGTAGATAATTTTGGTTGTGCAGGGTTTGGGGTAGGGAATGCTACACAAGCAGAATAAGAGTTTAATCTCTATAATTGGAAGAGCTTTTTATTTTGCTTTGTTTTGTTTTAGCTAAATAACAAGACACTCAAAAGAGAAGATTGTTGCTGTACTATTTAACTGCCTTTGTGACAGTGCTGGTGGCTGGGAAATGAAAACAGGCAGTGCTTTGAAAATACACAGATGTCATGTTACTTAACTCTCCCACAGAAGCCTACACTTCCAGGTTGTCTGTGTTTTTCAGGCCTGAAGGAATGGTAGTCATCTTAACATTTGTCATGTGTGTTGTCAGTGGGGGCTTGTGCCTGTACCAGGCTGGGATGCTTATCTTCATGGACTGATTTCAGTTTTGCATTATTTATATGTGCTGATTTTGCATTATTAAAAATAGAGGAAAGCATTATTTGGTGAGGATATAGTTATGCAACTGTGAATGAATTAGCCTATAAACTTGCATATGTGCTTCCAGTTGGATTGGAGTACTACAAAACAGGGTTTTGCAAATTGTTTTGAAAACATGAAAACTTCTGCATCTTGACATTGATATCTCTACTTAAAGTGCATTTTACTATTTACCCCGATTAAATAAACTTGTTAAAAAGGCTATGAACAGTGTAATATCTAGCACACAGGCAAAGTGCACCACTGTTGTTTGCTTAAATCCTCTTACTATGATTTGGAGGCTGGATGTGTATCTAAATCTGTTTTCTGTGTTCTAACAAAAATATTCCTCTCCAAAAAACTACTATTTAGTTAGTGTTTGTATCAAACACAGTCCTTCTAATCTAAATTTAGTCTAGTACTTCAAAAATGAAGAAATAAACAGCTGAACATTTTCTTTAAGTGTTTTTTTTGAACTTAAGAGATCACATCAATTAACTGCACCCTGTATTTTCTTCATCAAACGGTACAAAAAGCACAATTGTGTAGTCTTGTAATCTAGCCAATTTACACTACCTTTTTTTCATAGTAGGTAACATAGAAGTTACCAGGCACCTACTTAGATATGCTGTAAAAAGGAGCAGTTAGTCAGAAGATCCCGTTACTACTGTACTCAATGCGCTTCCATTGGTTGATCTGCTGACACTTAATCCCAGATCACATAGGGTCAGCAGTTGCAGCTGTTTCTATTTTGTGTGTCACAGTCTGCCTACGTCTTAAGGCTGAGGTCTAAGGTATGGAAATAAACTCTCTAAAGGGACACCAACATCAATTCTCTGATAGCTGGTTTGAGCTATTTACAGGAAATACAGGAAGCCCCATGATCTAACTTTCCTCAAGCAAGGCTTCCCTTAAGGGGCAGCTTGATAAAGCTATAGTAGTTGAAAAAGCAGGTAGGAGTGGACAAACTAACCCTAGGGGTACCTTTACCTTCATTGCAGAGATCTGTGTTCTGACACACAGGTTTATTTGGAGTCCCTGTTCATCCTTTAAATCTTAGACTGCTTCTAGAACACCCAGAATGTGCTGAATCTTTTAACATAAGGAAGCTAGTCCTAAGGTCTTAGCCCTGGTCTGTTCAGGTAAGGTCTTGGGCAAAACAAATCATACCTCCACTATCAAGTAATAGAATACATCTGCTCACCATAGAGAATAATGATAACATGACTAATTCAGTAAATGACAGTGTGTCCTCTAAGTAACAGACTATGCTGGAGGCTCTCAGCATTGCACTGCTTCATGTGCCCTGTAGGCAAAGACAGTCTCTTTGTTTCAAGAGCTTTATTGAAGATGTTTTCCTTTTCTACTTCCCTTTCTTATAATGCTCCATCAATTTCTGAAACAATGCAATTAGCAGTAATTATAGAGAGGGTGGCAGAATGAAGACAGATTTTTAGATGATTGTCTTAAAATTTGCTCTTCTACATGACAACAGACCTGCCTTCTGTAAAGAAGGATAGAGAAAAACTCTCTCACTGCAGTGACTCTCCTTTCTAGAAGCAACTCTATTTATCATTTCAGGAAGCTGATAGATGTAAAAAAAATAAAAGCAAGAAACCAATGAAAAATTAATTAATTAATTTTCTCCTTGACATACTTATAGTAGATAATGGAAAATAGTTATTATAACAATTATTTTTGTTAACATTATCACTATGCACGATGAGCGTAATATAAATATCACTAAGGCAAATATCCAAGTTTTCCATCTGGTTAGCTGAAAAGGACTACTTGTGTAATTTTTAAAATTATGCTCATTATCTAGAAGCTTTAAAATGTATTTTCAAGCCTTAGATGTAGGCTGATGTTTGAGCACTGAATGACAACTACTGACTGTTGTCTGCTTTTTTCTCTCCAAGAGAGATGTGATACACCCTTCACATAAAAACCAGCGACAGATAAATAGCTTTCTAGCTACACGCTCACCCAAGAGCAATATACAACCTTTTGATATTTTCAGTGAAATTTTAGATGTGAATATTAAACATAGAACATTTCATGTGTGCTGCATTGTAGCCAATATTTCGTGAAGTATATTGAGGGATCCCATTAGTGCTTGTTTCCTCAAGTTTTGGCAAAACATCTCATCACTCATCACTAGTGAGCCTGGTTTTGCCCTTTTCCCCCTTCCTAGGTAGTTTAAACCTCTATCAACGAGCCCTGCTAGCTCCTGTTCTAGAACTCTTTTTCCCCTCTGAGATAAGTGCATTCCATCAAGTGTCAGCAGATCAGATGTTGAGTAGATCATCCTATGGCCAAAACCCCCCAATTTTTCTGATTACACCAGTCTGGGAGCCGGCCTACTCCTATCAATATTATTCTTTGTTACTGGAAGGATTGAGGAAATTACTACCTGTGCTCCTGACCCCTCTACCAATCATCCCAGGGCCCTGAAGTCTCTTGATTATCCTCAGACTTTGTTGTTTTGTCACTGCCAGTTTGAACTACCAGTAGTGGACAGTGACATGTATATATAGATTGACCAGAATCAGTGGTGGCAAAAAGAATGCCACCCAAACTATTCATGTAAGGTATGATTCTCACAAATCACACTGCCCTTGGTGGAGCCAAGGAATGACATGACCCTTGCCTGCAGTCAAAAGGCATTTGCAGGATTGGGTCTTCCTGCCATATTCCCCAGACACCAAGTGTGCCTGGCAGTCCACCAGAGCCATGGCATTGGTCATGATCATATCCCGTGTTTGCTATCAGCAATGCTTGTCTTTCCTACTGCCTCCATAAAGCTTTGTTTTATGATGTGTTGTCGGATTATATTACTGCTCAGCCCACAGAAGGCCACGCATTTTAATGGGTTTTTTTGCACTGTGTAGGAAATTCACAGATGTGGTGTGTTCAAGTCAGTTAAAAAATTCACTCTTATTTTAAAATCAAGTACTGTTTCCTTTCTGACATCTTGTTTCCATGTATTTTGAGTTCCTAGTACATGGCCTAAGGCAGTTAAAAGCTCTGTAGTCAGGTTCATTACTTCATACAAACTGTTAGAACATATGAAGGTGAGCAGTTCCCTCTGTGGTTTTGTTATCCTGCTGGGCATATGTCGTCCTGCTCTAAGCCCTCTCTTGTATTTAAAAAAAAAGAGCAATGACATATCCATATGGTAAAACAGTTCTCTGCTCTTTTTTATGGACAAGTTCATCACTGGGTGCAATTTTCAGGTGGATGGAGAGAATATCTTTTCAGTTACTGAGCTCTTAAAAGTGACAATACAGCTTATACTCTCAAAATGCTCATTTAAATACAGTAGAGATCATGAACACAGTGTGTCTCACTATAAATTTTTCACTGACTGACATCAACAGATATCAGGTTAATTCTGAGGGTTTTGGTAAAAAAATCTAACCTTTTCTCAACAGCTTTTTTGTGATAAAAATTATCATGAGTTTGATAGGTATGCAAATATACACTTTGTACTTACGCAATCAGAGAATAAGTAAGTAGCTATCAAGTACTGGCAACAGGGGCTTCATTTATAAAAAAGGCAAAGTGTAAGGGTGTTTCTCAGCCTTTATAAATACCAATATTTTCCATATTCCAGAGTCATGATCCAGCATTTGGCATGTTACCTATATATACCTGCGGGAGCGGCAGAATGTGGGGAGTTGTCCCTCGGTCAATTCCTGTCATATACCTACATGCCACTAAAAGACCTCGCTGATGAAAATGCAGTTGAAGTAGAATTTGGTGTAATTCATTCTAGACATTGAGCTGAATTGCTCAAATGCCTGGAGTTTGCTAGCAAAGGAAAAGAGATCTTTCAGTGTTATGAAACCCTTTTTTGGGAGGAAAACATTCTAAACAGAATAGTTTGTAGACTGGTGGTTTGGGTTTTGGGCTGGAAGAAAGGGTATAACTTCAACAGCCCTCAGACTTAAGGAGGCAGAAAGTCAGATGAAAAAATCTGGCAAGTACTGCACTGAACAATGTCAATAAAGTAACCTGTCTTGAAACTGCTTCGTAGCAGTGAGCTGAAGTTTACCCTTTTATGTTGCCATATGTGACAATGGGAAATGGGTCTCCTAGATCTGAAAATCTCCTGCATCTGAAATATGTCCTTGGCTCACACAACAAACTGAGAAGTGGTTTAAGGTTTTTCAGGTTAGATTTAGAATTTTTAGAGCTATACTAATGTACCCAAGTATTCTATTGAAAAGTACAGTTCTTTAGAAGTAACTTTAAATCAACTATGTGGCAAATAAATAGATTTTATACGCTTAGGAAACCTCAAGACAGACTTTTTCAGTCATTAATAGGTATTTGACATATAGTAGCTGCACCCTCTAATCTAATTAAAGGATTATCCGACGTACTAATTGCCTTGGTACCTAGCTCAAAAATTCCTACACAGCTGCCCAGAAGTAAACAAGGCCAATATTTTATAGAGCTGTGGATTTCAGCTACTTCACAGTGAATTAAAATATTTGCAATACATGCAAATGTCTCCTGTAGGGTCCCCTAGGTTCCACAGAATCAGCACTTATGATCATTTCCAAGGCTATCAAGAAACTGCTAAAAAGAATTGAATGGGGCAATCATGCCTTCAGGAAACTGACTTATTAAGAACTATGGTTCAATGACCTAATGTGGTTTTTGGAGAACAGCTGCACTCTGGCACTTTGGACCAGCCTTGGGTATGTTTCTTTTCTTTTCTTTTTTCTTTTTTTTTCTTTTTTTCTTTTTCTTTTTCTTTTCCTTTTTCCTTTTCCTTTTTCCTTTTTCCTTTTCCTTTTCCTTTTCCTTTTCCTTTTTCTTTTCCTTTTCCTTTTCCTTTTCCTTTTCCTTTTTCTCTTTCTCTTATGACCCAAAGATGTAGTTATAGCTGCTAAGTCTTTGTGGACTGGATGGTCTCTCCAAGTTCTTTCAGCTCTTTGTCACTTTCTGTTGCCATGGTTTTTGGTCCCAAGGCCAAGAAGTACCAGCTGGCACCCAGTCACAAATTTTAAGTCAGTGCCTTCTGAAATTAATCAGTCTTGAGGAATGCTACCTGGAACATGTTGTAGCAGGGTTGGGGAACACACCTGTAACTAGAGTGGGTTATGAGATGTCCAGGTTCCTAGCTCTCTTCTGTTTCACTGTGTACCTATGCCTTGGAGCCCTCACTGCTAGCCAAAAAACTTGTCTGTTGAATCCTTGGTTGCCTCATGTTCTGAAACCACTCTCTGAGGTCTTTGCTTCCCAGACTACTGTCTAGGCTCTTTCCAACCCAGGCTTCTTGAGTAAGAGGTATGTGAGGAAACTGAGCTTTGCACAAGGGTAGCCATAGTATTTCAAGGAATTGGTACTGCAGATTTTTGAATACTAAGATTAATGGACTATTTAATTTAGTTTGATCTCATATCTACTGTGAGTCCAAAGTCAACCAGACTTTCTGTCCAGGTTCTCGCTACTTCTATCTTACTTCTAGTTCCGTGTACACAGGACACTCAAAGGTAATAAGGGATTATTGCCATCTTCTTCACACTGCTTGCTTCAGTCAACTCTTTTTTTCAGAATTCACATTGTATCTTGGGCATGTGGACCAGTAAGGTAGAGCCAATAACCTTAGAATGAGGGTTTTACTGTGTGTCCTGGTTTGGACTGGGATAAAAGTTAATTTTCTTAGTATCTGGTATGATGTTGTGTTTTGGATTGAGTATGGGAATAATGTTGATAAAACAGTGATATTTTGGTTGTATCTGAGTAGTGCCTACCCTAAGTCAAGGGCTTTTCAGTTTTCCATGTCCTGCCAGCGAGCAGGTGCACAAAAGACTGTGAAGGAACACAACCAAGACATCTGACCTGAACTGGCCAAAGGGGTATTCCATAACATAGAGCATCATGCTCAGTATATAAACTGGAAGGAGTTGGGTGGAAGTCGTGGATCATTGCTGAGAGGTGGGCTGAGCATGTAGTAGCATGTAGTGAGCTATTGTACTGTGCATCACTTGTTACTCTTGGGTTTTAATAATATCTTTATTATTATTATTATTGATATTTTTATTATATTTTACTTTAATTATTAAACAGTGCTTATCTCAACCTGCAAGCTTTACCTTTTTCCAGTTCTCCTCCTCATCCCACCAGCAGAATCAGGAGGAAGTGAGGGAACAGCTGCTTTGTACTTAGTTGCTGGCTGGGGTTAAACCATGATAGTTATTTTTCCAGAATTCTCTCCAGAGTTAAAAAGTATCAGTCTCAGAACTGTATCCCGGCCAAAATCAGGACGCTGGTTGTAACTTAATGATGTATTAAGTCTGTTGGGCCTCAGGAGGGCAGGCATTTTGAACACTTTGGAGTAATAAGACATGAATTAAAAATATAAAACAAAAAGACTTCCTGGAAAGTAACAGGGAGTTTGCAGTTTGATAGAAACATATTTTGCTCTGTCAAAATTCAGTGTACAAAACTAAGGAACACGCTAGGCAAGCCATCACCAAACGTGGTCATTATCTGATCAATATCTTTACACATAGGGGACTGCAAATATCTTCTTCCTCAGTCTAAAACACTGATGCTATTGACATAATCCAGAATTATGTCATTCTGCAGTGAAATGACTCCAGTAATTTTAGAGCAGATGCATTTTGTCTCAATGCAAATCTACCTCAGGTTTTCCTTTGCTGTTGATGGCTTGCAATAACTTCCATATGGTATGAGATTAAAATGTGTTGCTCAGGGGAGTGAAAAGAAGAGATATGGCAATTATGCCCAATAATGAATGTTTAAAGAAGATAAATCAAGACATCCTGCGTAGTTATTTACTGTTGAACAAAGAAAGGCCTGATATGTTATGCATAGTTTTTAGGTACAACACGGCTTACTGGAAAGCCAAACTTGTCCTATAGGGCATCCTAAACTTCATAGAGAGATTTTTTCTATATGTGATGTTCAAACAAACAAACAAAAAGTAACCTACACAGAGAACTACAAAACTCAGCAGAAAATTCAAAGTAGAGGTGAGTTTTGTCGCCTTACTGCTCTCTATAAGTCAGCTGTGAGACAAACATCAACCACAAACTACATACAGAAAATCTCACATTTCTGTGCAGACATCTCTGATGTTGGGTTGATGCAGAAAAAACTAGGATAGAAGTTATGTCTATTTTCTCTGCCATCAATCTGGTAATTTCTAAGAAAAACTGACTTAGACAGCTGGGGTGATGACTTCCAACACAGCTCATCTGGCACTGCTTTAAGCATGGTCTGGAGACTTAGGTCTTTGGATTTATGTCAATAAATCCCAAGTTTGTTATCTAAGTCTAGCTGACTCATTGGTCATGAAACCAAACATCAAATAAAAACAGAACCCCCCCTACATTTGATTGATTAGTCCACTGTTTTATTTTTTTAGGATATAAATTATTCAAATTCACATCCATTCTCTGACATTTCAGAACTGAATTTCTCCTTACAGAATGAGGATGACAAGGTAATTCAATATTCCAGGATGGGTCTCTCAGAGCCGCTTCTGTAGAGAATGCTGTGGTTTGCATAAATAAATGAGAGCTTTATTCTCTAGCATAACTTTTCAAGTCTTATGATATGGTTGTTTGTCCTCATTGCCTCCACAGACATGCCTCTGCAAGCACAGCATAACTTTCTGGGTTTCATTGCAGTGTCTGCAAACACAGGAGTAGTCTTCCAACACAGCTGTACCCAGGGAGATTCTTTATATGAAACTAAGCCACTGATGGGAATATCACATCTGATGTGAAATCCAGCATCACCTACCATTCCAACACCTAGATTAACTGACGAGTCTGCCAGAACTGGCAGCTCATGGCAGTCACCTGGTGTACAAAAATATCACTTTTCAGCCTTCAATATAAAATCACCCTTGGATCATGATCCCACTGAAAGGCATTATTTTTACAAAGGAAGACACTTTTATATATTCCGCCTCCCCTTACAAATGGTAGTTGATTCCACTTCTGAGACAACAGTCCTTCTAGACAAGAAATTAAATGTAAAGGATTGTGACAACATGTGAAGGTTGAAAATTAATGAAGCATGTAAGGATTTTTTCAGCGGCATGTGGCAAGTAGAGTAGCTCAGAGAATGTAAAAAAAAAAAAAGCATATGTGCCTGAAGTGCTCGAAGACATTTAAAGGCTTAACTGGACTATTAATCTAGGCCATCATCTGTCATAGCCTCAAATTATTGATAATTCCATTGAATTTTGCCTACGAATTGATTACAGTTTAGGCAGTTCAGAGAGGAAAGAAAGCAAAGATTTTATATGTGGAATTAGGTCCGTGAAAGGAGTGATGGTGTGGATAAGGTAAAACACCGACATAAGTTTTACCATTTGGAACAGAAATGGGTTTCATTTACCAGAAATAGGCAAAAGCACAGGTTTAATGTTGCATATAAACAAGGTATCAATCATGATCAGCACCGAAAGCTAGTAAACCTTAGGGGAAAGTGAAGTGACATGAACTGAAAGTGATGCTAAATCTGCAGAGAGAGATGTTAATGTTTGATCTGTCATAACGTTATAAACTGTGGCTCATTTTTATTAAGAGATCCTCTGTGAAATAGAGCAGTCCAGTAAAATGTGATTTGTTGTTTCATTAGTGTTAGATATGGCCATCCTTTCTTCAGTACCCAATACACTGAGAAGATGCAAAAGAGAATTGCTATTGGTGGAATGGAAAAGGGCAGTGGAAAGAAATAAAGTTCAAAATATCCATGAGAGCTTTCATACAGAAAACTTTTGAGCCTCTGGGTTTTCATCAGGCATGACTGATACTGTGCTGGTTGCCACAGAATAAGAACAAAGCTGGAAAGGAGAAGGGAAAATAAAAACCAAGAGCATATTGTCCTGAGTATAAGTTGTAAGTTATATCAGACTTTTTAAGACACTAATTTCTGCCTAAAATGCATTTTCTTACAAGGTTAGTTTCTTCTTTTGGGTGTCAAATACATAAAAAAAAAAAAAAAGGTACCCTACTGACCTTTCTATTCCAAGTCTTCCCTGTTTTAGGTTGAATAACTGTATTGATATTTTATTTGTGGTACTTGTCTTTCTTAATATGAGAAGGGCCACACATTTGAAGACATTGCATGAGGTAAGGAGCAAACTGATGGTTTGCTGGGATTTCTTCTCCAAGAAGGGATATCTCAGAAGTTGCTTATCAACTGTATTATTCCAAGAAGGATAACCCAGGATTATGAGCCAAATAGAAATGAGTGAATCACTGTATGTGAAAAGCACTTGATGTTTCTGGTCTCCAAGAACTGCAGATGGCTCAGTGGCTACTAATATAAACCCATGATGTGTATAAAATTGTTACTGCTAGTCATACCTGTAATGCATGCAAAAATCCATGAAGTATTTCAAACAAATGAATCAGGTTAACTGGAGGAGGATAGAGGTGGCTGTTTTGTCCAAGACGATAAATAAAACTAGCAGAAAAACCTTGGCCTGTGGCTGACTGAACCTTCAAAATGGCTCTCTGGGCCAAGCTTTTCAGGGTATTTGGGCACCTAAAGAAGCAAAGCAGTGCCTAATGGTTAAAAGTTTGCCAGCTTCCTGTCTTGCATCTTTAGGTGCCTAAACACCTTTAAAAATGCATCTGTAGCTCTTAGGGATACAAGTCATGCCAACATTTCTAGCCACTTGTTAATGAGTCACCATTAGGAGCCAAGTGGAAGCATTTGCGTGCTTGTTTGGTTTATTTTAGATCTTTGGTTTGAAATTCCAGCCAAATAGAGGATTAGGTTTGGAATAGACAACACTAAAGTCTTAAAAGGTGTTTTCCATGAGATTTTGTGTGTGGTAATATGATTTAAGAAGATATCCCAAACAGTTAACGTGTACATTCTGAAATTATGTTCCATTTCACAAGGGATAGCCCTATCAGTTTGTTGGGTATTATGGCAACAGATTATTCGAGACTCTCTCAAGCCTGTTTTCACTTTGTGTAAATAATTAATTGTTCCCCGAAGCAGGAGCTTGAACTAACTCTCCAACTTCCTAGGTGTATTCCCAGCAGTTGAATTTGGTTTACCGTATATAAATAATGAAAACATCAACTATTAGTGTATATTTTAGTATATATTTAGTATGTGTTTTAGGCAAGTCTCTTAGCAGAGGATATGCTTGTGCAGAATTTTTTATATTTTTGGCCAAAAAACAAGGTTTTGCAAATTTTCTGGCTGTACTTAAACTACAGCTAAAAGATCTAATGGTTTTCAAATGGAACAAAAACAATAGGGACATATCTGAAGATTCAAAAATTAATCAATTTTAATTTGAAGTAGTTTTAGGTTCAGTATACTGTTTTTATACTATAAATATTGCTGCCATATTTTTTACTTTTAATAACCATGTTTCTTGCTAGTATAAACCCCTTGGATTTTTTTCCATTTAATTAATAATTACTTCTTGTATGTTTTGTTTTGTTTCACATCTTGCACTTCAGCCAAAGTTGTAAGCTAAATTTAAAAATGGTCATAAACCATTGACTATTTTATGCATTAGGAACCCTGACTCTGAGTCAGTTTTTCAGAGGCTTGTTACTGATGTCATTAGAGGAAAAAAATGTTCTGTCCTTACTGAAAGGAAAATGGAAATGTTTATGAATAATAGACATTATTCTTCCTACAAGGAAGCAAGGAGTCTGTAGGCTCTGTCTCTTGTTAGCTCCAAATGAGATAATCTACTAAAATTTATGTCTGAAGTCATTACAGGAAACCTTGTCTGGTCCAAAGGCTGTCTGTTAGTCCAAAAGCACATAATATAGATGAGAGAAGTCATTGTAACTGAAATAATGTGATTGTAAGATCTGATTTTTCATGATCCATCAACACTAACATCACTCTTCCCCCACAAACCCGAACATGGGATAGCTTTTCAGTATTTGGAAGTTACTACGTTTTATAACAGTGCTGATTAGTGAGAACAGCGTGCTTTTGATGATCATTTGGTTACTAAATGACTTATGAGCTTCCATACCTTGTTTGTATGCAGTTTGCTGCTGAGCAGAACCCACAGCAGCCCAGTCAGACTGATTGGTAAGGTTATGACTGCACAGCTAAAAAGCAGGCTCAGGATCAATCCCGGGCTTTGAGAGAAAATGCTACAAATTAGTTTGCTCTCTTGTGTACTGTTTAGGAATAGTTCCTATTAGAGAAGTTTGTTTTGGAGGGGGAAAGAAACAGAACAATTCAAAACAGAGAAGTGAAATGACCTAACAGAAAAGAGATACTGATGTTTCTCAACTTTCCATCCTTTTCTGGAGTTAGGTTGCTGAGTCAGACATGTCTTTCTCATAGAAAACACCAAGGAAGGACACTTGCATTTGCTTATACCCAATAGTCAGTGTATAAGCCTCTTAGGAGATGGAAACATATTTTCCCGTATCCTGTCTGTCCAATCTGAACTGGTGTCTCTCAGTGCATAAAACAGCAGCCCAGGGGAATATTCTAGAGTGTGTGAAGTGTCTTTTGATATGATCCCAAGTGTACAATCTTTGAGATAAAGAATAACTGTAGAGTCAAGAAATCAGCTCTGTTGATGGGTACTTACAGGATCCTGGATAGCTGAATGGGATCAGATGTAGTTGCCTCTGATGTGTTGGGGTTGCAAGGGATTCATATCCTGTGGTGAGAGGCCATTTACTCACAAGAGTGCCTCTGTCATTGTGCAGCTGGGTGTGGTGGACACAGAGAGAGGTACTCCTGCTCATGCCAGAAAGTTTTCTTCCTGCTGTGGGTGCAGGTGACTACAGAATCATGCCAGATACGCTTAGGCAGTAGCTAAGAGGCTGATGGAGGCACCAAAACTTGAAAGGCTCTATACCAGAAAGATAACACCCATGGTTACACATCAGCTGAATGCGACCGTTGAAAAAGTCAACGAAGCAAAAATCTTGGACTTCAATTTCTAACATTGCAGTTACATTCCTAAACTTATTTATGATTACACATCAGTCAGACATACCCAAAGTATAAGAAATGTCTTTTAAAAAAAAAGTAATTCCTCTCTGTACACTGGGGTTCACTGCTTTCCTAGTCTAAATTATCCTTATGGACAGATCCACAGCAGGTATAAGTACCTCTTTTCTAAATAACTCATTTCCTCTCTCCTTTGTGTTTGAGAATCTTCTTTAACTGACCGTCTCATCTCCTCCTGCTGGATAATCTTTTAATAGCCTAAGCAATTTTCGCTTCTTTTTTTTTTTTTTTTTTTTTCTCAACAAAACTTATGCAATAAATGAACTTGTAAGATGTTCTTGATGGCCTAAGTGCTCTCAACCACCACCAATTTAAAGGACATTTTCATTCTGTCAAGCATTTTGCTGATATCTGTAATCACTAAGAATTTGTTTTTCCTATATTTAGCAGGAAACCTTTTCTCTGCTTTTCTTACTTCCAAGTGGTTTGGGGCACATATGAAGCTAAGAAGTTTGCAATTCTTTAGTTGCTCAGACTGGGAAGTTATTTCCTGCTGGACCAGGATCAATAGAGGTTTTAGGCACTTGCCAATGGCCTTTTAAGGAAATTATCTTAAACGGCTTTCTGGACAATGATCCTTTCAGAATGTAGTGGAGTTCAGGCACATTTAGAGGTCATGCAATCCCCCATTAATTCTACCTTGCTGAGAAAAATGCTGAGGGAGGTACAACATAGCAAATTCCTTCTACTCCATCAATAAATTATCTTTCCCTTTTTGCTACCAGCACATATTGCTGCCATTAAGCCACAGTTGGATGCAAAAGTACAATTATGCCCTCTGCATTACTATAGAAGAGAAATAATTACTTAAAAATAAATGTAATTGAAATACCCTAGCAACCTCAGTGGTTTCAGGTGCTACACTTTTAGACAATTTTAGACAAGCATTCTGCAGCCTTAATTCACCTTATTAAAGATGTTGTAATGCAAAGTTACATATAGTGTCTTTAAAAAATTAAGAATTAACTTTGACACATAAGCTTAAAAAAGGTAATTTTTTAAAGTAGGATTTTTTTTTGGCTACCCATTTACAAATGGGATCTTCAGAAAAACAATTGGCCTACAACCCTGTTCTCACAGAAATTTGCAGCCAGTCTGATTATGTGTTCAAATCCTTTAAATGGGAAAAAAAAAAGACTCCTATTGTCTTCACAAGACTGGAACATATCTTTTAATTTCTAAGGACTTTGATTTAAGGTAATATTTCAAAGGTTTAAATGACATGAAACATTTCTAAACTTTTCTCACATTCCCTTCTTCTAGAACAAAACAACATCTATGTTACAAGTTCTAAAGTAAGAATTTCAGTTCAGAAATGCATTGACTGAGCATGTAGGCTCCTTTTGTATCTCTCAGACCTCTAGTATGAAGCATTTGAATGGGAAGAACTGTATAACCTCTTTAATTTGGAACAGTCTTTTACCTCCCCAATATAGCAAATTGTGTGAAGAACTTTTCCTGTATTTTGTTGTTGCTGCTTTGGTGGTCACTGACAGAGGGGTCCCTGCTGATACACAACATTCTTTGGATTGTACTCATCTCATTCGACCAGTGGAATATGAAACAACTAGAGGTTGTTTTTGAATTTTCATAGGAAGTGAGTATAGTGCCTAGACACCCCCAAAAAAGGTAATAAAAATAAATCAACATTTTAAACAGCTGTTAATTTTTCAAATATTTATAAGAAAACTAAAGTTTTCATGATCATCATCTCTGTCCTTTAAGATGCCTATTTATGTTCATTGCTATCGCCTTGTTAAACAAAACAAAAACAAGAGAACACACACCACAAAAAGCCAAACTCCTGGAGACTCCCCTGTGTTTACCACTGAAAGGTTGTTATGGATTGTCTGTCTGTTTATGCATAAACCCAAATAACTCGAAAAGTCCCTAAGAGAATACAAGCTTCAAAAAACTCATATTGTTTTAATACAGTTGTTTCTCTAGGTTAGCTAGTTTCAAAGTGACCCTCAGTTTTCAGAGGCACTGTTAGGAAAATCTTGTCACTCTCCATTGCATGAGTGGTCATTTATGCTATTAGGGTAATAAGTAGAATAGATTTAACATGATACAAACACTAGATTTGACTAAGCTTCTGGGAAACCTCTGCAAATTCACAAAGTTAATGGCTTAACCTCTCAATTCTCCAATGGAAAATAAATTTTAATGGTTTTATAGACTCAATCCACACTTCAAGATGTGAATTTCCCCTAACTCCACACTACTTGACTCCTGTTAAGTACTGAACTTAAACAAATAAAAACTTATTTTCCCATATGGTTCATGGATCTATACTGACAGTTCCCCCTTCTGTGAAAGAAGAATATAACCTTATTTCTCAAGTATCAGAGCAAGGAAGCTGGAAATTATAACATAAGAACGGCATTAAAACTGCTAGCAAATATGTGAACAAAAAAAACAATGTGGGGACACGGAAAATGCATATGACACTTAGTAGACTAAAAAGAGGCTTAGAGGGCATTAACAGATGTAATATCCAGTTAGGCCTGCAAGAGAGGAGAAAAAAAAATGTTTGGATTCATCCTTTGAAAGTGTTGAAATTCTGCGTGAACAGAACTTTTGCACAGCTGTGCTAGGTTAGATATGCCAAAATTGTGGATTTGGGCTGCAGCAGTATTTTGTTTGGGCAGTTAGAGGACTGGTAGGAAGAAAAGTTTTCCTAGGAGATAGGAGACTTTTAGTGGGCCTTTGTAACATACTAGGCTTTAATTACTAGTAGGAAAAACAGCCTGTGAAACTCCAAGAAGCAAGGACTATGTGCTAGCAAAACCACGATTTCTGGTAATAATTAGCTCCAAAGTGATAGAAATTCTGATTTTGCCATTCAAGTTTGGTAGTAATGAAACAAATCTCTGGATTTTTGCTGCTTGGCTGCAGCACAAGAGCGTTTTCCATCCAATCGGTGTACAGGACACGCTTTTGTGGGTTTCTAATCTTCTTCTCTTTTTACCTTGTTCTGACTTTACTAAACAATGCACATTGTATTAGCAGAGCCATGAATATTGATGTTTCCTAGTATTACAGAGAAAAGGGAATACTGATCTCCTTGCTCCCATTATATGTTGGCATTATCTCCCTTCAATGGATTACTTGGAGTTTATAGGCGTGCCCCAGAGTGATTTGTAATCACCATCTTTAGCTCTTCTGTCCTTGTAAAGAAAATACTAAATAGTTCACTTGCATGTCTTTGCCATGCACTTAAATGACATTTAAAAATAACAAGTAGAGAGCCAGATTCTGCTACGCCTTGTTATGTAAAAAATCCTGGAATGACCAGAAATCATTGTATTACTTTGGTTGTATAGCAAAACACAACACAGCCTGCAAACAACTGGAAAATTCCTGAAAGCACACTAGGAGAGCTCTTAAACAGTAATTTCAAGACAGGAGGTTCCTCACTCACCTCCTTGCTACGGCTCTGAAAGCTGTGGTAGGATTAGGTATTAAGTCCCTCAACTCCTTTTTATGCTTTGGTGAAGGAGGCAGGTACTGATGTGTGGAAAGACATTATAGCTAAATGAGCCAAATTCAGCTGTAAAACAAAACCTCTGGAACCCTGTAAGGAGAGGCTTTGCTAGTGGGTAGGGCTTTAGTTGGCTTACAATTTGCTTTTTCCTAAGAGCAAAAGTTTTTAAGAAAAGTTGTAAGGCTGCCAATCTTTTTATCTTGTCTTGCTGGGGATGGTTATTGCTCATCCCTCATTTCAGAGGGGCTCTCCTTTGCAGTGCCTGATTATAGGTCCTGTTAGATAATCATTAGCGGTTTTGAATCATGTTCTTCTATATCTATCCAGACCTCTTACTTGCTTGATCCTTCACCATATACCTTTTGTTGCAGGGAAGAGAGCCTCCAAAGTCTGGGATTCATGCTACAAAGCATTAACTTGGAAACTGAAATAGATGCTTTAATAAACTGCCACGGTCATGCTACATAGCAAAAATCAGGATGCACCGCTGAAAGGTTTGCTTTAATGTCTAGACTGTAGATGTTTGTGCTGGATAGCATTTGTTCAGATATCGATTGTGGGCAGAAAAGTCTCTCTTTTCCAAGTCAGTTTTTATGTGGGAAGCAGACAATGTGAGAGCATCCTGGATATTTGAAAATATAAAAGTCCCGATAAGATAATACACCTCCACTTCTTCTAATACTGCTTTTGAAAGCCAGGAAACAGAAAATGACAATGAGTGTAACAAATACTTCAGTTAAGGTAAGGGGAGAGCCAAGAAAGAGTAGCATTATCTATTTTATTCTAGAGAATTTACGGTGAGAACTGAACACAGTGTGTGACAGATTGCAAAAAAACATAAGTCATTCAATGCACTCTAATGCCTCTACCAGAGAAATGTGTGTGAAAGAGTTTTATGACTGAATTTCAATATGCAGGTGTAAACAACATTGCCAGTGGAAGGTTCTGCTTGGTGGTTACCAGACTATGGTGGTTTTTGAACTTTTCCTGCTTCAAAAAATGCAGTGAAGCTTTTGGCACTGAAGTTTAGTCATGATCCTTCAGTTTCATGCATATGTTGCTATTATGCTGTATTAATTTCGCAGAGTTTAAGAAAGATTTTGAAATAAACAATATTTATTTTCATCTTTGCAGCATATTTTTGAAGCCTTGTTATACATTCAGCTACATATATATATAAAATACATATAGGCATAAGGATGGAATTATTTTCTCCTTGTTTCCTTACTTTGGAGATACTTAAATGTACGTTAGTAACAACAAGGTTTAAAAAGCACTTAGCACTTTCGGCAGTTTTCCTAGGTACACCAGTTTTCTGTACCATTTAACTTGCTGCCAGAAAAAGTGTGAAGAGTTGATGTCAGAAATAGTTATGAAGAATTTCTAAAATATAAATTTAGCCTTTTTTTTTTTTTTTTTTTTTTTTTTTTTTTTTTTTTTTTTTTTCCCCCTAAACAGAACCAGGCAGTAAAGACAGTGACTTCTCTGGCTGTCACGTTAGATAGTTTGTGAGCTTTAGTAGTTATCAATACTCACAGGACTATACTCAGCAATATTTTGAAAATTTCTGCTTCCGTGAAGAATCTGCATGAACTCACATGTGCATTTGTCGAAATAAGGAATGACATGAAATAATAGTCTTCCCAAGATTTTATTTTACGTATAAATCACAGCATTTCCATCATCCATCAGACTGCGGGCATAAGATTGTGATGCATGAACAGTCAAGACAATGGTGATGTTGGTGGGGAAGAAAGAATGAAATTGTTTGAACAAAACTTAAGGCAAACGTGGATTTTTCCATTTCCATGTAAGCATCAGTCCCGATTATCAGACTGAAAATTTGCGGAATGCATTTTGCATATTTTGATGAAGAAGTTTCTTATACAGCCAGCCAGCTACTGAGGAGGCAGGTTTGTGATTTGCATCAAGTCATTGAAATCAGCTTGCCAGGTTGTCTCTCCCCGAGATGTCATGATTCTCTTTCAGCAGAAAGTGGCGCTGTTGATCAGCAACACGGTAGAGCCTCGTCCTTCCAGCAAAGCGATGATCAATCCGCCGCCGCTGCAGCCAGTCTTTCTGAACTTCAAAGAAGCAACCATCTGGAACTCATTCCAGTATTTGAATTCAGTTACTTTACTGCTTAACAGTGACCTACCGAACAGTTTAACAGTGTTACTCTCCTCCTTTTTATGTAAATCAGAGAAAACAGTCGGAGAAAATAAGAGGTGTAATGTGATACATAGTTTTGCTACCGGCATTAAAGCATAGCATGATCTGTTAAATAAACCCCAAAACCCCCAAACCCCTAAACAAAACCCATAAAATATCATTTGGGTAATTCAGAAAAAGGATGTTATAGATTAAGTAAGAAAAAGATGCAGATATTTATTATCAAGGTGTTCATAGACTTTTAAATATTTCC
The DNA here is from genome assembly GCA_035583135.1 of Lophotriccus pileatus. Classification (NCBI taxonomy): domain Eukaryota; kingdom Metazoa; phylum Chordata; class Aves; order Passeriformes; family Tyrannidae; genus Lophotriccus; species Lophotriccus pileatus. The sequence continues at coordinate 107,309,257 of JAWWES010000081.1, read as the reverse complement.
ATTCAATGTAGACATTGTATGGGGAAAAAATCTTTCTTCTACAAGAAAGTTCTGAGTTCTATTAAAAATATTTAGTGCCTCAAGTACCTGTGAGACACTGCAGACATCAGGGCTGCACTCAAAAAAAAAAAAAAATGAGTAGAACTAGAACTTGCAATATGATTTTCCTCCCTCATGCTGTCCTTATTATGTAGAAAAATAACACTTGTGATCAGAACTAAAAAACTGCTGGCATTTCTAGTGATAGCCTTAGTCAGGTTTCTCACTGCCGTGATATTTCTTTTTCTCTTGTTCTCTAGATCTAACTTGAATAAAAATCACAGAATCATAGAATATGCCGAGTTCACATTTAGTGAACTGCTCTGAGACTGTTATATCCACCAGGGATTACAGCCTTGTTTTTCCATGTGACTAAATGAACTCAAGGAGTGTTGTGTTTTGTCCACAGGGCACTAGGACCATATTAAAGGGCGAGACTCTAATTTGGAGTCTTGGATGACAGGTTACCCAGATGATGGGTCCAGCTGTGCAGTAACTGCTTACTTCCACCTCATGCATGCAGAGTCTGTAGGGACAGCTCTGCAGTCTGTCTCCTCTTCTGCACCAGTCTCTCATTCATCTTGCATCCCATTTTTGCTTTCCCAGAAGCATTACTGAGCTGGCTTGAGGACCGCAATCACAAGCAGTCTTGTTCTTTCTTGCCATCACTTTTTCTTCCTTCCACTATAAAGGTGAAATAGGGAAAGTGTTATTATTCTCATTTCCAATGGGAGCTAAACCTGCAGTATGGGAATATAAGAATGGCTCAACTAGATCAGAGCCAAGGGTCACCTTGCAAAGGATAGCATGTCCACCTGGCAGGGGCATAGCAAAAAAAGTGTAAGGAAGAACCTAAGTATAGGGCAGGCTTTCTCCCGACAGGATAATCTCATTTTGAGGCAGTCAGCAGTTTATGCCATGCATAAGCAAACAATTGTCTGCTTTATAGTTCCTGCCCCTCTTGAATATAAATCCTCTTCAAATTCTTTACTATCTTTAACTTTCACAGCATGTTAGAATAATTGATTGTATTCCTCCATTTCATGGGATGACACCTTATTCTTCTTTTTACACTTTTACACTTTCACTTTTCCTGGTGAAAGGACTCTTGGGGCAGGGTTGGGAGGGATGTTTCTCTAGTTGTTTTATGGGGCATAAAAAATAATAATTTATTACTTATCTCTTCCACACATCACTTTTCACAACTCTGTAGCCTTTTTCTGTATTGACCTCACAGTCTGGCTACCTCCAAGAGTCCTGCTCTATTTTGTCTCTGTGAACTGTTCAGGATTTTAAATGTATGGAGAAGTCACCAGCATGTACCAAAGGAGAAAATTCAAACAGCTTAGAATCAAATATCAAAATCAGTACCTGCAAAAAGCGATAACCTCAAAATTTTGTGTATACATTGATTACACGTCTTAAAGTCTCTTTGGCAGCAAAGTGCACTAATTTAGAGAAGACAAAACTGAAATGCAGACAAGTCAGGCTGCTTACGCAAGGTCAGAGTGTTAGATGTGAGACAATTCAGAAGTTCTGGACCTGTAAAACAACACTACCTGCCTATGCTCCTTACCTTTCTGGAGGTACTTACTTCCCCTTCTGCATGTCTTCATTACAGAATATTAACACTTGGGTTTTACATTTTGGATGGTAATAGCAGAAAAGTCCTGACTCCAATTCATAGTACTAGATTCCCATGAAGAAAAGCCTGTTCAAGGTGACAAGGTTTACTCTTTCAGGTGATAAAAGTTTAACAGCTTAGTTACCGTGAGATCCCCAGGTGCTTAGCTGGACATTCACTGGAGAGATTAGAGATGAGAAAAGGTGACATTTCAAGATGCTGCTTGTATGTGAGAGCCTTCAGTGCAAATTACAGAATGTGAGACTGCTCCATCAGAAATCCTTGGAGATCATTGTTATTTTTCAAAGTGCTTTCAAGTGCTTTCACCAAATAGGCATACCTGACATTTCTCTATGCAACTACTCCTTCTGTCTCTTTGTTCGTTTCCTGTTCTTTCTGTGACCTGTATTTTTACTTCCCAAATTGATTTCACTTTTTATCTTAAGAAAGAATACAAACTGTATAACTGGTTCTTTTCTTGGGCTTCTTCTTGTCAGAGGACTTGTTCAGTTCCATAGCATAAGAAGTTTGCCATGAGATTTCCTTCTTCTGCTCTTTCACTTAGTCTCATAGCATTAAACATCATTAGAATATACACTGTGCTTTTGGCTTATACCCACACAAGTCATGGTCACATCTATACATACGTAAACAGAACACACACATGTGCACAGAAAACTTATGCAACCATACCAGTTGTTTCAGTATAAGATCTTCTTTCTGTATTAAGCTTTGACTCAGTGGTTAGATTAGATTGCATTAGACAAGAATATGTTTAAAACAAAACCCTCTTTTTTGGCACAGCCCTTCTTCTGAGAAAGAGCAGTAATAAACTTTTGCTTTCCCATTGCTCTCTCAAACCAAGGTTTTAATAATCTAAATTACAATATGAGGATTTTCAAAATATCAGAAAGTTGCAAAAAATGTCAGTAATGTAACTTCCATGTGTTATGCAGAAAGTTTCGGTGTTCTGAAGTCTGCATGCACTCCTGGTTACAAATAATTGGTAAGGTCTGCCCTACGAATCTCCCATTCCTTTGAGAGTGGCTGAGAGACATCCCCATATTGTGGAGTGGACTAGAAAGCCTCGAGGGTAAAGCATTTTCCTTGACTGACTTCGTCATTCTGGTTTTAACCTGCAGCTACGGCAGCTCTGGTAAACTGAAGTACAGAATGCTGCAAGTTGGGTGGACCCACTGTCATTTTTACAGCATTGCTATTACAGGTGATTTGCTATGAGGAGAGTGACAAAAGGATTGCACTAAATACTGATACTTTCTGCCTTTGAATATTATACAATTTTCATTGCTCCCCAAACAATGATGTAAGTGTGCTTGGAATAACAAAGACAAAAATAGAAACAACACTTTGCACCAGCTCATTCAGCTTGAAAATGGCACTTTCGATATAGAACAACTTGGGTTTTGGAGGCAGTTCACACAGAAATTCCCATCACATAGCATATTCCTGTTCATAGCTAGTATTCTTGTGTCAAGGCTTCTACATGAAGGATTTCTTCTGCAACTCCGTCCTCTTCTCATTTTTGGAATATGATGTGCAAGACATTATTTTAGCATCATCAAGTTTTGGAGAGAGTTTTAGAGAATAGCCATGTTTTTGGGATGGATGTCAGGAAAAAGAATTCTGACAATTCATAACAGGAAAATTGTTTTTCTCTTATTCGTGTCTGTGTGTTATGTGAGAGAAAGAGAGAGAGAGAGAGAGAAAGAGATCTGTAGTTACTAGAACTGGAGAAACTGATATAAAACATAACAGTCCTGAGTGATTTACTATTACAGATGGGCTTTACAGATTATTTTTTTTTTCAAAGAGATACTCCAGAAACTCAGTATTTTATTCACAATTTACTGTGCTACAATAGAGTTGGTAGGTTTTTTTCATAGCTCAGCAGAATATGAAAATATCTTTGGGCTTGGTTTCAGAGTGTCCTGAAGAAAAAGCTTACCTACCTTTTAGGCAAAAAAATAAATAAAAAAAAAATTAACAAAGCTGGATAGCACTTGTGAGGCAGAAATGGAATGGCAGTATGTGCCTCAACAAATCTATTTGACCTACTGAATCCAAACTGTCTATTGGCTTTTATAAAGGATGTCAGTTCATGAGATACCTGCAAAGAAAATTCAGTACTTGGTAGTTTTGATGCTGTGTTTTTAGACTTCAATTTATCAACTGATAGTTTCTTTTGGGAAGGGGAAAGAACATTACTTCTTTTCTCTTTCTTTCCTGTCTTTTGGCAGTGTAAAAAGACCTACTCCTTGTTACATATGAGTTTACACTGATATGAGAAAAAGTTGTGCGTTAATGAATAAGAACATCACAAATGGTACCTGAAATGAAGAGCTCTATACATGTCTTAACTTCAATAATTACGTCATTGTTCAGCAGCGCTTATTTTTTCTCTGTGAAATTGCAGTGATGTGGCACGATATTTCAAATCTGTGAGCATTTGGTAAATTCCTGGAACAATTTTCATGGGATGTCTTCCAAAAGTGCAGGTCTTCCTTGTATCAGAAATACTGATATGTGTGTTTTGATGATTTGATCAGTTATTACTTTTAATATTCCTCCAGAATACTGTTGGGGACACCCAGTAGTTAATGAACTTATTTTCAGAATTTAAAAATGATTTCTCACAAAAGCTTTGCTTTTATCTATTGACTGTACACTTTTTTAAACACACTTTCATGGTAAGTTACTTTAGTACTTGCTGCTTATGACATAAATAGGAAATGATTCCAGACTCTAAATATTAATCTCCTTATTGCCACTCTTTGAACCAAAAAAGAATGCACAGTGCCAGAGATTCAGCCTGGATGCAGTATTTTCCCATGATAAATATCTTTTCCTTTTCTTCAGCTCTGCGAAGTACTTTTGTCCTTTATTTTCCACTAATGCTTATGATAAAAAATTAAATTACTGTTCATCCTTTCAATAAGTTTCCCTCAGAGAATCTCTGCTAAAGAACAAACATTTAAAAGGAATGCAGAAGCCTTAGTTTTATACACAGCCCTACTATATTATTCATTGCAATGCATTTTTAATGTCACAGAAAGAAAAGTAAAATATATTTTAATTTCTGGGACTAGGCAGCCAAGTGATCCAGGGAATCTCAAATTCACAAAGGCTGAAGACAAATGCATATAGTGCAAAATAAACCCCACACCAAGCCCCAATCCTCCCACCCTCCGGTAATCTGAAGAGGTTTTCATGAGAGATCTATGAAGAGTCTTACTGGTTGAAAATCTCCTGAGACTGTCACCATGGTGCACAGACGCTGGGAACCTCTGACCTAGAAGCATTCAATGTGCTTCAGACACTCTTTTTTCAGTGAAGAAATAGGTCAGCAAGATTGAGATAATAAAACAAAAAAGGCTGAAAACAAAGCTGTACCTATTAACATAGCTGTTGGGATTACGATGGAGGTTTCTACTGCCTCTTCTCCTTTCTTTTACTTCTTATAAAGAAACCAGGCTTTTTTCTTTCGGTACATTTTTTCGTAAACAAACTCATTTTGACTTAATAATTGTGATGGTTTATGTGAGCTTCCTTTTTAGTGTTTGAAACCTGGGTACTATTTTACAAGAACAAAGAGTGAATAATATTCTTTACTTTGTTTATGAATTGTCAGGGCTAATGGTTTTCTTTGTGTTGTATTCTCTTGGAATTCAGCCATTTATCTTCAGTCGACAAGAGTTACAGCATCTAGTGAAGAATCGATTTACAAACCTCTCTGAACATAAGACTGCAGATTAAACCTTATGGACACTGTGTTCTTCAAACATGAACACACCTTTTATTCTATACAGTGGTGGAATTGCATCATTGTTTGATATAATACATGAAAAGCAGAGCTGGATTTTCAGCTTTTGTTCTGCAATTCACGACAAAGAATCTAATCAACTGTAATTTTCAAGCATGCATTTTAAAGTTTGGAAATGTGTATGGTTAATGGGTATTTCCATAGACTAAAAAAATAATTTACATTGTAGTCTGCCAAACATCTGATAGGAGCCCACCCACTACATGAGACCAAATTGATCAGGAATTCAAGAACAATAGACACAGTTTACTTTTAAATAGTGACTGTGAGGGCTAATCATTTAAAAACATAATTATTTTAATGGTGAAATCATAATATTACAAAAGCAATTCTCACAAATTGGTAACTTGTTATTATTTCAATTGCCCCTTACAGATTATTAGGAGAAGATATGTCAGTACAGATAGTTTATAATTCTCAAAAGGAGACATTACATTTTTAGAAAAGGTGTTGTTATTCGGTTTCTTGACAAAAATACTAAACCCAGTTTAAATCTTGGTAACATCCCCCCTCAGCAATTTCTTGCTCTCATTTTGTCCAGGACAAAGTTCAGGGTTGCCTTGAGATGCACAGTTTGATTACAGACTGCAGGTGAATTTCTCCTAAAGACATCAGGAGCTTTTATGGAATTTGCCACTTACCCACACTAAAAGGAAAAGAGAACAATTTATTATTAGTAAAGGCATTGGCTGTTAAAAGTAGAAGAGTAGAAAATGCCAGTGTTCCTGAAAGCCTTGTGGGAAAAAAGGTTAAGTGAAAAAACCAACAACTCTGAGATTACAAAATTGATTGTAGTTGAAACCAAATTGAATTTTGATAAAAGGAAAGTTCTATGAGGAAGCTATTCAAGGTGATGTTTAGACATTTTTGCAGTCCATTAATTCATGTTGATGAAGAAGTCTCATTATAGACTGGACAGGAAATATTCAGGAAACCAAAACTAAATTCAGGAAAGAAAATTATTGGAAGATATAAAGACAGAAATAGTTGGATAAGTTTTATAAAAATTGAGGTACAAAAAGAAATCACAGTTATGGGGAAAGATGAAAGTATGATGACATTGTAAGGAATGAAGCCATTTCTAAAATGAGATTGGTAAAAGTTTTGGAAACAAAACAGAACTTAAAGAATCAGTCATATAGAGATTTAAATTAGACTTGAAGGAGGATGGAAACAAGGCTAGGCTCAACAGAGATGAGGTGTGGGAAAAGGAGAACTGTAATGACCACCCCAGTAGCAAAAGGAGGCTTAAGAGGGAACACCTCAAGCAAGAGCAAGCAGCCAAAGATGTAATCAGAAGGTAGGAATATGAGGCATCCTTTGTACCCCTGCTGGGATATTGACACAATCAAATACTTTTATAAAGTGCCTGTACTTTCAGAGGGGTCCAAGAGAGTTTGTTGATATTAAAAGATCACACAGACAAAGATGATTAAGGGACTAGAACATCTCTCTTACAAGGAAATGCTGAGAGATTTGGGCCTGTTTAGCCTTGAGAAGAGAAAACTGAGAGGGAGTGTCATCAATATCTGTCAGTATTTGAAGGGAAGGCGTCAAGAGGGTGGAGCCAGGCTCTTCTCTGTGGTGCCGAGCAGTATGGCAAACGGCAGTGGGCATAAACTGATGCATAAGTAGTTCCACCTGAACATGAGGAAGAACCTTACTGAGCAGGTGACCATGCACTGGAGCAGCTTACCCAGAGTCTCCCTAACTGGAGGTATTCAACAACCACCTGGACACAATCCTGTGCCATGTGCTCTAAGGTTACCCTGCTTGAGGCTCTAAGGTTACCCTGCTTGAGCAGGGAGGCTGGACCAGGTGACCCACTGTGGTGTGTTCCTACCTGAACCATTATGTGATTCTGTGAAGACAGAAACGGAACGAATATACAGAATGATTCAGCTGAGAGTAATCACAGTGGCTAAAGAAAAATATGATGCTAAATAAAATGTTGGGAGAATTTTGACTTTCCACTCAGTTTTCATGGAATTATGTATGAGGGGAAGAAGAAATATAGAAGAACTGACTCCCATTAATAATTGAACTGACTTGGTAAAAAGACTCTGCTGAAATACACCTCAGGAAAATCATGGCAATAATTTGCAGATAGAAGCCATTTTAAAGAGTAAAAGGGGAAAACAGTTAGGGCAACCTCAAACCAGACTGAAGCTGCACTGCCTGGGAATGCATGCTCTGCTGGCTATTGAAGAAAATGAGAAGGCCAATAATGATGTTTATCCTTTTCATGGACTTTTGTTTCAGTTTGATTGGAAACACTGTGAAAAGCTGCAAAGTCACATGGCATTCCAAACTTATAACTGCAATTATGAAAGCTGTGTTTGAAGACTCTTGCAGCATTGTAAAAAAAATAATGAAAAATTAAACAAGTCCAAAGCTTGTTGTAATATGAGGAAGCATAGAATCACTACAGCTTTTCATCATATTTTTAAACTAGACAGTAAGAATGATAAATGAGGTAGAGGGCACGACTTGAGATGATCTAAAGTTAAGGTCCTTAACTAACACAGATGACATCACACAGATGGAAAAAAATGCTTGAATTATTGATGAATCAAATTAATAATTAACTTTGGAAGATTGGTTTGGTCAACTCTGACTCATAAAAAATGCCAAGAAGATGAAGTGGCTGCAACACAAAAAAGAAGAAATAGAAAGGGCAAGTGAAATGTGGCATCTGTGAAGTCAAACAATATGCAAGACTCCTGTGTGCACAGAGGACACTTGACCACTCCTGATGTTTCCTTCAGATCGAAAGTAAAAGATGTGCTTCACAGGAACTGATAAAACTATAAACTGGTAAAAACTTTACTTCTCAAAGGGCAAACATACCAAATCTGTGCACAAGCAGGAATCATTACACTGTGGGCCAGAAGCAATTACTTTACATGACAGAAACAACTGACGCATTTGGCATTAGAACAATTTGAAAGATTCTGCATATTCACAGAAGCATAGAATGATTTGGGTTGGAAGGGACCTTAAGGATCATTTCATTCCAATGCCCCTGTCATGGACAGGGATACCTTCCTCTAAATCAGGTTACTTAGAGCACCATCCAGCCTGGCCTTGAACGTTTTTTTAAGTGAAAAGTGAAAAGATCAGTATTAAGTGAATCTTAATGTGAATATTAAGCAAAAATATTTTATATGAAGAAGGTAAAAGGAGAATTCTATGTGAAGCCAAGGAAAGTAATTGGATGTATTTAAAAGATAATGGCTGTAACACTGCAGAAATCATAAATATGCACAAAAAAAAGCTACAATAAATCATGGAAATGCACTGAAGTGCCTACTGCTCAATTGTTTGTTAACTGATGTTAATTCAGAGATTAATAAGGGCAGGTGACCTGTGCAGGAATGACCTGTACAGCCTCTTTTATCTGAAAAGATATTCTATGATGAAAATATGAGAAATGGATAATCAATTCTCTGAAAAAAAATATTTAACTTCACTTCTTGACACAAATGAGGGGAATGGTATCCTTTGGGATAGTTTTCCTTTTTCAGACATACCGTACTAGACACAGAGAACTTTTCCTGGTGAATCTCACTCACATAAGGGAATTTGAATGACACTTGATGTGTACCAGGTCATGCACCACTTGAAGGATTCTTCACCCTAGTTGTGATGTTTGCTGGTTTCACAATACAGACAAATGCTGCTTCACTCCTTGGGAATGGGCTTGGAAGCTGATCAGTCTACTGTAGATATGAAATAAAAAGAAAATGTCATCTTATTTTCACCAACCCTGCACTTCTGATAAAATGACATTGGCTGTCTAGATAAAAATTAGGCCTCTTTTAGACTTGTGCTTTTTAGACTTGTGTTCTCTTTTCTGGAAAAGACTCAAATATAGAAGTAGGAAAAGGACCCTGCACTAATTTCTTTCTAGAACATGTGTATTCTATGGATGGGCCTCAAGGGCATGGTGACCTTTGGGACAAGGTGTCTCTCATGCAGCAGTGCTCCTCTTTATATTCCTTACGTCAGTGTATGTCATAGCAGGTAATTTAATAGACGTCCTGAAACAATGTTAGTCCCTCTGGTGTATCAGCATCTGTTAAATGCTTTTCTTCTCAGCTTTCTAAGTTTCAGTATTTACCCTCTGAAATGAATGGCTTAATTTCTCTCCCTCCTCAGACAGAATTGCCTTTGGCCCTTCTACTGTCTTGCCCTTTAGCTTTGAGAAAACTGGTACCTGAGCATTTATCAGATCATTTCTTAATTATTTTTGGTCCTACTTACACAATGTAACTGAGTCTTTTCTGATTAGTGTGAGCATAAGAACTACCCAAGACATCTCAAATCAAACCTATGAGAAAAGTGTAAAATAGTCAGAAGTTGACTTTTTTCAAGCATTGTTTAATGCTTTCCTTTTTCCTTAATCTGCCCCATCACTGTTCAGAAAGTATCCACAGAATCTGGTTGAACTGTCTGAAGGGATAAATATTGTCAGTTTAAGTATTGCTTCAGCTGCCTAGAGTTCAATAATGTAAACCATGCTGCATAACAACTAGGGGAGAAATATTAAATTCAGAACACAAACTTGCCTTGTGCTTTAACCCCAGTCGGCAGCTCAGCCCCATGCAGCCGCTCAGTCCCTCTCCCAGCAGAGGCATCAGGGACAGAACTGGAAAAATAAAACAGAAAACTCATGGGTTGAGATAAAGACAGTTTGATAGGCAAAGCAAAAGCTGTGCACGCAAGTAAAGCAAAACAAGGAATTAATTCACTACTTCCCAAGGTCAGGCAGGTGTTCGGGCATCCCCACAAAAACTAGACTCCTTCATGTGCAATAGTGACTTGGGAAGGATGTGCTGGTTTTGGCTGGGGTGGAGTTAATTTTCTTCACAGTGGCAAGTATGGGGCTATGTTTTGGATTTGTGCTGAACAGAGGGATGATAGTATGGAGATGTTTTTGTTATTGCTGAGCAGTGCTTACACAGATATTAGGTCTTTTCTGCTTTTCAAACTGCCCTGCTGGCAAGGAAGTTGGGCACGCATGGGAAGCTGGGAGGAGAAACAGCCAGGAGAGGTGACCCAGACTGACTAAAGGGATCTTCCAGACAATATCACATCATACTTAGTATATACAGTTGGGGGGAAGAAGGAGGAAGAGGGTTATGTTTTGAGTGATGCTGTTTGTCTGCTTAAGTAGCTGTTACACAAGATGGGGCCCTGCTCTTCTGGAGATGGCTGAACACCTGCCTGCCCATGGGAAGCAGTGAATTAATTCCTTGTTTTCTTTTGCTTGTGTGTGTGGCTTTTCCTTTTCCTATTAACTGTATTCAGCATAACCACTAGTTTTCTGGCTCTTACCCTTCTAATTCTCTCCCAGTCTCCCTGGTGGGAGAGTGAGCAAGCAGCTGCGTGGGGCATGGTGGTTGGCTGAGGTTAAACTATGACAGATTACAAATGTCACCACTCCCAGTGCCCCCCCTTTTCTACTTCTTGCCCACCACTGTATGCTAAGTTTGACACCATATTGTACAGAATATCTCTCTGGTCAGTTGAAGTCAGCTGTCCTGGCTCTGTGCCCTCCCTACCCCAGCCAAAACCAGCACAACCTGCCACTGCAAATTTAGAAATGCAAACAAAAAAAAGAAGCACATTCTTTCTGTCAAAGACTGTGTGTGGGGGTATGCCATTTTGTACCGCCAGCATCTAATGGTATTTCAGTCATCTCACTCGCTTATCAGGGAGAAACACACTTGCAGGACTGGAAATGAACACTTTCCCCCGTTCAAACTCACATATTATTTAAAACAACAAAATAGTACTTTGAAACCTGCTACATAAATTCTGGGAAATGTGTAATATTTGCCCTACAACATAACCAAGTTAAACTCAAATCCACTATGCATGGGGAACGTTGCCAGCCAGCCATATGGAGACGATAGAAGTCTTGATACACTTGCACAGATCTCAAAGACATCAGTGGGGAACAAGTGCAAAGATCAAGGGAAGTCAAGTCTTTTACAACCCATTCAATTTATTTCAGATCTGCATGGGTACAGTTCTGGCTAAAGACGTATTGTCTTAACTACAGTATTGCAGAACAACACTTTAAGGCCCTATTATTCAATATGTAAGCTTGTTTTAAACGAGCTGGTTGCTTTATGCAAAAACTTAAATTGGTCAAGCTGTCTCAGGATTTTTATTTTTTTTAATTGCTTTTTTGGTAGATTATCTGCAAATAAACAGGTATGATTTTACAGATCATTTATTCAGAATCATCTAAGGGTGATGCATGGCTTCACAACATGTCTGCTCTGACTCCTTAGAATTTTTCTGTTTGATTGTGCAAATTCCATTTTTCTAGCTCTGCCTCATGAAGCATTTCTAAACAGAAAGAACAAAAGTCAAGGTACAAGACAACAGAGAAAGTATTTTGGCTGCAAAATTTTTGGCACACCTTTTATATGTGACTTTCATCCCCTGTTACTATGGATTTTTTCTGACAGGAAAAATGGTCTGCCAATATGGAGCTCAAGAGTAAGAGAAGCCTGAGCTTTAATTCAATGTTCCTAAATTCTTTTTGTTGATGACAAGTATTCATTGCAAACTTTTCATATTCTTTTGTCAGTGCACAAATTTAGAAAGGCTAGAAGCTTTCTAAAGAGAACCATTTTTTAGTTTTCCAAAACTGTTTCCAACAGCAGTCTGGCACCTTTTGCTTTAGATGGGCAATGAATAAACTACATATTTTATGCTCTTAACAGCAGGTTTTTCTTAAATATTCTGTTCATAGAATTCTTAATTGCAAACTCTTTATATAACTTCTATTGACACATCTGAAAATATATTTATAAATGTTTTAAAGCCTGCTCTTGAGCTTGCTCTTCTTTACTAACTCAAAAGGTTAAATAACTCTTCATGCAAAGCAGCCTCATAAAATAATGATGAAGAGAGCATGATTTTACTTGCTTTTTCCCCAAAATTTCTGATATAAAAAAGAGATGTAATAGTAAATAAATAAATAAATAAATAAATAAATAAAGAAAGAAAGAAAGAAAGAAAGAAAGAAGGAAAGAAAAAAATAAAGAAAGAAAAGAACAACCATGCCCTAAACCACAGGAGCATAAGTTTGATATTTCTGACAAGAACAATATGCTCACTGTCTTTCATACCCCACTTCTTGACCTGAAGAGGTTACTTGACCTTCAGTCTTTTGGGATGCCAAATGTCAGTAAAAATGTGCTCTGGGAGTTTAAGAAAGGAAAAGTCTCTTAGTAGTTCATGGTAGTTGAATGGACAAGATGTCACAAGGCTAATTGAACTTCTATCCCAGCTCTATTAGTCACTTACCCCATGACCTAAGTCACTTCACTGTTTTCTGCCTTCCACTCCAAGTTTTGGACTGAAATGTCTTATCAGGCTAAAATAGTTTTGGAGACATATTTGTAGAGAGTGAAGGGTTTGATTTGACATGGTAAAGGGTTAATCCATTTCAGGTGCTTATGGACTGCTGCACAAGAATAAAATCATAAAGTGCTTTTAGAGGGCAATTAAAATTTTGGTTCTTTGCAAAGAAATTTGCTTACAGCATATCCCTTTCACCTTATTCCAAACCCCTGTTATGGTCTTGCAGTTATTGACCTCTCTTGTTGTGCCAGTGCCAGTTTTTTGGGGGAAGAGATGGGGGAAAACCAATTCTTGACATGGATCATTTCACTAATCTACTGCACAGAATCAAAAATGTTTCTTTGGATGATTCAGAGGGATTGGAAGACAGAGTATGATGCTGAAATTTAAGGTTATGCTGTTTCTCAGGACTCTGTGAGAAAATAAATGAAACTTAAGGAAAGGTTTGTAGATTTATGTCTATATATATGTTGTTGGTTCACTCCAGCAAGCAGCTAAATGCCACAGAGCTGCTTTTATACCTCCCTCCCCTATCCCTCCCCCCCTGCCATTCCCAGTGGGGGAAAGAGGAAATGGAAAATAAAAGCATGCAAACACTGATCAGCAGAAGCCAGAATATTAATGTGTTATCTAAATTGTTTAGGTCAAAAAACTAAAACTCAACCCCATATGAGCTGTTATGAAGAAAATTAACTCCATCCAGGTCCAGTACAATAATTATATTACAGAAATAGTAAATTTTTTTCCCCTGTTAAGATCAAAGTCAGAGTTTTTGCATATCTTTTTCTATGATAGCTGATAAGCAATTAAAAGTAATCTAGAGGCTGCAGCTCCTTGCTCTTCTCAATGTGATTGCAGAAGAAACACAGAATCCCAGACTAAAGTCTTTGCATGAAAAACTCTGCCCTTTTTAACTTTAAGGGCAAGAAGAGTATCACAAGCTGTTGTATGAAGTGATTACCCCTATGGTTCCACACTTAAAAGTTACAGAATACCTTAGTTCTTAAAAATATATATTGCATATTTTTGCTACAGAGTACTGAACTATCTGCTTATAAAAATGTGTGATAGTCCATGCCTAGGTACTGTTTGAAAACTCAAGTTCTTTTTTGGTCAAGATGATTTGCAAATATGTTACACTGATGGAAGGTTTTTGTTTGCTTCAAATGGTATCTGTCCAAACGGCCTGAAAGCACATTAAGGATCAAAGTGTTTTGTTTCAGTAGTATAGACCTGAAAAACAACTGTATATTGAAAGTCTTCTTGGAGGCCAGCCTAAAATCAAACTTGCAGGGACTTTTTACCCTGTTCCCAGTAATTTCAACTGTCCTGGCCCTGTTTGTAACATGTGGTGTTTCCATAACATCCTACTTGGTCCCCATCCTGTAATCTATTTTCGATCTAAAGCCTACAAACTTGACATATTCTGAAAATAACAATATTCTCATCACCTTTCCTTTTTTTCCCCATGGATATATGTCTGAGCTCCCACTGCTCACAGCAACTTGTAAAGCTTTGTTTCTGCTGACAGATGTTATACAGAACTCAGTAAAATGTGGTGTCTACACAGCACAGTTGGAACTTGAATGACCCCATGCAGATAAGCTCGTTTGCATTATGAGTTTATATCAATAACTTGTAGGAAGATATTTGAGTTGCACAAAATTATTTATAATACCTTTAATAATGCTCCCTGAAAATATGGTCCATGGAATATGCCGCTGTTGTTCAATACTAAGGAACACAGCAAAAAAAAAAAAAGGGCTTTGCATCTGAAAGAAAGCACATTGGTTCAAACAGACACTTTAAATATTTGAAATGCTCCAAGATTAGTTACATTATGCAAAACAGATTACTGACATTATGGTCAAATAAATAGAAACCTTGAATCAAGCACCAACCAACCTTTAGAAAAATCAGTTTTCACGTATCTGGTTTCTTAGGCAAATAAAGACTGTCCCAGAGGAAACTCACAATGCTTTTAAGCTCTTTATTTCCTTAGGCCACTTCTACCACATTCTCTGTCTTCCTGCACCATTCTAAAGGTGTGATCAAAGTTTTCCCTTACTATGCACTGAAAGAGAGGGACAGGCATAATTGTGATGGGAGGAAAAATTCATTTTTATTTAAAATTTCTGAAGAAACTTCCCTGTGAGCAAGTAAAGGCTTGCTCAGTAAGAGTATTGATTCCTGTCAAAAATTATTGCATCTTCTAATGCACTGCCAGGTAGAAATTATATTTATGCACTTGGGGGAATTACAATAACAATAGATGATTCAGATGGCTCTGTACACAGGACTAATAGCATATAATAGTAATAATGGTATATTATTATCTAGATACACTAATACTATATAGAAATAACAAATGCAGTTTTTACATTGTCTGTGGACCGTGTTCTTCTGATATTTATAAATGAGGGGAAATAAGTGACAAACTGGTTGAACAAAATATTAAAAGTCCAATATTTTTTAATATTTGGCACTCTTGATGTCTGGGGTGATTGTGCAAAGGTATTTGCCAGGTACTATTGCTATACAAATTCTACTAATCATAACAATTCACAAGCAAAGTTTTGCACTGACTAAATAGTTTGTGGAAAATATCTAATTTGGCTGCCATACTTTAAATCACTGACTCTGGCTCCTCTTTCAGCCTTTCTACCTTTCAGCTCTTCTGCATAAAATACTTTCATACTTATCAGTCACTAAGACTTCTGAAGTCAGTCAGTTAGTGTTGCTGTTTATTTTAGTAGAAGAAAGGACCTTTGGTTGCTGGCTGACTCTACAAATGTTCACAATGCATCTTTGGTTAAAAAAAGACCATGAAAATAAACAAGGTTTAACAAATTTTTAAAATTGTGCACTGAATATTCAGCATATCGTAACTGCAAGTAACAGGGATGTTTTATATCACAACCCTCCACACTAACATTACTCAAAGATAAATGGCCTTGATAAACCCTATCATATTCACACTTTGAGTGTAAACTGTTGAAATAAAAATCTGATAAGGCATAAAGTGTTGAAGTAGCATGTTATTTTCCACATTTTATCTGTCGTTTGCCATTTATTTCAACACTTTATATAGTACATTAAATACTCATCTGTCAAGTAAGTGTCTGAAAGCCTAAGGACATAGAGATGCCTCTGACCAGCAGCACACACTGGGGCACCACTGGTGGGTCAGAGATCATGAGAGAAAGACTGAATAGCTATGAATGTTACAGGGCTAAAGATCACAGGAGAATCTGTAGAGAGCCAAGGGCAGCAGAAGTGAGAAACAGCACTGAGCACGTTCTAGACAGAAGGGTCTTCAGGAACAGCATGGAACTAGCTGAGGATAGCAGGACACAGACACACACCTTTTATGTAAGAGTATGAACATGCAGTGGTGAGGTCACAGCAGCTATTTGTGGCACCTTGGGTAGTCAGATGTGTTGCACTGACCCTGTCACTCCTGACTATTCTGTGGACAACCCTCTCACTTCTGTCTAATGGAAAATTCCTTAGACTGTGCCATCCATGCTTCTGAGGCCCATTGTCAGCTTTTGTCCAATACCACAACCATTTCAGAAAAAAGAAATTGGTTTAAAGAATTTTATGGTCAATTAAGGGCTTGTCTACCTGATAGTTAAATTAATTTGAGGTCTGAATTTAAAGTGTATTAGTTAAAGTGCACTGAATCCTCATATGAGTGTCTTTTGAAGTGAACTAAGTGAAATAGTGCCACTATATTTTTGAGGCTGCCTGCATGACTGTTTAATGTTCTCTAAATACTGTACTTCAGTCAAACCTTTAACTAAATCATCTTTAACTAATACATCTTGACGTCTTTGATTCAACACGCTTGAAAATAACCTTTTCAACATTTTTTTTGGTGAGCCAGATTAGAGAAAAAGGTAGGAGTAGGCAGGACTGTATTCCTCATTTCTTCATCTTCCAGTGTTGCATCAATACTCATGTGTATGAGGGAAGGCAGGGAGGTCAAAAGAATGTTCTGTGGCTATTTTCTTTTCATTTCCTTATCAGTTTCTCCCCGTTCTAGCACTGTCCAGTCCAGGGACCCACCTCATAGGCCTATTGTGTGTGTGTGTGTACCCACCTGAGTGCCTAAGGCATGAGGTAGTTCAGCATGTTCCTAAGTTGGGCTCAATCCACGGCTCACAGGCTTTGTGAAGGGGTGTATTCTCATGACACCTGTACTTGTAGGAGATAGTAATATTTTCTGAGGATTACGTGGGGGATCATCCAGTATTTTGTCTAGGCTTGTGTACTGGTACTTACAGGTGCCTTAACGCCAGCTCTTACTGTTTTCCTGACAGGACAAACAGAACTAAGAAACTCCCTCTCCCCACTCCCTAGAGTCTCAAGAGCAAATTAAATAGGAAGGAAGAGCTCTTTTACCCTAAGGGTGGATATGTCTCCATTAACTGGTACTAAAACATACATTCATATAGTGGTGTGAATGTGGTAAACTACTAGCACAGGAAAAGAATAAATAAAACAGCAGATGCTCTACAAACGCTGCTTGAGCACACTTCAGTGTTTATCACACTTATATGGAAATTCAGTGCCAACAAACTATTACTTGGCTACTTCACAGACTGAAGAAAATTGAAGCACATAAACCAGTCTAATTTAAGACTGATATTACAAATAATGCACTAAATGAGGCAAATTTTTGTTGGAAAAAACGATTTTTTTTAATATATCTTAAGACAGAGGAGCTACTTTTCCACAAAACAAATATATTTTTGTACAACATTTAAGTATAAACCCACTACAACTAAAGCATATATTAATTTATATTTCTTATTTTGGGCAAGGTCTTTTGAGATAAACAAAAATTCTGTTGTCCTACCAGTGAAATTTGTATTCTGGTAGGGGAAT
>JAWWES010000081.1:107279415-107290312 GCA_035583135.1 Lophotriccus pileatus | reverse complement strand
CTGCTGGTGGGAGAGCTGCTACAGTCTGATCAAAAAGTGGTGGTCTCAGTCTGGTTGAGAGCGGTGAGCTGCAGTCTGGTTGAGAGCAGTGAGATTCAGTCTGGTTGAGAGCGGTGAGCTGCCGTCTTCCTCTGGATCCCACGAGTGAGGTCAAAGGGTTCCAAAAACCCCCAGTTTATATATTCTCCAGTTCAGGCAGGAATGCTCAGTCCTTCCCTCACAATGGAGAATTCCATAAAAGGGCATGAGGACAGGAACATCTGCCTGTCTTGCAGGCCTCTTAACACCTACTTTATAGCCTGAGGAGTCAGGCTGCTCTGGGAAGAGGGTGTAAATGCTCTATTGATAAAAGTTTCTAGGAAATGACATGGAAGGCTATAGAATACACAGGTTTGGGTTACACCCATCCAATGATGAACTGGTCCCAGCTGTTTTAACTAGGACACAGTGAATCGACTGTAACCACATAGCAACTTCTGGCATATCTTCAGGCTTCAGCCTGAAAACTGGAAACATTGGAGACAACTATCTGATGCCACTGAAGATCAGTACAACCAAGATCAAGCACTCTCTGTTTCATGAACTTTATTTTTCCGCATAAGAAATTCCTCACTTCTCTGGTGCAGAAAGACAGGCACTGAGATACTTAGTGATATAATAGATTCCATATTAATAGTAACTTGCCACTGATTTTTATATCCTGCATTTAAGGATACTAATTTCAGAGGAAAGTATTCCTACTGTGCTAGTTGCAAGGAGGCTTTTGCTGTGAAGACAGTTTCAAACAGCATAATTAAATGATTTTTCAATCATTCTTATGCCAAAACACTCATAGATTTACACCCACCTTTGATAGTTTGAGATTATCTACACTGTACTGAAGATAAATAACACAGAGCAAATGCAGGATGTTCCACAAGTGACAACAGTCCTTACTGACACAATGAGCAGTGCTGGAGCCTGAATGCAGCAGCATATCCCCTTTTCCCTTGTGTCAGGGAACTGTACCTGCTCCACACCAAAGCTGCCTATGGAAGTACCAGAGCATCCTCAAACCTTCCTAGTGCCGCACAAAGTCTAACTGTTCTAAATAAAGTCAGATCAAGGAAATCCAAAAATATGTAGATGGCTTGCCACATAGCCCATGTAACACTTAGCCCTTCATTTCTTTTTTAGGGGCTGATATAGCTTCTATAACCATGGCATTGGAAGCTATGCATGCAGACACAAAGAGATGAGGCCCAGAACTGTCTGCCTCTGGGTTGCTGATGAAAATGTACAGGCTGCTTCCTTTAAAATATGAGTGAAAAGCCTTATGTGAATTGAAAAGGACACATAGAAGACAGCAATCAGCTTACCCCTGGGTAAATATGCTACTGTTGGAATAGTTCTGAAATGCTTTAAGGGCTTTGTCAAGTTTTGAGAATTTCTTTATTTTTTAGAGCTGGGACAGCTTTAACTTCTACAAGTCTGCCTCATTCTTCCCCACAACTGCCTTAAAAACTCATTCTGCATTTATTCTCACTAGTGACAGCTGTGAAAAAGGGTGTTGTTACAGAATGCTGATGCTGTACAAACTAATGGTGCTGGTTTCAATTGAAATTTCCTCTTGAGGAACTTTTAAGGGCTAAGATGGGGTTTCTGCTCAAAGTGAACACACTGATGTTTGCGCTAGTTTATTCAGTGAATGCTTTCTCTTGACTTCTCAGCAGCTCATACTAAAGGAACACAGTCAAAAGAGTGCAAATTTTCTGGAAATGCCTTTTGTAACAGAAGAAGCTAGGAAAAGGGTTTCTGAAAGACGAAGTCAAACTATTTAGCAATCTATTTATTCCTTTCTGAGCATGTTGTATTTAATTTTGTCTATAAAATAGATTAAAACTATCTTAAGGTCTGGGAGGCATTTATCGCTATGCTAGAATGAAACAATGGGAGTAGAGGAACGGTTAAATAAAATGAATGTCAAGGTACAACCTTTAGGGTTTTTCTGCATTGCCATGAGATAGAGAGAAGTAAGAAACTCTTGTCTGGTTTAGTTTTGTTTTATGACAGCCTGCTGATCAGGTGAGATATACGTAGATATAAGGGAGGTAGAGCAAAGATAATTTGTTTCAAGTAAAGAAAAATGATGTTGAGCTAAGAACTTCTCAAAGGATGTTTTTCTCATACTTCTTTTTTTTTGCAATTTTCTTCCTCAAGGAAGAGATAAAAAGGTCAGCCTTTTGCATATGATAAATATGTTGGAGATGCTTGAAATAAAAGACTTTATTTATTTTTTTTTAATATTATTAGGACAGATTAGGGTTTCCTTGGCTAGCAAAGGCAAAATTTGATTTTTGTTTCTTTAACATCAGGATGCTAAACTGCAAATCCTCTATTTCTCGCTGAGTGTCAGCAAAAATATGCAAAAATATTAATACAGTTCAGGACAACGAAACATCAGGGTGGTACTTGGTCAGTTTTCCCCGTCAAAGCTGTTACAGTTGGAACAAATTTCTTCAGTATTAATTGAGACTGAGACAGTGGGAACAAGAACAGCTTAATGACATTGTAGAGCACTTGGTGCTTTGTAGATGCTGAAGTGAAGCAGATAAATTACTGACTGAAGAAATTTACCCAAGCTCAGTGAAAACATAGCAACTTTACTATCCTTTCTTTTTCTAAATAAGAAGGGAGATCATGTTCCAGTAGGACTTCAGTGTCCACCATAAGTACAAAGGCTACCACTAACAAGGTATATGTATGACTTCTCTGCATAGCTACTCTTTTTTCTTGTTTCCTTGTTTTTCCTGATAATACTTTTTTTTGTTACTTTCCACTAACTGCAAGTGATCTGTTTTTGTCTGAATTTGGAGAGATTTTATTTATTTATAGCTGGATTTATCAGCTAGATATGTAATTGAAGATGTGCTGTGATAATTGTTGGCCAGCTAACTGGACAATAATGTGTTTCCACAAAGGCTTGTGGAGAAACAGCAACTATTTGGAATAAGTGGTCATTGTATTTCGCTTAGAGTACAGATTAAACTAATATGGCCTTTCAGAAGTGAGGTCCGGCTACTAAGTCTAGGTACAGTCTGGGCACATTGTTTTCTCTGTGATTCTTACTTCAGTACTTAAAGTATGTGAACATCAGGGCCACCAAACGGAAATAAAATTGATAAAGCATACTACAAAAGTGGATGTTACAGAATGTTACATTTTGAAGAGAGTTTGCTCATGAGCTTTCTATCTGCATTATTTTCTCTATTTTAAAATAGAAGGCAACCAGACTAAAAATTTGCAGTTATTACAGATTCATTTCAAAGCAAAGCAAAACAAGACAAAAAAGAGGTTAAAATATTGGAGATCTGGGAGGTAAATATTTTTCAGGTTTTCAGGTTAAAATATGGAAAACTTCTAATACAACATTAACGAATGAGTTCTGTAAGAAGAGTCAGTCATGAACTGAATGAGTTTCATAAGTGAAGAGAGCATTTGCCTATTCAGTAAACTACCGATAATCCCCGTGCCTCTAACAGATCCAACTGATCTAGCAGGTTTCCAATGGATTCAAATACCAACCTCTAAAAGGTAGAAATGAATCAATATGCATGTTACAGATAAACTGACAAAGATGAATTAAGCTGTTTTATCTAGCATAACCTTCTCTGGATTATTCATACATTACCTTCAACCTGTCTCATGCAGTAAGAATGATTCAAGTTTTCTTTTCCATTGTGCCTGTCATTCTGTCATATTTTAGTGCCAACATTGTGTTTATTAGGGACATTTTGCCAGGGGGTGTGTGTTCATTTTTGCCTTTCATTCAGTGAAGGGAGAAAACTTCCCTGTGTCCTTGTGTTTTTGCATAGCATCACACCAACATAGTAAGCTGGTGACTTACTGTGCTCCTGTGCTGTCAAAGTAAGCATCAAGAATTCATAAAATGTATTGTGTTGGAACTTCTAACTCTGTTTATTTTTCACTATTTCATGACTCTCCTTTTCTATTCCCATCCTGCTTCCTAGAGTGCAACTAAAAGTCTGAAAGAGTATTCTGAATGAACCAGAAAAATATTATGGTAGCCAAAAGTTCATGAATAATTGTTTTCCATTAGGGAAGGAGGGAAAAAAACCAAATGAAGTATCAGAGAATTAAGCTAGTGAACTGACATGACAGTCATGACTCCTCGATTTAGAAGCTGCAGGTCAACTGTACATGTTGTGTAAAAACCCACTTATAAATTCTGAACAGTGAGTCAGAAATTGTGGTCATGAATCCACTTTACTGAGGCACAACTTATTAAGCAAGGTCTCTATGCACGATTGTTATATTTCTGTTATAACCAGCCTTTCTTCCCTAACCCTTTGTCACAGATGGAATTGTATTTTTTCACCAAAGTGTTCTCCATTTTAAGTGTGAAAATTCCCAAAAATCAAGACAAAACTTGAAAAATGTACTTGTACTTTCCAAACCTATAACATAGTTTGCAGAGGCATCAAACAGATGTTTGTTTTTATCTTTCATATATCTGGGAGATGATGTTTTCCAGCGTACTTTTTGCATCTAGGTTGAGTCCAGGGGTAAAATATTTGCATAAAAATGTTATGAAACTGAAACCTAACTGTGGGCAGCAGAACTCCACAGAGCTGTTCCTTCTAACAAAAAGATAGTAGTCTTTATTAGATTGGATGTTTTATTCTTTAAAATTTGTTCTATCCACTTGACTGAAAAAATATAAACCAGATTGTCTTCCTCCTTCAACTTCAAATACTGGATATAGCAACTTTTCCAACTTTCTGGTATTTTATTGACTTTGAAAATATACAGTATATAGAAACTGTTTCGAGCATAAATCCCTCATCTTGCCAAGACAATGATGGGAGAGGAACTACAATTTAAACAAATGAAAGAAGTCATTAATCATTCAGTCATATGAAAAGAATTTCATGCTCAAGCTATGCAAGGAGTGGAAGGAGCCCATCTTTGAATGCCTCGTTCAGTTAGTTATTTGGAGGATCATCTTTTAAGTCACTTTATATTCCTAAAAGAGGGCATAGGAAGAATTTAAGAGGCAAAATTCAGTATTGTAATGGAGGCTTCCTTTCCAGTGCCTGGCAACTGGAAACTTGGCTTGTATTTCTCATTATCCTACTCTGATCTAATTATTCATAAATTACCCAAGTCAAGTCTGCTTTGCCCATGATGGTAACTGGTGAATGATCTCTCCCTGTCCTTATGTCGACCCATGAGCCTTTCATTATATTTTCTCTTCCCTGTCCAGTTGAGCAGAGAAGTGATGGAGCAGTTTTTGTGGGAACCTGACATCCAGTCAGCATCGACCCAGAACAGTAAGAAAGGTATTCTTTAAGCTTCTAGACGTATCTCCTGGAAGTCAAAGTGGGGCTCTGGGGTGTCGTCTCACCTCAGCTGGCCATGACTAAGGCAAACCGCTGCGCCCGTGTAGCAGCGCTTTGTCTCGGAAGTGGGCATTATCACCTTAACTGTGCTCCAGAAGCTCTTAGGGACTGGAGTGACACACACTGTGGACTCTAATGAGGAAATCAGATTACGAGATTTATTTACAGCAACACTAGTAATGAGAAAACAGGGTGGAATTCAAACTAGAAGAAAGAATAGACTAGACTTGAAAAAAATTAAGTCACAGACAAGTCAGATTTTCCTGGGTAGAAGCCCTAAGAATTAAGAACCTTTCATAAGAAATAAATTAAACATTTCCTAATGATGTCAGTCAGATTTGTGGGAGAATGGCATATTGTTCTTCGCATTCTTTCATGTGAGATGTTGCTGTCTTTTTAAGCAGTCTATAGGAGCTTTCTTACGCATGCTTCCAGCATGCTTCCAAAATCAAGTGTCCATAGAGCAGGAAAGAATAAGCTGTAAAGTTGATGTATTTGAATCTAACATTAAAATTCAACGATAATCCTTCACTTCTTGAGTGTGCCTCTATTTTATTAAGTATTTCAATGCAATATAATTAATTTATTAGTAGCAATTAACGTACTGGTAGCAATATCCTTGAACAAGGGCTGTAACTCAAGAAACCATGCTTAATAAAGAAAACCTACTGTGCTTCTGGTGACTCCTGCATAACAAGAGACCTGATACTCAAATACCTGAAAGTCAACATGAAGTGAAAGTTTTATTAGATCAGGACTTATTATGTAGAAAATAGTTTATGTTATAAAGAGCTGCTATAGCGTATGGACAGAATAAGCTGATGAGAGCATTATTTGGTCTTTGTTTTATTTATTTATTAATTTTAATAAACTACTTACACGTATGTACAGTCCCTTTGTCTTCTTTGTGGCTATCTGACACAGCTCGGGAAAGCAAGTTCACTGTTCATTACAGAAATACCACCCAGAGGCTCCTTTCAAAAACCTTAGTGTATTCCAGCTGGGAAAAAGAAGCCTAAATGTTTTCCATAGCCTCAGACTTCAATTCTGTCATTATCAGTATTGCAGAAAAAAAATGATATTTCTTATTGTACTGCCCTGTAGACCAGTGTCACAAGGGAAATATCACAGCCTCCTTTATAGGCAGCTGTCCTATTTTAGATGTGGGTATATAACAAAGAGCTTTGTATCTGACAGGCTTTCTTGCAGTACAATATTTTCCACCAGTTGAGAGTCTACTTTTATTTCCCCTATACGATAAAGTGTATCACCTATTTACCACTCTTTTTTTGTCCATTTTTAATTTAATAACATGTTTACTCTCTTGAGCTTTAAGAAATCGAATAGCTTCTCCTCAATGTGCTGGTTATTGTTCTCCACTCTCTTTTTACCTTAAAACCTTCACAATTAACTTCTGTCACCTTAAAAACCTTTCTCACAACACATTGTTCCAGTTGTTGAAGCATATGTAATTACATCCAACAGAACCTGTCCTGGGGCAAGCTGATTTCATGCAATTTTTATAACACCTTTTTTCATTATTTAAGCAGAGTGAAATCTTTAGGACAGTGTGATTAAACTGAAATTGGAATACTAGAGGTATGGTATTCTGAGGAAAGGCAGACTTCTGCCATCTTTACGACAAATAGAAATTTATATCTTTATTTTTTCGTAAGTAAGAAAGGAATCCATCTACTTGGCAAAGATATTGGTCACACATCCAGTACCATCATCATTAGGATTTTTCATTAGTTGATATTGGAGTTTATTAGTACTTTATGACTTGGGCTGTAGCTTAATTCAGTGGAAATAGAGGCAGTGATTAATATGACATTACAAGCCTGTCTAAAAATCTTTTTGACTTTGCTAGAAAAAATCTGTAAAAAGGAATCTGAGAAGTTAAAACAAGTCAGGCACGTTATGCAAACATTTCCAGTGAGATGTTTCTTCAGTCTTAAGAACTCTAAATTGCCATGTACAGAATACATGGATAAATGTTGTAAACTGATTATTAAAGCTTGCTGGGATGGGAATTTCTGCTTCATGGGACATTCCAGATTGGATGGAAACAAAACACCAACACCGCAGTCTCC
This sequence comes from Lophotriccus pileatus, assembly GCA_035583135.1. Taxonomy (NCBI): domain Eukaryota; kingdom Metazoa; phylum Chordata; class Aves; order Passeriformes; family Tyrannidae; genus Lophotriccus; species Lophotriccus pileatus. The sequence goes on along the minus strand of JAWWES010000081.1, from coordinate 107,282,817 downwards.
TGCTTTGCAGAACAAACTATTTTGGGCCCATAACCTCACCCACAATAAGGCAGCTGGGCAGGCAGCCTGCCAGGCATCTGGGGAGCTGGGCAGCAGGTAAATCTGCCAGCAGGCAAAAGGAGGGCTAGGCAGGCAGCCAGCCAGGCAGCTTGCAAGTCCATCTGCCACTCAGGCAGCCGAAAAACTGGCAAGCTAACACACTGGTTGTCTCCCTGGATGCCCAGTGGGACAGACTGGGAGCTGGTCAGCCAGGCAAGCCACCTGCCTGCCAGGGCAACAACCAGGATAGTCCTGCTGCCTGCTGCTTTCTGTCAGTGGCTCTGAAGGAATGCATGTATTCCCGTGGAAAGTGCCAATTCTAATCTCTTGGCATCCAGCTATAGCAGGAGAATACATTTATCCAGCTCCACTTCTTACAAGAAATAGGTGTAATTAATATATTGAGTTACAGACAGCTACAATGAAAGACTTGTTTGTTTACAGAAAGATTCAGGCACAATTTAGGATTAAAATTATGAAATGCAATCTACCTGCTGCTCAGCTGCATTTATCTCACTGCTCAAATTTGTGTTTTCAAGTTGCTCTGCTGTTGTGCATTTGCAGAAGTATGTCATGTACAGCAGCTTGCCACCTTCTGCCACTTCATTCCACATGGGAACAAAGAATAAGGCATTTTTCTGCCTCAGTTTCTGATTGAATTTTATCTGGTGCATGTTCTTGGAGTATACCTAGATGTTCCTAAAACATATGTAAATGGATGGCACAATGATGCTGAAAAAAGTACTTGTGGATGCTGTTTAGAAAAATGGTTATTTCATTTGCTAAGGGCAAGCCAGATCTGTGTCCTTCTGCCTGAAGGATTTGAAACTCATAGCTAATTTTCTGGGAAGACATCCTGAAGAAAATGTTTAAAGGAAGCAGATAATGGAAAACTTCATCTGCCTAAAGGTGATGGACCTATGCCACAAATTATTCAAGATCAGAGAGAGATGGAATGGAAAGATTGTGGCTTTCACCTCTGCTGGGCGGTTGGTGCTTTGGTTTCTGTACATGTGTTCTATATGTTATAGAAAGGGTTCTCTACATAAAAATGAAGAATGTAGAAAGAACAGGTGATGTAAGTCCCATGCCTATTTGCAGAAAAGTACCCTCACCTCTGAGCATATGTATTTATTCATGTTTATCTTTTTAAAGTGAAATACTGTATTTCTCTTGAGTGCTCCAGCTTCAGCAGTCAGGGTAGATAGAAAGTACAACCCTGTCCAGTCTGGTTTATAGCCTCGGGTAAGGACACTACCTTTGATCACTGATGTGGCTTTTAACACCAGCTTCTCATAGATGATCTGTTCGCAAAAAATTTGGGAAATGTTTTTCCTGTTTGGCGTGACTTAAAAGATTGATCTCTCACAGAGAAAGTTTGCAGGCTTGAGCCCAGGAGAGGACTCCTGTAATCTGAGTAAAAAGCCTCAGCTCCAAAAAAGACAGTCCTGGAGCCACATCTGGGCCCACCTGAAAAATCATTTGAGTTCCTTCATGCAGTGGTTACAATCCCTAAGACTCAGTTTGTGACACCCTTCTCATACCTCCCAAATTGTTATGTCCATATTATTCTTAGGGCTGTATGCCAAGGTCAAGAGGACGAAAGAGAAGCATCACCAACTTTTCAATTTCTTTTATGTGTGTAGGAGTCTGTGGGGAGGGGCCAGGATTATACAATAGTTCATATCTCAGAACAGTGAGAAAGCACTAGCTGCTGTAGAACTCAGGGGTTATTAGCACTGTTAACTGGTCTCATATCAGCATTACAGACCCTCAGTTCTGTAGCACCCTGTGAAGAAAGTGCATGACCTGGAATCTTGCTTGTATTGCTATTTGCAGCATCTGTGATCTAGCTCCGTATTGACTAACCCAGACTGGGTCTCATATCTCTTCATGAAAGACTCAATACATTTTGAATTAAACATAAGGTCAAGATCAGAAATGAGTAGGATGAAGGAGGAGGAATCCTGCTGGTTTTGACTTCAAATAGGAAGAGTAGAAGAGTCAAGGGACTGACATATAAGAGAAAGATTTAGGGAGACAAAAGAAGAGGAAAGAAGCAAGAAGTAAACAAAATAAAAGCATAAAAGGAGGTTAAGGTTTTAAAAAGGGGAAAATATAGGAATCATGGGAGTCATACACATAAGAGATATTTTTCCATTTCTTGTGTCTGTTTCAGAAAGGGAGAAAATCAAATACAATATGACATTACCAAACTGAGAATATAAACTAACTTATAATAAAATGTCTAATAAGCCAATAATATACAGTTTTAAACTACTATTAGAAAGTAATCTGAATACTGATTGCAAAAAGGACCAGAAGGCTCAGGGAAGAGAGAAAGGCTTTTGCATAGAATATAATTTCCTTCATCCAGTGCTTAGCTTACTTGCCATTGCTTGATCAACATGTTCATCCCACATGCTCATATCCTGTCTTCTTTTGAGGGGTCAGCATACTACTGCAGCATCAGAGAAACATGTTCAATATTATAAGGTAATGCCTTTAATTTTTTTATTTTTTTTTTCTCATGGTAACAAACATTAATCTTTTGTCTTAGAAATACATTGAAATGTTGCAATAGCATAAAGATTTGCCATACTTTAAAGATCTGGACAAGCAGTCGCTAGCATTTTGGGGAACACAGGTGGGAGTTGTTATTTTCCTTATTACTGCTTGCTACCTGGCTGACTGAGGGTGTGCAAGAGAGTCTTGGGATCTATCTTTGGACAAAATGTTCTCAACTCACCCAGCTTTAGGTGAACATATTAAAACAATACTGAAAACTGTTATTAAAGTCCTAAAACAGCAGCAGTTGGGATGGAATTTTCCTGGTTTTGGTGAGTGTGGTCTGAGGCAGCTCTGGGACTCAGGGAGCCCATTTCTCTCTTCCCCAGGGGCCCAGAAGGTGTGAACACTTTTCCTAGCCTCTGTGACTTCTTTCCCATGTCCCATGACCTACACATTTTCTATTAATCCAAAATCATGTGGAATAATAGGGAATGTGTCTCCTTCACCCTAGTGTTTTTCTGCAAATGAAAGAGGCAAAGGATGAGGCTAGGCCATAGAGTAATCAAAGAAAGTAATGAAGATACCATAATAATGTCATTGTATAATTACGTGATATTTTGTTTTTGGTTACTTTAGAGTCACCATATTACCATAGCATCATAAATTTCCCTTCACTCTTTCATACCATTTATGTAGTGCAAAGAGAGCTAATCTCAATTATTTTGCAGGGACTTCCCTGACACAAAATCAGTCCCTGTCAATAGGAAGATCAGGTAGCTGATTCTTTCTCAGCAGCCTTGGGAGAAAGAGAGCTATACATCTGCCACAGAGGTAGCTGCAGTACTCAGTCCT
>JAWWES010000081.1:107201677-107279315 GCA_035583135.1 Lophotriccus pileatus | reverse complement strand
CAGCTTTAGGTGAACATATTAAAACAATACTGAAAACTGTTATTAAAGTCCTAAAACAGCAGCAGTTGGGATGGAATCTTCCTGGTTTTGGTGAGTGTAGTCTGAGGCAGCTCTGGGACTTGGGGAGCCCATTTCTCTCTTCCCCAGGGGCCCAGAAGGTGTGAACACTTTTCCTAGCCTGTGTGACTTCTTTCCCATGTCCCATGACTCACACATTTTCTATTAATCCAAAACCATGTGGAATAATAGGAAATGTGTCTCCTTTACCCTAGTGTTCACTGCAAATGAAAGAGACAAAGGATGAGGCCAGGCCATAGAGTAATCAAAGAAAGTAATGAAGATACCATAATAATGTTGTTGTATAATTATGTGATATTTTGTGTTTGGTTACTTTAGAGTCATCATATTACTATATCATCATAAATTGCCCTTCACTCTTTTGTACCATTTATGTAGTGCAAAGGGAGCTAATCTCAATTCCTTTGCAGGGACTTCCCTGACACAAAATCAGTCCCTGTCAGTAGGAAGATCAGGCAGCTGATTCTTTCTCAGCAGCCTTGGGAGAAAGAGAGCTATACATCTGCCACAGAGGTAGCTGCAGTACTCAGTCCTACTAATGCTTGATAAAAACCGATGATATTGGCAGAAATAAGAAAAGAGTATAAAGGGTGTGACTTGTACTGTCTCAAGGAATTTATTCACATCTATTCAGCTAGATGCTGATTTTCAACAGGTAGTCTATGGCCTATTGAAGGGTTGTGAAATTTTCAAGTGCTTGCAGAATATTAAGCCTGTTTATGAAAGCATAAGCACAGCAGACAAAGGTCTCCACTGTGAATCCTTTACAGTCCATACACTGAAACAGCGGCAAATGTTTTAACTCACAACAAAGTAACTTTGCAACATATTCACAAAAGCAGTGTTGAGGATGTGAAAGTTGTTTCTAAATGGCAGTAAATAAGTACAACACCCCTGCAAGAGCTGAACGCAACAATAGAGATGACATATTTTGACAAAATTTCCTTCCTTGCAATAGTAGTCTTGTTGTAAGTGCTTTCTAATTTAAAAGCTGAATCTGTTTTAGTGTTAATCTAACCCTCTGATGATGGCTTTCATGAGTTTGATGAAGCAAAATGCTCATATACTTTCCTTCTTTAGTGAGTTCAGAATTTTTCTGTTCACGAGATTTTTCTTTCACTTAATTAAACATTTTTATTCTTACAGACTTGTTTGTTACCTCCTACATCATGGGAAGAATTACAAAGATAAGGCTGAAGATAACACATTTCTTTCAACAATAGTTGTGGTGTTAGGTACTGTAGCACTCACGCAGGATGTGATATTGATCTTTTACTGTTATTTGGGGCAAACATAATTATTGCTCTCTTTTGTTTGCATTGCTCAGTAACATTACAGGTTCTGACAGCTGTATGAGCATCTCAGAAGAAAAAAGAAATGTGTGAGAATATTGTTCAGATCAAGTTTTGTGAAGTACTGCATTTTTTATATCTTGCTTTGTACTGCAGTGAAACTCACCAGGCAAATTCACATCTCAGCTTATTTACAAATCAGTAATATTCTACTTACATATACCAGATCTGAATATAAATTATAATATCCTGCTGAAATTCAAAAAGAAATGGAGGAACTATTTAAAACTATTTAGAAAATAGGTAAGGTGCTCAGAAGGTTGGAAACAGAAATCTCCTTTTTTACTGCCACTATCTTATTTCATGACCCTGAGAACGTATTTTTATTTTCAGCCCCATTTTCTCTATAGTCCTTTGTTTGCTGTACCTAGTTATATTGCTATCTTCTGGGGTAGAGACTTTGTCCCTCTTTCCATGAGAGGTATTTCGTACTGTAGTGATTAGATAGTTTTAAGCTCCGCATGGATATGAGTAAAATTAATAGATAATTCTACCAATACATTTGACAATACAAATTATTCTGAACTGTGAAAGTTTATATTTCATGAGAGGACTCTCACTTCAAATGGTGCACTTCAGAAAGCTGAGGTTTAAAGACAAAACTCCAACTCTGCAGCAAAAGAGCACAGAACTTGACCCATGGGTGCTTCCATGTATCATATGCTGTGTAATATTTTCAATAGTTAACCTTTTCCTCTTGAAGTGAATTGTGTAGGTTTCAAAGTTCTTTAAAACTGATACAGTGGAGAGGGGGCATTTATTCTACAAAGAGAGAACTGACATTTTAGGCTTCAATGTTACAAGTTGCTGCTATGAAACATAGTTTATCATGGTTTTGAAGTCTTCCTTTCAGAACGGGAAAGGTCTTGGATCTCAGCACAAAAACGCAGACTTAAATCAATGTCAATACATGCGTAATTCACTGATACCATAAGAACTTCTAATGTTTTTAAAAAGTTAAGCATGGTTGTCTTAGGTTTCCTCAAGTGGCACTTAACGAGTCGAATGCACTTGAATAAATACATTAAAAGTTCCTTCAGAGCTCAGTGCTACAGGCACTGGAGGTCAAAATACGTGCCTGGACATACAGCTATGGCTTTCTCATCTGATCATACTGCTACTGCATTTTGATACGATTGTGTCATTTAAACTCTCTCTCTGTTCATATATTTATAAAATGATTAAGACTTAACTGCAACACCTGACAGAATATTTAAATAATTAATTAGAAAGAACACACAGATCCTGAATGACGCTATTGTTAAAAGAGCTACAGAACACAGCTATTGTATTGTTATTGCAGATGCATTAGTGAAGATCTGTCTTTGGAAGGTGGTTATTATTAAAGATTTCCATGCAGTTCAGCTTCACAGAAAAAACAAAAACCTGACTGTTGGATATTAGCAACTAGGTTCTGTTGTTATTGTCCAAAGATTTTCATCAATTTATCTTTTTTTTTTTGTTACTTAATTAATTTATTTTATAGTCTTGTCCTATTGAAGAAAAAGCTGAACTGAAGAGAAGAAATAGATTTGATTCCTTCAACTTTGTTACATGCAATTTATTTATATAATCTCATAACATTTGCTTCCAGAGTCACAAATCATAGATTAAAACACTGAACCTTCACATGGTCATTCAAGGTTTGGGAAGTGACAGAGGCATGGATATCAACACATTCAAAATATAAAGGCTGCTGCACAATGATAGTTGAATTGACTAGAGCCATAAAGGTCTTGCTTGAATCCAGTTAAGAAATATCTGAAATGTGAGCAACTTTACAAATGGTGAAGAAGTGGAATAAAACTAAAATACTTCAATTAATGTTGATATTATAAATGTCAAGATTCCTGACAACACAAGGTATCTTGGAGTAACTAGCAATCAGTCTTTATTATTTGACAAGCACTACACTCATTATGGCTTCACTGTGTCTAAAGTGTTCTATGCAAACATAATAAATGAAGCTTAGATTTTACAGAAAATAAATATATTTACCAGTTATGAAACCTATTTCTTTCTCCTGTGGTTGCATATATAGTGCTTCAGATAGCTTATTGACTAACCTTGAGAGAAAATAATAAAAAGCCTTTCACCTCATGCTGAATTATGGTCATACTTGTTCACTTCTGTACCATATTAAAAAAATGGAATTAGGAGAGCCATCATAGGTGTCAAAGTTCAAATCAACATCTTTCTTTGTTTTTTGTTTTTTTTTTCCTGAAAAAAGTATTACAGTATAATGCCTTGATTCTGTTTGAGGATATATTTTAGAGACAAAAATACCAATGTCATATAGGAAGACCCAATTCCTGTATTAAAGTACTTTTCATAAAAGCAGAAAGGAAATAAAGCAGAGTTTTGCACTTGTAGAAGTATTGCAACAACACAATGCGATATCTGCTGATGTAACAAGACATGGCAAAATAAGGGAGACAGATGAAATAGAAGAAGGTAAGTATTTGTTTGCTTTGATCCTTTCTGTGTGCTATTTCTTTTATTTCTTGAGACATAGATAAATTTTCTTGCCTTTTTTGTGCCTTTTTAATTTGATTTGGATTTTAGCTTGCTTTCTGTTTTCTATATCAGTCCATAAGAAGAATACTTTCTAAAGCCACAGAATCTGTAAAGCTCTTGAAAGACTCATCTACTTCATCCTTGGCTGAAGGTGGGAAGAAATGTACCTATATCATTCCTAAAAAAAAGTTTTTCCAGAATTCACTGAGAGTTTGCAACCTACCTGGACAATACTTTCATAGGCTTTTAGATGTTAACAGTTAGAATTTTCCCTTAGGTTTAGTCTGAAACTGCTCATAAGTCATCAATGGCTACTCTGAGTACTTTGAGATGAAACTCAGATCATCAGTTCCAAGACATTAGGAAAATCTTATCTAACACAAGGACTTTCGACCTGCTTCTGTAGCAGGCAGTGACCACAGTTCCAAGTCATTTATACCTGACATACAAAACATGTCATTTTATTACAGTCTGTTTAGTAACATTCATCTCTGGAATACACTTGTCCCTTTACCTGCCAGTAAGAGGACTGAGAACTACCTGAGTTCTACCTTTATTCTCAGACCTCAAGAGTCACATCTGATATTTCATTTCTTATTACATGTATCCCAGGCACCTACTTTATTTATTTGCAAGACATAATAAAGGAGGTAGACTTGAAACTCTGAGCACCTTTGTACTAGGAAATTATCCTTTAGGAAGTTCCATATACGTACAAGATCTTCATTTCTTCTTTGTAATACTCCACCAGATGGTTGCAGTCTACAGTAACAGTTTGTGGTTTATTGCTAATTGAAACATCAGAACTTACGCACAAGGAGTCTGCAGTGGTGCCCTCTTCAAGAGCTGTAAAGCTTTGCATTTACATGTTAGTGTGCTGTGTACTGATGTTTTCTTTCATATAAAAAACTCCCAACAAAACAAAAACAGAAAAAAACAATGCTGGCAGACTTTCCTAGAAATTGCTGGTAGAGGATAGAAGAAGAGATGTTTTAATGTGCTTTATGATTTTGCATGGAATGTGTACGGTGTGGCTTAAATGTGTAAGAAGACTTATTACTGAAATGTTAGGTATCTTAAATTTAAGCTGTTAAATATAAAAAGGAGCATTTGTAATATCCATAAATTGTAGTTTGAAACGTTCTGTGTTGTTGTAAAAGATCCAGAGCATGGATCTCTGCCATGGGCAGAGACACCTACTACTATCAATATACTCAAAGCCTCATCCAGCCTGTCCTTGTCCATTTCCAGAGATGGGACATCCTCAGCTTCTCTAGGCAACTTGTTCCAGTGCCTCACCACTCATAGGAAGTAATTTCTTACTGATATCTAATCTAGCCTCTTCCAGTTTGAAGCCATTATCCCTTCTCCTGTCACTACATGCCCTTGTAAGTAGTCCCTCCCTATCTTTCTTGTAGTCTCCTTTCAGCTGCTGGAAAGCTGTAATTAGATCACCTTGAAGCCTTCCCTTTTCCAGGCCTCACAGACTCAATTCTCTCAGCCTTTCCTCACAGGAGAGGTGCTTTATCCATCTAATCATCTTGGTGGCCCTCCTTTGGACTCACTCCAACAGGTCGACGTCTTTCCTGTGCTGGAGGCTCCATTAAATTAGATTGAATCTGTTCTGATTTCATGTAAAAACAATTGTCTGCAAATGTGGTTACCAAATGTATGGATCAAAACTACAGATAGGATCAAGAAGCTAGTAACAAGCACGGTTGTAGAAGGAATAAAGGAAACCATGAAGTTGAATTTGGTGTTTAACAGAGGAATGAAACCTAAGAATATCACTGAATGTCACTGCTGCTTCTTCATTAATACCAGTAGGAAAGTTCTCATTTATAGTTTCCAAAAAGATCAGATAAGTTGATCACCAGTGTTACTTCACAATCACTGGCAGAGGCTAATTTAAAAAATTCAGTCAGTAAACATATAAAGACCATACTGCTCCTTTTTTAAAAAAATGTTTTATTATAGGCATATTCAGGTAATATTTTTGTCATTATGCATTGAAGTACAGAAAGCTTGATTTTGGATAGAGGACATTTGCTTTGGAAAGTCTGCTGTTCTTTTGCAACTCTACTTGCTAAAGAACTGCTTTAGAGGAAGTCTAGTAAAAAATATTAATTTCCAAGGGTTTCTTTCCATGGGAAGTCATTTATCAGATACAATATAAAAGATTACTTTGAGGTTGTAATTTTATATGAGAAAGCTTCTTGTGGCCACAAAACTAAATTATTTATTTTAATTTTCTCCTGACAAGATACTTGGTAGGTCTGCTTTCTCCTTTGCATCTTGCTCAAAAGGCAGTGCCACTACTGTTCCCCAGTTTAATCTTTAAAACACTTCCTATATTGCGCACCTTATGCATTCTTCATGTTCCCTTCCTTAGCTATGAAAAGGAAGATTGATTTTCAGTTCTTTGTCCCAGTTTTTCAGATCACCAAACTTAAAAGAATTGGCCCTGCTCATGTTTAAAATCTGCTCCTGGAGTCTGAAGCTGAATGACACACATCACATTTGTTTTTAGTATCACATGGTCATGTCTCACTACAGACTGAACTCCTACAAGGGTGGATCATCAAGCCCATCACATTATGTCCAGTCTCACTTCTAAAAAATATTTTACAGTCACCTTCCAGACATGCCCCTGCTGCAAAAAACAAAGAAGTTTTCATAATGACTGTTGATAGCCTTTGTGTTCATTACCTCCTTTCTGAGTACCTTCCTATCTTTGGCTTTACACGTTCCTATTTTCCAAACACACTGTTTTGAGTCATGACAATTTTCATCCTTCTTTGAGTAAGGGAGGAACCTTCATCTGTGTTAGTTTTCATTGGCCTGGAAGTGAACAGAAGCATTCTGAGGGAAATGGAAAAGTGAGTCTGCAAGACAATATAAGTTACTTTTGCTGAACTGCAGATCATTATAAATTTTCCATGATTGAAAAAACTGACTCATCATACTTGTAGAAAAAGTCTTTAATTATCCTTTCCTGTTTCCTATATGATTACATGGACTGAAGTATAATCTGTCAGCTTCTTTTGGAGAAAAAAATCTGTATGGGTGTTAGTTTAAACATAAATTCTGAGCCTCAGTTTACCTATCAGGTACCTTGACTAAATGGATGGTGATAAATCAAAAGGCAAAGACCAAGAAAGAAATTCCACAGACAACAAAATAGAAGCAAAGTGAAAGTGGTGTTATACAGGAGAATGAAAGATTTTGTGAGGAAAGCTCTTGACTGCTGACTGTCTGGTGATGCAAAGTCTGGCAAACCGTGCATTTCTGAACTCACATTTACACTCAGGGTATGCCTGTCCCTTAAGGATGCTGCCTTGAAAGGGGTGATGGTGTTGGATATATGCAGTGAACCAGAAAATACTGACACAGGGCAGTGATACCTTCCAGCTGGATTAGAAACAAATGGGCAATTTCCCTCAGCCACTTCTGAAAAAGCAAGTCTGCAAACATGGTGGAGCTGGTGGGGAGAAAGATGCACATGGTCCTTTATTGGTTTTATCCATTACTTTGCAAACTTTCTACTTTTAAATGAATAAATAATGCTCTGTTTTGAATAAGATATTTTTAATTCAGTGTAATAATTTCCCATCATGGGGTCCCATAGTCAAGAATTAGAGTACATGTAAGTACCAAATTACCTTGCTGGGTTGTAAGGGCATGACCCTTACAGATCCAATAATTGGGTCCTATAATCATGAGTATTAATCAAAAAAAAATATTAAACCAGCAACAAAAATCATTACAGAAAACAATAAATATTTCTTGTTGGACAATATCTTGGTGGGTCATAAGGAGGTTAAAGCTGGGTCTATGCTTGTGTTATGGTTAACCTGCTAATACACCAAATTTAAATAATAAATGTGATTCAGATAAATGACTATTGCACAATTACTGTGAAATTATTCTTGTTTCCCACCAAAACTCTGCAGATATCCTGTACAAAATCATAAGCTATATTTAATTAAATAATACATCAGTGTCTAGAGAAAGATCTATGCAATGACTGTCTCTTCTTCCTGATGAAAATGCAAATGTAACCATTAATAGTTTATAAATAAGGCTTAGCTAGGAGAGGGATAATGTGTATCCTCCTTTAAGCTAAATAAAAGAAGAATTGTTCCATAAAATTCATTGATGTAAAATCCCCAATAATTTTTTATTTTGGAAATGTACCTTTAATTATTCATCTTCCTTTGTGCTTTTTCTAAGGAGAAGAGCATTATACCCTACTACGATGATATCTGAAAAAAACCCAAACAAAACTTACAGAAACTGGTAGTGACTTTTTTTTTCCCTTCAGAATCCTGAAGTTATGCAGTGAAATGAAAATGCCCATATCACAGCCTAAGCTTTTATCTCAAAACCAGAATGCAACTTAAACAGGATATTGAATATTACTGCAATGCAGAACACATATTTAGATTCAGTGCAGGACAAATACTTCTGCTGCAAGACCACGTGATGGAAAAAAATTAAATGCCTGTCTTTCCCATAGCCTACAAAGTGAATAAAAACCCAAGAGTCTGCAGTTTGCTTAGTGTATTAACCTAAGGACCTCAATATTGTAAAGTGAAAATATGGATCAACTCCGACACTTCATTTTCATAGGACAAATAGTGTTTGAATTAAATATTTCTCAGGAATCTGTGGGAAATCAATACTGTTTACAGAACTAGTAAAGCTTAGTTTGGATGCTGAATCTTAAACCTTTTGTTTATAAGTTCTTATGAGTAAAGCCTTTAAGCAAAGCTTTGTTCCTAGAGTTTTGATCTCTCTGTGACTTCAATTTTGAGTGTAACAAGACTTAAGAAAAAAATAAAAATTGGTACTGAAACTTGGCTTAATGTGTTTTATAGATTTTCTGACACGAAATTATTATTACTGGTCCCCTGTTGACACTATTGCACAAGGATGTCTTAAATGCAACTTCCAACCATTTGATTGAGATTCTTCTATAACAAAGTTAAACCCCCAGGTAATTGTCAGTAACCTCCCTGGAATATTGACACTTTAAAAGGCAAGAAAACAAAAACATTTGATGATCTGAACTGAAAATAGATTTCTGCACTGAGCTAGTCAAACAGAACGCTGCAAACATTTGCATGTGTATACTGCATAGGAGGATTCACATGAAATACTGATTCAATATTTAAGATAGATGGGTAATATATAAAGATAAGGGACATTCCTAAAATTAAATTTCAGTGAGGAATCAGTGACTGATAGTGCAGCATAAAGAACAGAATTAAGCACATGTCTGCTTTACATAGTGCTAGCTGATTATTTTCTTTTAAAAGTTCTTCCTCTGAACCACTCACTTGGAAGGAAAGAAGAGCATTGAAGTGAGAAATGACTTCATTTACATGCTCGCAGATCTGCTTCTCTGTATTGTGATTGTGCTGTACACAGTAATCAACAGCAAAACCATCAGACATTAAACAATGACCTTACAGGTCATGCAAATGCTAAAAAATTGCAACACTTTCTCATCTGTGTGAATATGTAGTAGATTACTTGATACTGAACAGTACGTTAGAATAACAGCAGATGTGGGGGATTCTTTAAACTAATAAAAACCTTATAAGTTAATGGAGGCAGATGTCCTTATTTGAAAGACCGATTTTGAAATAGGGGTTCAACCATTTAAATTGCTAGAACTTTAGGACGGGGTTATAGTTTACAACTCACTCAAAGTTAATCCCTCATATAGGGAGGAATATGAGTGTGCTTTTTATTCCAGAAGAAAATTGGTGCTTTTCTGTCTGTGGATGATGTCATTAAGATGATATTCTGTTTTTGAACTTTAGGTTGTGCTACTGCATTACTTTGTTCCTTGCAGTACGCTGATGGCTTTCCTCACACACCTCCGAGGAGAATGAACTATTCTGTGGACACCTCTGTTTCTTTTGATTCTTGTTGGAAGGAGCCTGAAACACACACGGCCCAAGTACCTAGTTTTTAGGCAACTAGAATCAGAGAAGGAGAAATTCTCCATGCATGCACAGAATTTGACCCTTCACCAATGAACTTGCTGACTTCCACCAAATTTCAATTAATTTTCTTCAGGATAGTTTCTGTATTTTTGCACTTTCTGTAAAATGCCCTTATCTCTGGTTAAGTTTGAACTATATATAGCTTTCTGCGTGGATCTGTACTGGCATTCCCAAACTGGAATCAAACAACAACCCTTTTTCCCTGGCACTTTTTGTGGTCTTCCTTTTGTACCCTCTATGAACAAAGGAAAAGGAAAGGCTTCATTCATTATGTTCATGTTATTTCATGACAACGTGAGGATAGATCAGATAGTGCAATGGCTAAGACATGGGTGGGCAGCTGGCTAGATTTTTCCAGAAAAAGATAGGGCAGCAAGACAGGATCTGAGCAAAGGCTGTGGTTCATTCCACCAGGGTCTCTGCTATCAGGAAAGAGAAACTACACAGGAGGAATGAAGGGGTAGATGAAAGCAGGAAAAAGTATTCTGCTCTGTCAGCGTAACCAAAAAATCCTACAAAATAATTTCAAAAAAACCTCAGTGGCATCATGCCAGTATCACCTGACAGAAAACCTGATAAATGAGACAGTCATCTCTGCTGCCACCTGTTCCCCAGCTGCTGAGGGATTAATTTGGTAAGAAATATTTATCTGTTCTGGAGAAGATGTCCTGAAATTGGAAAGCAGTTGACCAGTTTTGGGTACTGTCTGGAAACCTGTTACCTGGTTATTTTTAGGGAAAAGGTTACAGCTCTAATGTTTTGAAAAGCAAATATGAACTTCCATTAACATACATGAGAAAAACCAGAGAATTAAAAAAATAACCAGCTACCAGTAAACTCAAGACCCATCATATAGATAGCTACAATGTGCACATCTTTATTCAGTCACCTTGTACTCCCTATATAGTTAGAAGATAGAGGTATTACATTTTCATTGGAGTTGCTGTGGTTTACTTCAATCACACATGATGTGAATCGACCCCTAGAAGTACAGTTCTCACTCTGCTAATGAAAGTTCATGACATTTGGGTAGGTCATGTGTGGAGAGTTACAACTGGCCAAAGGCATCATGAATCATGACTCCAAATCCCTTCTGCATCCTGAAATATCATGGAAGAAAAGTACGCATCATATCTTCCGGTGCTCTAACTTTGTTCATTGGGCAGATCATGAAATGTTCCATGTTACAGAGAATTTATGCATTTCTTGGAATGTCTCTTCATATTTGTGAGTATAACTTGTGAGAAAATACTAGTATATTGTCTTAGTAGTTCAGCTAATCCTCTCTTATATCATTTTATTACAGTGAAGGAAGACTTCTGTCTATAAATTCATTTAACTTTTCAAATAGTAATATTCCAAAAAGCCAAGAAGAAAAGTGATTTTTTTCCTCCCAACTCCAGCTAGATATATCTCTGTGATTTTCTCAGCTCAATCTTTTTTTTTTTTTTTTCCTGTGCTCCAAAGACAGATACTCTGAGACAGGGAGCCCAGGAAAGATAAGTGGAAGATATGAAACTATTTAGTTTGTAGCTTGTAACCATGAAGTGTGTAACACTTTACTGATTTAGCATTTTCCCATGGCAGGCTCCATGAACCAAGTGAAGCTAACTACTTACATACAGAGAAAATTTAAAGGAGATGAATATCACATTTTACGCTTTTTTTTCCCCACTACTCCTAAAAATTAAAGAAGCCATCTGAGACACAGACATAGAAGTGCACCAGCTTAATTTATAAGACCATATTCTATGAAATAATTAAAATGGACTTTGCAGTCAGAGGGGAAGACAAGGCATAAGTGATTAAAATTCTTTAATAAGAAAAAAATGGTTTACTAATAGATTTTGCATGATTAATTAACGCTCTAGTTTGCAAGAAACCAGTAACCTTTTAGAAAGTGGATCCCACTTTGTACAATGAAAGGACTAACAAATAATGAAGTAATAGTGTCTTCCCAGATAGGAATAGGCAGTGAAGATCGTAGAGGCTGTAAAAATAGTTGTGTCTATGATGTGATATCTCAGTAGTTCTACACAGGATTTCAAGACAATTTGGTCAAATAAAAGGGAAATACTTAGAGACGTAATAAAAAAACCCCATCAGACTTTGTAAAACTCATAGAGAAGTTCTTAGCAACAGACTCTGTATAGCAGACATGACAAAAATGAGTTCTGGGTCATAGGATCCAGAGTGTTCCAAAAAGAAAACTAATTTCTTGTTTCTCTTCACACGTTATTAGTCTATTTTACAAAGTGTTTTCACTATTTATATGAACTATAAAATTACTTAACTCACTCAGATGGACATTTGCTTTTACCTGGCCAGTTCTCCAAAAGACCTGTTTATAGCCAAGGAAGATATACTGCTTAGTGAGCAACTTGCAATGATAGCAAAGAACTATAATAATTTAAGTGCTTTTCTGGGTACTATCATTTAACTCTATTTGTACACTTTATCTTGGCTGCAATTTCTTTTACACTGAGGCCAACAGTACCATTTGAATCCAGGTTGGAAACAGTTTCAGCAGTGTAAGTGCCAACTACTATGCAGCTGAGCCAAGAGAAGAGCAGTTATGATAAAATAGATGATAGAAGATTACACAAATATGGAGGCCACGGGAAAAGAAAACAAAAGAGGCAAAACACGGTGGTATCCAAATCATAAAGAATGATTTGGCTATTGAGAATAAATTATCTAAATGCTTAGCAACATATCTATACATCCAAATATATATATATCAAGATACATACGCACACTCATGTCAATTACATTGGGGTGTATATATATATATATATATATATATATACACATCATCATCGTCAATCATCATGGATAGGCTTCGCGAACGAAGATTTGGGATATATATATACACATGTAGATCATACATATAGATAAATATAATCCCTATACGCTATATAGATTGTACACATATATGCACTCTTCCTGTGTCTCTCTGTCTATATTTATGTATATACACACAGAAAATAGGCTATTGCACCGAGCAAGCTCACACCAGGTTATATAATAGAGCTGAGCAGGATTCACAAGTCCAGGCATCCAGAAGTTTGAAACTTCAAGGCTGTCGTGTAACCACCAGTCCAGCTTTATGTATGACAACCTACTTTTTTGCCAAATGATACCTAGGGCATACAGAAGTTTAGCTCTCCCTGCTTTTGAAGGAGACCCTGCTCTGCACTGGAGTCATGTGCTGCTGCTTTTGTTCCTACAGAAGCCTTAATCCCAGCCAACAAGGACAGGAGAAGAAGAAACTGTTTGTTCATCAAAGGAAACTGCTTTAAACATGTTCTGCTCTCCTGCTGCATAGTCACGCTTTGGATTAGGAAATAACAGGCTGTAGGAAGCCAGGATTCAGAGCTGAGTAAATTTTTAAAATCTTTAAAAGGAAAGCAGAAAGCTTAGAAGCTGTGCATAATTTATATCCATCTATCATTTTCCATCTTTTGATAACCCAGAACTATGAACCCAGGAACTGAAGTGACTGCTTAGAAACATCATTGCAGATCTGTGTCTGAGAGTTGTTATTGATTTAAACAATTTCAATTTGTTTTGTTCTAATCTCACATAGAAAGCAATGGCACCCAAAATGCTTTTGCTCAACTTCCCAGTGAAATAAACACTTTTCACAATTTCTAAATGCGACATTAATCTTGTTCCATGGTATTCCTAGTGCTGACAACTTTTCATTATTATTCTTATCATACAGTGTACAGTGAACTAAGCTTTAAATTAAGTACAGGCAGACCTGAGTCACAAGTTTGAAGTCAGAAATTTGCTAAAGTTTGTAGCTGCATAGATACAGGGATTTTGTTCTTTAGTGAAATAAGAAAGAGTAGAAATAACCCATTATTTACCGGGAAAAAAAAAAAAAAAAGCATAGAGTCATGTTTTAATTCCCATACGTTTAAAATCTTTCCACTGTTTTTAGAGTTAATTTTTCTTCTTACCTATGAAGCTAGTGTAAGCAAAACTGTGGATAGAACAAATTGTATTCAGTTTAGTTTTAATTTCCTACTTGATAGGAAATTAAATTGATAGATATTAGACATTAGATCGATAATAATTGAGATTACTGAGTTCTGTCACATGATGAACTGTGCTCTCTTAAACACAAAAAAAGGAAGTCCAAGAACCTATTACTATTTATGTATGTTCTTTGAACCATGTTTATTTATCACTTTTAGTAAAATTATTTTTCCATTTCAGAATATTTATTTTTTTCTAGAAAATATTTACATTTCAATGCTTATTTAGGAATTACATAACTGAAAAAAATCTTATGAAAAATCATCAGCATTAAAAGTAAAAGCTTGCCTTCCAAATTGTCATTTGCAACCAGACTTACTTGTAGATAAGTTCACATGATCTTAAAAGTGGATGTTTGTAATGTAGAATTTCTAAAAAATATTTCACCAAAGGCTGCTTACAGATGCACAGATATGGAATCTGGAAGAAATGTCCACATGCAGAAGACAATTTAAAGGTGGCAGCATGCACTTATGGCACAGGGATAGAATACATTTTTCAACAGTTCACTTACCGATAAACTAGTTTGCTTTTACCACAGAAACTTTCCATGTTACTATCCAGGATATAATACTTGAAAGACTTTCGCTGAGTTGTAATTACCAATGTAAAAGGTTCTTTTTAACTGAAAATGATACTTATTTACTTCACAGATCATAGTTTTTAGGCATTTCAGGAAAATGCCATTTATTTTTAGACTATACATCTAAATCAGGGAAGGAGAAAAACTGATAATTCAAAAAAGAAGTCTTTTTTTTTTTTAATTAATGTTATAGCTTAGAGAAAATAAAAAAACCTAGCTCAGTCTTTACAATAATAGCATCACTCAACCTCATTGACAAAGATGGCATTCACCAAAGACAGTGTTCATAAAGGCTTTTTAGGACTGACTCTATTCTACCATCTGTGATATAAGTTTTTGTCTCTGTGATATTAAGGGAATAGCAGTATTATACATTTTCTGTCTGCTGTTTTACTCACATGACATTTCTGAGTTATTCTTTGGAGGACTGGATTCAAAATACACCCACTCCAATTAACCAGCTCACCAAAAATATTGCCACACAAAATTGCCTGTGAACTGAAAAGTGTAGTTTGGGCAGTGTCTCCTATTGAGATGGACACTTAATAAGCACGCCTTCCTGGTTTGTGTGCAATAGAGTACTGCTAAGAACTATGAGCAGGTCAGCTGAAACCAATTTAGCAGCAAAGTCTGCCAAAGGAGCAATTTTAAAACAATGAGTTGCCAAGTGACAGCAGAAAAAGAGGAATATAAAAGCAGAAAGTATATTTTTTATTTAATAAATATCAACTGAAAGACAGACCCAAGAGAAAAATGACTTAGGTTATTTGACATAGTTTTTTAACAACTGAATATAATATATTTTATAAAATGCTAGGCAACCATGGATCCAGTATGTTGATACAGAACAAAGACCCAGAATCCTCAGAACTAAGACAGATCTCTTTTTATTTTTCTTTAGTTTGACAATCTGAATTTTAATTTGCTGTTTAATTTTCAACCTAGTGTCTTTACCATTCTACAGCCATAATTGAAGCTAAGCAATTCTGTTAATTACTTACAATGGTGACCTGCTCCCAGTGGTGTCAGCATGGTCTCCGCTGATACCTCTGCTGCATTCTGGGATGTAATCTTTATTGATCCAGAAGCTGTTTGCTGTCCATTCAGACAGTGAATCTGGAAATGTGCTCTCAGGTACTGCCTGAGTCTGCCTACCAGGACGCCTGGGATCCTGCCTGCCTCAAAGCTCACCTTTGGCATCTCTGCCTGTGTTAGCCCATCAGTTCTGGCCCAAAGCCCCACAGACAGTCAAGAAGACAACTGCGTGAAGACAAAAAGATAGAGATTATTCATGTCCACGTTCAAAACTGGTCTTTAAAAGATTGAGTTTTCATATCCAAAACCATTCCTCTAGAAGTAATGATGTTCCTAAATGACTGAAGTGCTCTGGACCCTAAACACTAGGGATTCATGGTTGCACAGCAAGAATACAAAAACCTAAAAACTAGTGACTGGCCTGGATGAACGTAGATGATTGACTAGGTGTATTTTCTGTGTGACAATTTCCTCAGAAGAGATGAGTCTCTTCATGGCCTTGCCCAAGAGCCCTGAAACACAAGAAGTTAAGAGCACTGAGTGGCATAGCAAATTATGTTACTCTGGGGAATATGTGAAAGGACGTAATGAAGGCTTTCAAGTCAGCAGATGTGGAAAAGAAAAAAAAATCCAGTTTAATGACATTATCACTTTACAGGGATTAGAGGCCAATCTGGCTGCAGTCTGAGAGTTCACATTCACATCACTGCTCATCTGGGGCCTATAACAAAGCATAAAGTTAGTTTTGCTACAAGTCATTCTTGTATTCCCCATAGTATCACTTTTATTAGGTCTCAGCCATCTGTTTTGTACCCAAGGAGACTAGTTGTACCTTGTGAAACACTACATATGATGACTATTAAAGAGCAAACACAGAGCCCTCCTTTTCACCAGAGGAAGTTTTGGAATTAGTTTTGTCCTCTACCAGCCATACAACACAGGTCACATTCAAGACCAGCAGAAAAAGGAACATGAAAGGTTAGTTCCACTGACTAATGAGATTCAGTATCGGAATTATCAGCCAACATTAATATTTATGTCCGTGCTACTTGCTAAAACTTTAGGATAGAACTCAAGCTAGGATTTCTACATTTTTAATGTTTCTTTTAATGGGGAAAAGATGGAGATAAAACCCATCTGAAAAAAATTATCTTGGCTGGTTAATCCCTTCAGAGGCAATGCACCATTCTGTGATGATGGCAGGACTATATATACTTTTAAGTGATCTTCAACAATCTCATCATAGCCTCAGGCATTGCTCTGCTGGGCTTGTTGAATGACAAGCCAAGGGAAAGTATTAATGGCACAGAGGGCTCAATTTTTCTCCTGGGTATCAAATATTTGGACAGTGTCTCAATTCAAGAAATGACAATGGAGTCACCTCTTGATCTACGACTTTTACTTAGAAACAGTTACTTTATGCACCTTATTTAAACATAGTTAAAATTGGTGTTGGTCTCTGAAAAATGTGAGTTTATGTCCTAGTGAAAATAAGTCAATTATTCTATAAATAGTAATTATGAATAAGCTATAAATAAGTAGCAATATGAAAATTGTGCTGTTTTGGAATGTTCCAATTTACAGTGAATGAAGTTCAAATCATCAAAAAATTATAACTATGTGGAATTTCAAGTTCCATAGGAACATCAACATTTTACATTAAAGGAATAAGCATGCTAGTAGAAGTAGTGGCATGAATGAGCTTCTAGGAACAAGAACTAAACCTTAATCAAGGTGTGTTTATGTTAGTACGAAAGGTGTTCATTTTTTCTGAGCATAGTTTATTCCTGGAAGAGTTGACCATCCATATGAGGATACTATCATACTAAAAATACCATCCCTTAACTAGAATTTTTAAGAGCTTAAAAGATGGCTGAAAAATTGTGTTAACAGTAGGAAAGATGACTCTGCTGCCCTTTCCTAACTGACTTTTAACAGGAGCTCATGTGTTAAATTTTCTATTTATGCATTTAATAAACCCCAACGCTATGTGTTTTTTTTTTCCTGTAGAAATTATGAAACCTGAATTTGGACATTAAAACATTATGAGGAAAGTAAATACTTAAAAAAATACTCCCAAAATCTTATGATGATATAAACAGTGCACTGAATTATCTATTTTTTAAAATACAGTGCTCAGTAGTGAAAAGTTGATGAAATTCTGCTTAGGAATAAAGCCATATAAATTTATAGAAAAAGCTACGCTGTTTATACAGCACATCCACAAGGAAATGTGAAGGTGACATTGTTTACTCTACATCTATCCATCAGTAAGAAAGAAGGCAGTTTCACAGAAGCATAAAGCACAATAAACACTGTAAATCTACACGTGAGATTTGACACATATGCAGTAAAGTGCTGATTAGTGCTTCAAAATTATGTAGTGACAAAATTTAATCATATGTGGCCTGTGACTAAGAACTTTTTCTTAATGTCTTTAAAACTCAAGCCAGCATATCTGCAATTCTGATGTTAAAATACTGTATGCAATTAATATTTTAAACTCCTAGTATTAATATCTGAGCTTTTAGACCTCTTGAATATTCTTAGGGCATGGATTATAAGGAAAATGAGCTTGAAGTTAACAGGTAAAAGATTCAGCATGTTAAGTGACTGTTAAGTGCCTTCACTGCAGTTCACTGAATCTTCCGATTAAATAAGGCAGTGCTGCCCCAGATGAAATGTGCTGTAGAAAAGCGGTGTCAGAATGATGAAGGCATGACTGACAGTAGCCAGATCTGAATTTAGAAGAAATAAATTCTCATTTCTCTGCAGGCAGAGAAAACTCAATGAGGCGGTAGCTCTTACTCATGTTTCCAATAGCAAACAGAAGGGGTTTTTTTGTTAGCCTTGTTAACCAGTGATAAGCACAAACATTTGGACAGGGAACCTGCTATTTTATCCTGCAGATTTCTCTGTACGAAATTGCTTGGATTCCAGTGTAGGTTCCCAGTTTTCCTCTCGCACAAACCTGTTCAGAGACTGAGTAATGAAGTTACAGTTCCAGAGGTAGCAGCACTGCAATCTTGACCTTCTGCACGTACTCTTCTCATCTCCATCTGACCCTACATGCAGCAGTCACATCTTAAGGTGGACAGATGGGTTTGTGACCCCTTACACAAACACTAGTCTAGGTGAAAAGAACTATTAAAGTCCTGAGATTGCTCCACAGAAGAAGACAAGGATCTCCTAGACGCTCTCCAATCATGAGGTGAGTTTGCCAGTGAGCCATTGTGCCTTGTCATCTGTTTCTCAGAAAGCTGGCAAGCCTCATGTTACCACAGGGTTTCCCTAATGAGACCATCAGATTCATCTTTCCATCAGGACACAAGTTTGTTCACAGGAGTACCTGCTATAGTAACATATCTTTCAAAAATTACACTTTGAAAGTAGCAGTGCTGGTTAACCTTTCTAAATAACTGTAAATGCAGGTTTGAAGCTTAATATTAGGTACAGAGTTTCTTCTGTTCATATATCACTGGGATAGTAAAAAAGGATAGAAATATCCTTTCTAAAATGAAGTACACAGCATTTCACAACTGAAGGCTCAAAACAAGATTCAGTTCTTTACCATTAATTTTCCTATAGATTGATTTTTTTTTTTTTTAATTCTGCATTTTGGTGTCGGTACAGT
Organism: Lophotriccus pileatus; assembly: GCA_035583135.1. Taxonomy (NCBI): domain Eukaryota; kingdom Metazoa; phylum Chordata; class Aves; order Passeriformes; family Tyrannidae; genus Lophotriccus; species Lophotriccus pileatus. Next base: position 107,260,052 of record JAWWES010000081.1, on the reverse strand, counting down.
AATAAACAGTTAGAGTATCGAATTTGTATGGGATGAGTGACATACCTTGTACTTGCATACAGTTGAATGTAGACCACAGGTAATCAGACATATCACACTGAATATTGAGTACCATACTGACAATTCCATTACATGATACATTGATCTGGACTTTTCCAGCTTTTTGTATTTTGCTAATACATATTCCTCCACGGTACCCACTGGACTGGCAGATTTAGTTCCAGGCAAGAGCATAAAAACTGATCATAATTGCTTGCTTCAATAGCTGTTTATTCCTGATTTCACTGATTATAGCCACTTTGCAGTGTCTCACCCTGAAATAAGCGAGCTGCATTTTTCTTGTAATGCTTTTTCTGACATTTTGTTGTCCTTTGAAAGAATATTTGACACTTCTGGGAATTACAACCAGGGGAAAGAGAAGCAGTTACAGACCATGAGGGATGAAGATATATTTCAGATCTGTCAGACCCTTCAACTTTGCAGTTTGGGAATGAATCATCTGTAATCGGAAAAAAAAAATAAAATGCTGATCTAAGCTTAAATCTGATTCTCCATAAAAAATAAAATCATTGCAGAAAAGCATGAGGAGAGTAAAATAGTGCAAGTCCAATTTGCAAACAGAAATGTTTTGCAAGATTTTCACCAAAGAATGAAAATGAAATGAAATGAAATTAAATTTCATTATGTTGGATTTATAGCCCAAATCTCAAAACCAAACCAAACCAAACCAAAATCAAAAAATCCAGAATCCACTTGTGCTTTCTCATTTTTGCATAAGGTTATCTATATGTACCTGCATTAGGGAATTTCACTGCATATCCATTTTGAATACCTCACTAGGCCATTTCACACTAGCTTTGACTTGCATTTTTAACTCTAAGAGTGGTGGCTTAGTCTTCTGGGTGTGTCAGTATTTCTGTGTAACATACATCAAGGCTCTTGCTGCTGTGAATATTCTGCATTAGCACTAGAAATGTTCATAAACACTAGAATTGTGTGCTAGCGTTTGAGGCAATTAAATTTTTTTCCATGTGGATGATATTAAGATGCTGCATTTAAGAATTCTATGGCTATAACTTCTTTATGAAATAGATACAAACTGTGAATCTGCACTGATGTACTGATGTATCTAGAGATAATATGACATATCTAGAAAAAATATGACAGCAGTTGAAGTACTGATGGAATGAACTCCACAGTTGGTCTCATAGACATGTAGAGTAGATAAAAATATGGTAAAAGTCTCTTTCTTAGTGATAAGTCAGGAAATTTAGCTAAATCCTTTGCTGCCTATATATTATTAAGTTGACTACACCCTTTTTTTCTATATGTTCATAACTATGTCACTGCACTGCAAAAACCATAGTACCATGATTTCTTCCCTGTCTTACATTCATTCACTAGGATTTACTTGATTTTCTTTTACCACAAATTGCTGTTCACATTTCTTGCTTCTGATCTTTCCTCCCCCACCCCCCCCTATTTCCCCTCATTCACTTGCTTTTTTCTTGGGTCTCTCTGATCTTCTGCCTTCTCACATCGCTGTTTTTTCTATGTCTCTTCCCATGTTTAGAAATATTTTTCATTCCTTGTTCATGAAAGTTCTGTCTCCTTCTTCTAAAAAGCAGTTTCTTTTATCAAGACTCCAATATTTATTTTTATACTAGAGACATTTTTACTCTCAGATGATAAAACTTATTAATTTATACAAAACTAAAACTTTAAAAAATGCATTTTATTTATTGTGCAAGAGAAGTTAGTGTTGCATGTCTTTTATGTATCTAAAAATAAAGGTTTATGTACAACACTTTCATAAAAAGGTGATGATTCATCTCTCTTCTTCTTCCCAGCACACATCAGAGAAACATGGAGATGTATTTTAAATGGACAGGAAAGGGCGCAGAGAGATACAGGTCTCTGATTCATTTAGAATAAAGCTGATTATCAAAATTATTCTGCTGCATTATTTATAAAATCATCAAGATGGTTTTACTTTTAGAGTTGCAGCAAAATATTTGTTCTTTAAGTGTTTATATAGATAGAGTATTTATTGCTCATAAGGCACAGAAGGATAAAATGTATACATTAAGAGGAAGCACCAGAATGAGTAAATTAAATAAGAATGAGAAAGGATTGAAAAAAAAAAGGGTCAGTTAAGCAAAAAGACAGATGTAAATAGTGATTGTATTGGTACAAAAGTTACAGATTATTTCAGTATGACTGTATGGGAGCCCTACGAAGAAAAAGATACAGAAGGTGAACAGACTGAAAAAGTGTAGCAAAAAGCATGAAAGAAAGCCTGAAAAGATCAGGAAGATACAAGCAATATAACATTGTGAAAAAATGCCAGGAAGAACTAATTCTTGGAAGACAAATTTTTAAATGATCCCTGAACCAAGTTGCTTTGACTTTCACTTGTATGGCTATCCTTATTCCATATGGAAATAGATTAGTAAGAAGCACAGGAAAAAGATCTATATTCATAAAGAGAGATTAACTAAAGGCCAGAGAGTATCACCAGTTTTTCCTGCAAGTACATTTGAAAGAGACAAAATTACTTTTAGTGACTGTCCAAATCCCTGTATCTATCACCTGATTTTTTTTTCTTTTTTTTTAACTCAAAAATGTTGTATTTTACTACCATTCATACTCCTACTTTGCCAGTACTGATAGCGATTATAGTGGGGCTCTGTGGGATCGATGTATGAGGTCAAAGATATGTCTAGGCTTCTGAAGAATGTCTACAAGATCTAGAGTTTTCTATTTATACATTCAGCTGAAACTCTGAACACGATGCTACCATTTTGCTCCATGCTTATTACAGAAGCCTTGTTTTCTTTCATCTTAAGTATATGTGGTTGTCATTACATGACTCTGCAGAATACTGCTGAATGCATCAGCTCCCATGACATTTGGAAGGTCTCTTTGTGTACCTTTATTGGGTTCCTATCATAGCAAACACAAGCATTTTGATTGTTGAAATTCTTTACAGGTTATCTCCTTTACACCCTATCTCTGTTTTACCCCTATATGGTGTTTAATGCTTTCTTTGCCTCTGTCTTCAACATGGATGATGGACCAAGAGGGTCTCAGTTCCGTGAGCTGGAGGACCATGACTGAGAATGATCAACTACCAGTCCACCCTGAAACTGTGCAGGATCTGTTGCTACAGCTGGAACCCTGCAAATCTGTGGGGCCTGACAGTATTCAACCAAGAATCCTGAAAGATCTGTCTGATCTCATTCAAAAACCTCTCGATGATTTTTTAGTGGTCTTGGGAATTTGGAGAGGTCCCAGCTGACTGGAAGCTGCCCTGATTTTCAAGAAAGGCAAGAAGGAAGACCCAGCAAACTACAGGCCTGTCAGTCTCCCTTTACTGTCTGGTAAAGTTATGGAGAAGATTATTCTGGAAATATTAAAAAACAACTGAAAGACAAGTGTCACTGCTTACAGCCAACACAGCTTCATGAGAGGAAAGTCCTGCTTATCAAACCTGATATCCTCCTGTGACAAGTTAACCCACTTAGCTGATCAGGGGAAGCCAGTTGATGTAATCCTTTTGAAATTCAGTAAAGCTTTTGATACTGTCTCTCAGAGGAACCTTCTGGACAAAATTTCCAGCACACAGCTGGATAAACACATCATGGGGTGGGTAAGAAATTGCCTCACAGGTCGAGCACAGAAGGTAAAAGTGAATGAGGTAATATCTGACTGGAGACCTATCACTAGAGCTATTCCACAGGGCTCCATTTTAGGACTTGTGCTCTTCAACATCTTCAAAAATTACTTGGATGCAGGATGGGAAGGAATAATAAGCAAGTTTGCAGATTATGCAAAACTCAGAGAAGCTGTTGACCTTCTTGAAGGCAGAGAGGCCCTGCAGAGAGACCATGACAAATTAGAGGACTGGGCAATCATCAACTATATGAAGTTCTACAAGGGAAAGTGCTGGTCCGAACTATCACATATTATTAGATTTTGAGAACAATACAGTAATAAATATAATTTGAGAGAAAACCACCAGAAAGCCCTTCTTTCTGTCTCTTTCAGTTTGATATTGTAGGCAAATAAAACAAATACCACTTAAAGATTTTTAATGAGAAGGAAGTTCAAAGTCTAAAAACTTTAATGTTAAATATAAACACAGCAATATTGACTCTTACCAGTGATCTGAATCCTACCAATGAACAGAATTCCAACCTTCTGAATAACATTTTAAAGTTATTTTAAAGCACAGTAAGAAGAATGAATATGTCATACTGCTTGACATTTTCCTTATCAGTAACTAAGCTCAAACAACATGTGCTAAGTCATTCAGGTTTGCAAATCATAGGAAAATAAAGAATCCTTTAAAAAATGTTATATTTCAAATACAGAATCATATAATCATTTGCTTTGGAAAGGATCCTTAATGTCAATCAGTCCAACTATTAACCAGTACTGCCAAGCTCATCACTAAACTACGTCCCTAAGTGCCACATCCACGCATCTTTTTTATGCCTCCAGGGATTGTGACTTGACCAATTCCCTTGGCAGCCTGTTCCAATGCTAATAACCTTGTTGGTAAAGAAATTTTTCCAATATCCAATCTAAACTTACCTGGCAAAACTTGAGGCCATTTCCTTTTGTCCTAGTGCTTGTTACTTGGGAGAAGAGATCAACACGCACATGGATACAACCTCCTTTCAGGCAGTTGTAGAGTGTGATAAGATCACCCTGAGCCTCCTTTTCTCCATTCTAAACAATCCCAGCTCCTTCAGCCACCCCTCATAAGTCTCATGCTCCAGACCTTTGTTGCCCTTCTGTGGACACCCTCCAGCAATGTCTTTTTTGTAGTGATGGACCCAAAACTGAGCACAGTATTCAAGGTGCAGCATCACCAGTGCCGAGTACAGGGGGAAGATCACTTGCCTAGTCCTATGGGTCATATTATTTCTGATATTTTAGGTGTATCATGTGCTTTTAATTTGAAGTATCTAAATGACCACTGTTTTCCTCTAGCATTCTGTAAGACATTTAAGTGGCCTAAGTCATATGCCATTTTGCTGTTTCCTAATATGAAAACACAAAATGTTTCCTATTCCGCAATCATAGAACAATCAATAGAATAGAAGTATTCAGTTGTTACAGCTTTCTAGAGATGATATCAGTGCAATGTTCAAGTGAACTTCTGAAAAAATAATTCAACTGAACAATAGTCAAGTACTGGTCTAATACTGTAGGTATCCATTATAGGCATAGAAGTAAAGTATTATTTATGATAACTGAAATGTATCAGCATCAAATGAAGTTTAATTCAAAACTGAAATATATAGAAATAATTGGTAATTCTGAGTTTCTCAAAGTTATGGTTCACATGAAAACTTGTTAAACAAACTAAATTTGAAAAATACCATGGCCATCCTCAAGATATTTGCTTTTCCAATCAACACAACATGAATTTTGTGCAGATTCCTTTCCACCCTGTGTTTAATGATGTTCTGGCTCCAGAATGGCATGCAGATGTCATGAATGCTCAATATTAATCACATATAGAGCAGTAAATTGTACTCGCATTGCTGACTTTTTAGTTTGAGACATCATATAACTACCTTCTCTCTCTCTCTTTGGAGGTAAACTAGGGCCATGACTTCATATGGGATTCTCTTCACAAATGAGTTATTAATGTTTCTAGTTTGCATGAATATAGGCCATTTGGGCTCCATTAAACCTCCATTCAGGTTCCCCTTCTGAGGGATATTTAATGGCAGACCGTGCAAATGAGATCAATACCCAGCAACATGCTGCCTCCCCAAAGGTACTACTTATTTATGGTTTCTCTTGCCCTCATTCCCATGCTACAGTGCCCTAATGAAGTTCTGGTTTTGCTATTACTCAACCAGCAAGCACTGGAAAAAAATCTGTTTAGTGACAGTTTAATTTGACTGTCAGGTCAAAACTCGTTTTCTGTGTTTATTCATACACACAAAAAAAGATTTTTTTTGTGTACAAATTCCTGTGAAAACTAAAAGTAAAAATTTTGAAAGGTCTTGAAACATTCGGGAATAGTTATTTTCGCTAGATACTCCATGTTTCACACATGCACTTCCTAATCACATGCTTTTATACATTATTTCTCACAAATAAACCTCAGGCATGTTTAGTACTCTCTGCTGCTGAACACACTCTTCAAACTCTGGCATTTATTCAGGAGGTGATTTAGATATAGCTAACATGATTTTATTATTATCAACTAGGAATATAGGCAGGAGGATAAAACTTCTTAGGGGTAAATTCTTCAGCAGGGATACAGGACATGTGCTTATGCAGAAATCTTGTTAAATAAAAATAATATGTATAGAACCTGGGGTAACTGTGAAATGAACTACTTTGATAATATGTTGTACTCTGTGGTCATTTTTTTTTTTTAATTTAAAGACATTGTAATGTCCCCCACAAGAAAACAAGATTTATTCAGTTCTTAAGGAGATTTTACATATGAGCTATTCTTTTTTTTAGAGATGACACACTTTTGTAAGATTTGAATTCCTATTTTAGATTCAGTTTTCCAAGAGTTACATTAAGTTACTAACTCTCAATTGCATAATTGAACGCTGATGGTTCTATCATGACTATCAATCTGTTTGCACCAAATTAACCTGGCTCATAGTGGTCATTGCACCTACGACAGTGAAATGAAACAAAGGACTTTCTTTGCAAGGAGAGGCAGTATCTTTGAGTGTCTATAGTGGATTATTTTTGTTAGTGCATGCAATATTTGTTGGGTTTTTCTAAATAATGTCATGCTGACCCTTACAAACTATGTAAATTGCTGTTTTATATAGTATGCTAACATACTTATTTGGTACAAAAAGAACTATTAGAAAATTACCATGTTTAAATACCTAAAACCTTGCAGACCATGTTTATTTACTTTAATCTGATAGTTTGAAATAAGTTTTATTATTGTCTCTTTAAGCTATTTTTTCCCCGTTCCAAGGTAACATATCATAAGGAAAATGAGTGTGTTTTAAAAAGATCTTGAAATATTCACATTCCTCTTGTATGTGAACTGAAAATATAAAAAGAGGATACAACCTGCATAAACAGTCTGTAGAGATCAAATTTTTTTTGTTGGACAAAGGCTAGGGCTCCATTTGAAAAATCCATACAAAATTATTAAGCCTTTTGAAACCCCTCCTATAAGAAAATAGCTATTCCAACTTGACTGAAATTAAATACAACATTAAAATGGAAATGTTTTTCTACTTGACAATTTAATCACACAGAAATATATGTAAGTCATATGAGAAACAGCTGAGGGAGCTAGGCTTGTTTAGCCTGGAGAAAAGGAGGTTAAGGGGGGACCTTACCAGCCTCTACCACTACCTGAAAGGAGATTGTACCCTGGGGGGAGGTTGGCCTCTTCTCCAGGCAACTGGTAACAGGACAAGGGAACATGGTGCCTAGCTGCATCAGGGTAAGTTCAGACTGGGCATCAGGAAGAATTTTTTCACTGAAAGGGTGGGAAGGAATTGGAACAGACTGTCCAGGGAGGTGGTGGAATCACCACGTGTCCAGGGAATCACCACCCCTGGAGGTGTTCAAGCAACAACTTGATGTTGCACTTATTGCTGTGGTTTAATTGGCAAGATGGTGGTTGGTCAAAGGTTAGACTCGATGATTTGGCATGTCTTTTCCAACCTGGTTTTATGATTCTGTGATTCTCTATACTCATAGCAGAATATGTCTTACTTAAAGACATCCTTGGATCCCCAGTTCCTAAGTTTATAAAAAGAAATTTTTCATCTTTAGTTTGAATAAAATAGCTTGGGTTAGATGACTTTTGTCTAAATTTAGGTGAAAAAATTGGACTAAACTCCTAGTGTGTATGTTTCCTCAGTAATCTGTAGAGATTCCACAAGTACTTCTAGATATACAGGGACTTTAGACTAGTCTTACCCAGCCAAACTAGCTTGGCCTACATCTAAGTGTCTTCAGTTAGGTGTTTGGAATTCTCTCATATTTCAGTCCTTATAATTGCCAACAAGAGCCGCTCATTTCATATGAGGATGTTCTGAAGTCATAGAAGTAAAACATCAGAAATAGGAAGACTGTTGAGCCCGAAATGTGTTGTCCTTTTTGTCTAACTGATATCCCTCATTGCAGCTGAGGCCACCAGGGCTGATTTTATGCCCAGTGAACACTGGCTACTGTTATTGGGTGTTTTCTCCCGTGTTGAACAGAAAAGTTGTCTGCCTTTTGTCTTTATGTCCCACCCTGTGCCATATTGTTAGTTTATAATAATTCCAATGCACTGAGAGTAAGCATTGGGGAATATTAAACAGAAGGTAAGCAAAAAGAAAGTTTCTATAAAAAAACTCTCGAGCTCTTAATCAAATGCTTATTTTATTACACAGAAGAGTGAGAGAAGTCAGACTGAAGCTGAAAGGATATACACCATATCTCATGAGTAACCTATCATTTTTTTTATGGCATTTGTTATGATACATTTGACTTCATACATATTGGTTTTGCTATATTGAGAAAAGGTGATTTATGGCAGTAGTTAACTTCCAGTAGTCATTGAGGAAGGGAAAAAAGGGTGTCTTCTACTGACCCGAGAATATTGTTATACTCTACTAGTACTATATAATATCAGTAGCTGAAGCCATACTTATTCTATTAAATTCCTATAGGATTTCACTTAACTGAGTGAAACAATATCCTTTTATTTCAAAAAAAGAAACGGAAATGAGAAAAATAGCAAACCCCCTGCAAGATAAATGGCTATGTATATATGGATTTTATTAAATTTGTGATTATACTATAGAAGGTTTCTAGCCATCACATTCTCAGATGCGGTTTCTTTTTTTTGTGCTAGTACTGCTATGGTTTCCATTCAAATAATATTAAAATTGGATTAAAAATAGTGGGTTTTTTAATTGCCTTAAAGTAAGGCAAAAATTTATGTGTTGTAGAGACATAAAATGCAAGCTTCTGTCTTTGGATTCTACATACACATCTCTGGAAACACTTAAAAAGAAACCACAATGGTTAATGTTTAAAAGTTTATTCTGAAGAAACTAGGCTTTTTCATGACTATGAGAAAGTCTTACACAGCACCTGCCTTAATTTTGTGGATTGAAGTGATGAGACCCGAACGCTTTTTCAAGAGGAAATTCCATAGCTTAGTACTTCTATTTGAGCCAAGAAGGTTTTCAGGACCTTTGGCCTACACTTCTTAACTTCATCACATCCTATGTTACATATCTTTGTGTGATGTTAACTAGCTCTTTTGATGCTTTTAAACAGTCATCACACTGTTCTTTAATCTTGTCCAGCAAAACAATTCAGGTGAAACTTTTTTAATTATTTCCTGAAATTATTCCTTCCTGATTATAGCTAACCCCCCCTCCCCCCAAACTAAAATACATTAGCAGTTTTTGAAAAGGATATTGGAGAATTTTTTTTTAAATTGATCTCCAAATAGACATTATGTTACCATAGTATTACTGTCCAGTTTAATCTCAAAGCTTATGTTACCATTTCTGATTTCAGAGTACTGTTTCACAATAGATTTCAGAATACTAACAGTATTTTTCAGACTATTTTTGCAGATGTTCTGTTCTTATAATAATTTTTTATTAATCTTTAGCTTGTTTACAACCCAATCTGAATTTGTTTTTCTAATTAAGTATTTGCATAATAATAACCAAACCTTTATTAAACTGTTTCTAAATTGTTACAATTGCCTCTCTTATTTATATTCTTTAAATTTTAGTACATTTTGTCTACCCTGATTGCTCATTAAATCCCTGATTTCAATAAACATCAAAAGCAAATTGCTGAGCAGTAAAAGAACAAATTCCATTAAAATGAATAAAACTGACATGTCTAAATCACATCTGTTGGGATATCATGAGCTGTGTTTCAGCAGTTGTCTGATTTTATATTATAAACAAAAGAAGGTAGTCAGGCCATAGAGAAGGGACTCCTCTGCAAAAGTCAGGTCCAGTCAAAATAACTTTTAAAAATTTTAAATAAATATTTTAATATATAACAAACTGACTTTTGCTGACCTCTAAGTTGTTATTATAGCGAATATATCACCATATTAAATCATCTTGATAAATATATACTAGTTCACAGTAGGAATATACTTTTTACTTGCACATGTTGTTTTGAAAACCAGCAGTTGCAGTAGATTCATCTCCTAGATCCTCAAGTTTAATCAGGTTAATGAGAAAATGGAGTACTTCTCACTATTTGTTTGGTGGGATGAAATCCTGTAAACAAACAACTTCTTCACACAAACCGCTTTGGAATAGGTTGAAAAGTTTTGAATTAGACTTTTGAAACTATTTTTGAGATTTTTAGAACTGCTTAAGTTTTTTTTCTACACATAAATCCCCAGAAAATTCTGAAAAGACAGAGCACTTGTGTTTCCTGTTAAAACTCACTGCAGCTACATCTTTTCAATGCCTCTTGGGATATTTTGTAAGATTACATGAGGCATAAGAAGTGTAAAGCACAAAGCTAAATAATAAACCATTTTCTAAGTTCTTGGATATTCTTAAGCTTCCTGAAAGGAGGTTGTAGCCAGGTGGGTGTTGGTCTCTTCTCCAAGGCAACCAGCAGCAGGACAAGAGGGCATGGTCTTAAACTGTGCCAGGGGAGGTGTAGGTTGGATATTAGGAAGAAATTTTTAAAGGAGAGAGTAATCAGACATTGGAACGGGCTGCCCAGGGAGGTCGTGGATTTACTGTCCCTGGAGGTTTTTAAGATGAGACTGGATGTGGCACTTAGTGCCATGGTCTAGTAACCACGGCGGTGTTGGATTGAGGGTTGGACTCGATGATCTTGGAGGTCTTTTCCAACCCGGTTGATTTGATGAGTCTGTGATCCCCCTTTACAACCATTCACAGAACTAGACTGGGTACAAATTTAATAATAAGCTTTCACATAATCAATGAAATGTGAAAAACTAAACACCTCTTCAAAGCATGTATGCTACAATCTACCTTTTACAGATGGAGATATAGATACTGTTACTTCAAGGCTTAGACAGCAGTACATCCTGGCAGAGCTGCAATTTTACTGAGTTAGAATGAGATCATCTATATAAAAAGAAGTGGAAAAGGAAAAGAAAAAAAATTAAAAAGGGAAAAAAAAAAGAAAAACTAAAAGGGAAAGGAAAAGAAAAAAATGAAAATATGAAAATGAAAAGAGGAAGTATTGAATACAAAGTACTATTTAGAACTGAATTCAAATAATGTTGTGTTTGAAGTATATTAGATTTCGAGGTAAGAATAGATGATGTTTTTGGATTTTGAATGAGGGGTCACTGATACCATCAATGATTGGGAATAAACCCCTCACACCCGCATCTCCCCTCCCCCATAATAAACTAAAAAAAACCAGACTAACAGGAGTCTTGTTCAGGTGATACTCTCTGTGCTTCCTAAATGCCTGTTTGTGTACCCAAATTATTGCTGTTATAATAATTTCTTCTTTCCTATTACTAGACAGTACCTCATGCAACCTCACTTTTATTGTAAAATTTTAAATGCAATTTGAAATTTTATGTGTTGGCCACTGATTTTTAAAATCTGTACTTCCATATTGTTTAAAGAGTCTCTAAGTCTGTCTACATCACCAAAGATTTCATACTTCATTCTCAAATTGAGTAAAGCAGCTTTTAGAAGTTATATTGCCATATATTATATAACGTAAATTTTCTCATATGTCAATACAGCAAACACTATGCAAATGATAAAATTTAATGTGACATACTTTGCGTCAAGATCTTTATGGGAAAGGAAATAAACCTATTTTCTCATTTGACTGCTTTATTTGTTAATTATTGCTTTCTCTACCTTATTGCTCCGTGTAGCTATCTATGCTTAGGCAGCAGGACTTGAAAAGTTTCCATTAGATATAAAGACATTTTAGAAAGGTTGCAATTCCATAAGCTGCAAATCTTTATTGATTATTGCTTAGGAAGATCTAAGTAACTATTGAACACCATTTCTCAAGTCTTTCCTCAGAAGACTAAGCAAGTTTGGTTCTATTACAGGCGCCAAATGTAATTAAAAGACCTTCAAGAACTAAGCAGTTAAACAGCATTATTAGAGATTTATTTTAATTCTCTTTTTTCTCCCTCTTTTTCTCACATCCAGTTTCCTTCTCTACATCAGTAATTTTTAAATAGAAATAGACAATACCAATGTGTTGGGAATTTTACAGATTTAATATTGATAACAAAGATGTCAGTTTTTGCCTACAGCCCTCCCTTCACTCTAGAGATTGCCTCAAGATATGTTTTCCTGGTCTCAGCTACCCAGAGCACTCTGGCCTTGTTCATTCTCCTTCCTCTCTGATGATGTTTTGCCTACCAGACATACTCAGGGACTTTCAGTTCTCAGCCTTCCCCGCTTTAGAATATAAAGGAAAATGTTTTTTGGATGAGACTGGCTAGCCTTGGTGAGGCCCTGAGGGAAACAAGTTGTTCTGTTGGAAACTTCACAGATTATCCTACAGATATGGTGTAACTAAAATCAGATTTTCATGCCTTATAGTTGCTTACTATCGCTTACACAAGATACATAAATATTACATGCACAGTGACTAACAGAGGCAATCAGATCGAATCTGGAACGGTGTTGCATTAATACAGGATTCTGTTATCCTTAAGTATCTCAAATACTATTCCAGCGTCAATAGCATCCTCTAAGATAAAAGTTACTGCTCAAAGTGAATAGCAACTGGCAGCAGAATCTGTCACTTACTGTCTATATAGCCTAGGAACTTGAAGTACATTGACATTGCTTTTGATCTAGAGGTTCATTAAAGGAAGAGAACAAATCAGGGATGCTTTATCACTTCACTATTTCTTTTATGATGTTTTATAAATAAATGGAGTCTCTCATCACGTTATCCTAAGCTAACCTGCCAGCTGATGCATTTTCTTGTTGTTCTGGTGTTCCAGAAGGAGGTGGCAGCATGCATTACTCTCTGAACCTCTGCACGCACTTAGGAACTAACAGAAATTAAAAACTGATGTCGGTGCAAACTGAGGTGGTGTCTGCATATTGCTGCAATCTAATGCTGATATGAAGCATCAAGAAAGTGCCATGGTGTTTAGGGAGATTGCTTCCTCCATGGTCCAAGTCAAACTGTGACATGGCAGAGATAGCAACCTTGAGTGACTTGCTCATTCCTGCTTATGGATTGTGTCCAAGCCAAAATGGAGCATGTCTGTTTTGTAATGTTTATGAATTAATCACAATATTTCACTTATACTAAGACTTTAGATACTCTAGAGAGATCTCCTGAACAGCATCTGCTATTGAATTTACCTTTGAATTGCAATGGTATTACATGCTGAAACCTCCATCTCTGTGCCAATCAATTAAGAAAGTAAACAAATAAAAGCAACAACAGCAACAAAACCAACCAACCAAACAAAAAAACCCAAAAAAACCATGCCTCTGTAGCAACCTCTTTGTGAGAAAAAATTTCATTCTTCATGTGATTGGGAAAAAAATAGGCTATAATTAATCACAGATGTACATAAAGTTACTTTAGTATTTTTTGGCTCTGTCCTCTTTGTACTCTGAATTAAAAAAGTTCTATTCAGGGTTGAAATAGGCTAGAAAAAGCTGAAATTAGCACAACATGTGCAAATAGACAGGAATAATGGACAGCGTTGGTGTGGGAAAAAATCTACTACTAGTAAAAAAAGGAAACCAGTCTTCACTTTAAATTTGATCCAAAGTTTTCCAAAGCTTGAAACAGTTAAGTTCACAATCATTTTGATTTCAAATTTTTGGAGTACAATAGAAATAAAACTGCTAAAATACAATTATCTCACCTATTCCAGTGGCTTTTAGAAGTGTGTCAGGGTGTATTCCTTAGATGTATTACTTTTGTCATAGCAACTAAGCACCCAAAACCTTTTCTTTCTCGTGGAAAGAAAAACGGCTCCAAAACTTGTGTAGTGAACAAGTTTTTTTTTTTTTTTTTTCCTAGAATGAGGTGAAGTCATATGTCAGAAGCAGGGGTCCCAGTGGAGCAAATTGGTTCCCAAATCAATGTACTTTTGCCTGTATAGTTCACTGGTAATCCCACTGAAATCACTGAGAGAGAGACACTGACGTAGCTTTGTGTCCTTATTATATTATTTTATTTAAGAATTTCAGCAGTATTGTTTGTTCCCTTGATGTTGGCATAAATAGAAACCTATGCATATTTTTTTCTTGCTTGGTGATTGTAATAGCTACAGAACAAGTGATAAGACTGGCTTCATTTAAAGAACGTGTAGATTACTAATCAAATCAACTATAACATATTTAATGATGTCTCTGGACCTATACTATTTTATTGCTTTAAACAATCTCATTAATTATTTCACAACAAACAAGGGCTAAGGCCCAGTCATATAGGGCCATATGACTTACCATAGGAGTAATTTTTAAAAGGTCAATTATATTTAGAGGTCTGAGTGTTCTACAAGACCGTTCTTGTTAAACCTATAGATGAGCCAACACATAGTAACAAATCTGTGGTTAAAACCAACATGTTGATAGCATAATTTGAAAACAGATTTTTCCTTTTGTCTCTTTAAAACAATCAACACCAAAATAATTTAAAAATTGAAAATGAAAGAAACTGATATGCAATCATTGACCTCTGTGAACTAAATTTTGAATTATGACAGCTGCAAATATTCTGTTTCAATAAAACCATTATAAAATAACCTATGAATTGCTTTCATACAAAAATGGTCTTTCTCACTCTATGTGATCATGCTTGATTCTGTATAGGTTACTGAACAAAAAAAGATGTATTTTGCAAGAGGGCTTAAAAAGGAGAAAAGAACTATTAAAAACCCAATATTTTTCTCAGAAAAAAATAATTCAACAGTAGGAATTGTATATATTTTAGCAGTACTTAACTTCATGTTCCTCTTCTAAACGTGAAGGATGTAGTTTAGTTCAGGTAAGTCATTTTACTGAATGCTTTTCATAGAACCACTACTGCAGCAATGTAACTCAGGAAAGAAAATGAGAAAATGTCCTGCCTCAAAGTTCGCTGAAAACATCTTTCACTATGAGGTAGACATTGTCATTACAGATCAATAGGAACAGATTTGTCTTTAAAACTGGAGTGCATAGTGCTGCAAAGTACAAATCTTCCAACTGGTACAAAAATGTCTTACTAATGCAGTATGTATTCTTTTCCTGCCCTGTAGATATTTCCTCCCTATCTATAGAAAGCTGTCCCTCCCAGAATAAATGCTACCAAATTACACTGTAAAGACATTTTTTTCTTACCCTGATAATGCCATTTTTTTCAAGTTTTTCCTCTTAGCAGCAGTAGTAGAAGATTTTTTGATGATGTCTTATATTTATTGCCTGCATCTTCATTCTATAAAGGTATAATATCCATTAGTTACATTGTCATAAGATCTTATTTTTACTGTGCAGTAAATGTTTTTTCACTGCCATGACTTCTGAGGTATGGTGGCTGTTCCACTGAATGGCCTGTGTTAAATGGTGATACACTATTAATCAGTATTGAGAGGTAAGCTTGGAAATTCATAAATTAACTGTTTTCAAGACAATTTTCTATTCAGACCTCATGTTCACACTGTGAATTATTGTAATTACATGCTGTGACAATAACACATTCATAATACAGTAAAGAAATGAACTCATTTTTAGTTCATTATTTAGGGCAGTAATTCACAACCAGACATAGAAGTAGAACAATATACAGGAAGAAATTTTACCATTCACTGCAAGTTAGCAAAGAAGAAAAGTAATTCCATAAACTTTCTGACCCTTGCTCCTGGAAAAACTGCTAGCTTAGTTAAAAGCCTTTTTAAGAAATCTAAATAACCCTATTAATACAATTTATGCTTGTAGACTACTTGTAGTCTACTAGCATTTCAGAATAATCTTCCAGTAGTATAGCATTATAGGCAAGGAAATGAAAAACATATACCTCCTTTAATCTTGATATATTTGGGAATTTTTTTTTCATGTTTCCTAACAAGATATGTCTTCTCTTTATTAGAACTTGTTGTATAGATCCAGATTAATAAGCACAGACTCTCCTTTTGTGTTTTGGTAAATATAATTGATTTGTCAGGCATACAGAGAAACAATTTGTTTGATTTTAGGTCATGACCACCTTCTCCCTTATACAGGCTTTTATTCTGAACAGTGTAATGATTAATTACAGCTGCTATATTTAGTTTCTAAGGCTGACTGCTCTGCCAAGTTTTGCTGAGGTCCAGAAAAACAACTCCTTACATAGTGAGATCTCCAACAGCATAGCTTACTTGATTTCTAAAAAAGCATATTTTTAATTGTTAAAATGCTATTTTAAAAATGTAAATGATTTAATGGGCAGGTCATGGAATGCAACAATATCCAAGCTAATCAGTTAAACTAAATGCTGCAGACTTACAGTATTGAAGCCTCAGAATCTGGAATGAATGAGCAAGGAAAGCACCTGTGGACTACAGCAGAAACTGTATTGTGAGAAGGGACAAATTAGGAATCAATATGAGTATGTGGACTATTAAATGACATATATATGTGTGCCACACCTATACAGTGTAAGTATCAAACCAGAAAATATGAAAGGAATGATGCCACACTTCAGAGGTGTCCCAAATCTAACAGATGCTACTAAGGGTTACAGAGGGCAGTAGACCCTAAATCATGTGTAGAATAAGGACTGAAAAGAATTAGATCCTCATGTAAATAATAAGGTTTGAAAAGAGTTCCACAGCTAAGGGGACATCTCTCGTTTTTAATTTCTGTGTTTCTGTGATGGTGTCTTCAAAGAAGGTAAACAGCATAGGTAGAACAGGAAGAAGTCAGAGGAAGTCCCAGTTCTGGGAGTCATTTTAGCAAATTAGAGCATACATTTGGGAAGTACACCAAGAGCTCTCTGTGGCATATCACAGAGTCAGAAGAGGAGTCTGAAAGACTACAACCTGAAATGCTAAGAGTAAGTGTGCTTTGGGATTGTTCTCTAACAGAGGGAAAACAAAGTCCCACTCTAAGGAATGTAGAGGGAAAGACTGGAGATGCAGACAACTTACCTTCAGAAAATCCCTTCTGACTCCAAACTTGTAAATATTTCCTTTGTTCTGGACCTAGTGTGTTGATATAATAGAGACTAGTTGGTTTATGCCAACTGGCAGAATCCCAGGTGAATCCTCAGTGATATATTGGGAGATAAAGCATTCAAAGGATTTATCCTTTCCCATGGGTTGTTTGCCTCAGGTCCTAAACACTGGACCCTGAGGAATTAGCCTAGATGTGGGCTATTTCAGACCAGTTAGCTTTTACAGAAAATTTCTGGGACTGTCCTAGGAATGTTCAATTTGCCAAAATAGGCAGAAGCTAAAATAATGAGTGAACGCTCAAACTGTAGTGCCAAAACTGGGAAATGGCAGTAAGAGGTTGCATTCTTTAAAAGTACAGATATACATGCAAGTCCTCTGAAATTTTTCAGTTGAACACAGTTGAATTCTGAAATTACCTTTCAGAAGTCAGTCGAAAAATGTTTTTCACTGTGCAGGTCACCTTTTTTTAAAAGTTATTTAGAACAAGGACTTTATTTTTTAATTTTTTATTGATCCCAGAAAACTTTTGGTGCTTCATAATAAATATTCTATTTCCATGGAATATAAACTGAATGCTTGTTGCTTTTGTGGTCAATTTGCACTTCCTGACCAAAGATCCTTCAATTTAGTAGAAAGAATTCTGATTTCTTCTGGTAGGTTGACAGTAGGCCTCCTATAATGATTCTGAAAGAGATATGAAGCAGGACAGATATTGCCTTAGTAAAGCCACATTCATCCTTAACAGAGTTCTCAGAAGACATTCAAAAATTTTTAAAATGATATTTCAGTTCTTACTAGCTTTATAGTGGTGCAACATAACCCATTACAATATCTTATCTTTTCCTACTACTCAGTTAATATTCTGATTTTTCTAAGAACTCTGTCAGAACAGTATGAATTCTTGAATGTCTATAGGAGGCCTCCATATCAGGAACTTTTTCTGCTGTCTCTGCTAGGCTGATGGGCCTTTATTCCAGGAGGTTTTTGTTTGGAATAATTTCAAGAAGGTCATTGTGGTATAATAGCATTATTTAGACTTCATGAATCAATGAAACCACAATTGGTTTCTCTTATCCAGATGAAAAACTGAATTAAATGTCCCTAAATCTTCCTTTCCATATAAAATTGCTCCCTTTACTCCAGCCATGAATGTTGAAAGGATGTGAATTGGTGAACTATGTGATTTGTGGCATCAATAAGGCAATCTCTGTTCAGAAGTGTTCTTCCTCTTGAAAAAATTGAGGATTTGTGAGGGGAAAATGTTACAAGCTTGTGTTAATGATTGGGGGAAAATAATTCAGAGGCCAGGATAAGAATCAACACTAGAATATATTTGAATAACATGGAGCATAATAGATAGCCCTGGAGTAAACACAAGGCTGTATTTCACTCAAGAATTCAGCTGCAGTCAGAAATTGTGAGAGGTTTATGAATGGCATCAGAGAGCCTCAGAAGTTAATGCAGCCTCATACTTACAGTGACACCATATGTTGTTATTTTTAGTACACACTTTATAATTACTTCTATTTAACAATTTAATATTTGTAGCTGTAATATTTCAAAGATTAAATTGTTAATTTGAAATGCTGAACTTCCCTTGAGATAACATCTCTAAAACCACACTCAGTTCCTTATCAAATAAGATGTTTAGGGGGGTCATATTTAATGCAAACTGACTCCTGTTGAATAACTTTTAACATCACAAGAAATCGTCCTCTTTAACAAGGCTGTGGAGTGCAGTGCAACTAAACATAAGAGCAATGGTCTCAATTTTTACTTGAGAAGTTACAGATTTGTATTGGGCCCATTAGATAGTTACACAGCATAAGAAGGTAATGAAGAAAAAAAGTGTTTGCTCTGTTATGTGTTGCTTCTGTGAAATTAAAGGTATTGAATAACTACCGATGGTCTGCATTCAAAATGGAGACAATCAAAATACTCCAAATAAGTAATTAAAATTAAAAATTAATTTCTTGGAACATTCCCTTCCTTATTTCTATATATTTCTATATATTTCTATATATTTCTATATATTTCTATATATTTCTATATATTTCTATATATTATCTAAAACAAACCTCGAAGACCATGCTATTCTTGGAAGTTAACCATAATTTTTCGTGCCACGATAATATCCTTCATCAGATTTATTCTTGTCCCCTTCCCATGTGTATAATGTTTTGCAGTACAATCAGCATAAGAAATAAAACATGAGAAAAGTATTCCTGTTCTCTGAAGCAGCTTGCAGACACGCTATTTGTCTGTAACTGAAAAACAATTGTATGGAATCAGAAAAATCTCACAGAAAACTTCCACTCCATCTCTATCTGCTTTCTCTTTTCTTTGTTTTTCTTTTTCTTTTCCTTCTTTTTATTTTTTTCTTGTGTGCCCTTTACTCAGATAAAAATGAATGCAAACAAAGGGAGATCTTCAATAAATAGATATTATTTATTGAAAGGCTTCTTGTTATTCAAATTCAAAGTCTCTATTTTTGGAGCATATACAAAAGTTCTTCTTATGGAAGATCCCGCATAGCTTGGCTAAGTCATGTCCTTGTATCTCACAAGTTCCAATGAATTGGAGAAATCTTTATCCTAAGGATTATTAAGTATTCTTGTTATGCTTTGATCCTTGATAGTGGCATACTGAGAATAATAGTTAGATTGAAGCAAAGTAAAGATGACATTAAAAACAATTTAATCCAGTTCATATGTGGGTCCACCTAAGCCACAATTTGAATATTCCCTAGCAGTGTCCTTTTAAACATCTTTATGGGAAGATTTTTCAAGATTCCAGTGTCCAGGGTCACCAGGTCCTGCCCCAGTTTTGACAAGTTTTTATAAAATATAACTCTCTTACTATGTCTATTTATTGAGGCCAAAAGGATTAATTTTTTCATTATAATCATGGAAAGAACAATCAAGGGAGAAAAAAATATTCCAGTCTTGATTGCACTAATCCTTTGATAAAAACTGTTAAGTGACTACTGTTATTTGTTCTTTCAAAGCTTCAGTTTGACTCTTGCATTTATTGTGAATATTTTAAGAGAAAGTTTCAAGACAAGAGAATTACTTGGACAAAAATGATGCAACAAAATGGTCAATATTTGCTCCTGATTTTCAGATCTTGTTTTCACTGTCATTTAATAAACATTTTGTAAGTCTTAATGATAAATAGAGTAGAAGTTTGTTATCTATGAGCAAAAGCAAAGGTGAGCTGCCAAAGCCTACTGTATTAGCATTCTGATCTGGGAAATACTGAATATCAGATAAGCTATATTAGTCATACAGCTCCTACATAAGAAATTGTTGTATTTTATTTCCACATTCTAGGTTACATTCAACACGTACGTCCTCCTCCTGGTAAAGCATGGTAAGCTTATGAGGCCATAAGCTTGAATTACACTCACAGAACCTCATTGTGGTTATCTCCCCTCAGACCTCTGGTATTAATTAATGCAAGGAAGAATGCAGACAGGTCTTGTTCCTTGTCTCCATTGCATCACTGTTTGTCACTTCTCCTTTCAGAGAGACTGATGTGGCTATGACAAAACAGGTACCACATGTCTGTCTATTCTGGTAGACTTCATTTATATGTAACATATAATACACATGAACTTATGGAGATCTTCATGCTCCTACCTTCCTATTTTATGCTGTCAAGTGAAAGGGACATGCACTTGAAGAAGCCGTACAGATGAATCTTGATTAAGATCTGACAAAAGAATCAGCTGTGTTTGTGACAGTAATATTTACAGGACCAAATTTCCAAACCACTTTTCCAAATACACAGCAAAAATTATGTGCTTCCTTTTAATTCAATAATTAGGCCATCTTTATAAGGAGGAAAAAAATGCAATTCACAACTGGAACAACTTATGCTATAAATTTGACTTTGACCACCCAAGTTATATACATGAAAGAAAGCCAAAAGCTGGCAAAAAAAAATTGGAGTTTAGTCTTAACTGAGCACAGCTATCAATTAACTGAAAACTAGAAGTACAACTATAAAGTACTCCAACAATTTATGAAGGTCCTTCAGGGCATCTCAGGTCCTACAGGGCAGAAGCAATGCATTTTAACAGAGGAAACACAAACTCTTTCTAGCTTTTCAAGCTTTCTGCTGGTAGGAAACATGGTCCTTTAGGCCTGTTTTTTTAAGAACAGGAAAGTCTTATGAGAGTAGTGCCTTAGACAGAGATAGAGTAAAAATAAAGCCCACTCTTTATTCTGCAAAGGAAGAGATTGATGGCTTTTCATAAATCCCTGATCTGTAAAGGATTTCATTTTCAAACACTTATTTTTTAACGTATCACAGAACCACAGAATGGTTGAGGGACCCTAGAGGTCATCTGGATAAGCAATATGGTGCAGGGATACCTGAGATCATTCTAACCAAGGTAACTTGGATATCCAGAGTCAAGTACAGCCATGTCGATTGATACATCGACTGAGACATGGGCTCTTGTGTGATTTCCAGTGACTAAGCTGGATTTTTCAGATAAAAGCTTGGTTTTGTTAAAGAATTTCTAGAATCTTTAGCTTGTTAATCATGTATTTGATAGTTTAACGTGAGGTTTAAGAAACATGTGATCTTTTCTGGACCTAGATTTATAGGATAGTCAAGGCAAAGACTGGTGGAGAAAGGAAGCAGCCCTAAGGAGATTTAGACCTTTTTCGGATTTACTTCACATTGCCATGACATGATATATTTCCAGCTACACAGCCCCAGCATCTGAACTGGAGAATGTCTGACCCTAGGTAAAAAAATCAAAGAGCAATTGCAGCAGAAATCTATATCCTTGCAGTACTGCAGTGCACTGCAAGTAGCTTATTAACTGAAAATATGAAACATGTGGTCACTACAGACCATTTGAAGATGAATTATTTTATATATTTTATCCAATTTATGGTTTTGTAGTTATGAACAAAAGAGCTGACACATCTGTTTTCTATGATGTAGTTGTCAGTACTGGAAACTTCAGAGCAAGAAGTTTATCTCCACAGGATCACAGAATGATTGGCACTGGAAGGTACCTCTGGAGATCATGCTGCTAAAGCACATTCACCTAGAGCAGGTTATGCAGGATTGTGTCCAGGCAGATTTTGAATATCTCCAGAGGAGACTCCACAACCTCTCTGGTCAGCCTATTCTGATAGTCTGTCACCCTCACAGAATCTTTCCTCATATTCCAGTGTGACTTTCTGTGTTTCAGCAAGCTGTGAGATCATAGCCTCCCTCCACGAGATCTCATCTTCCCATCAACCTGTGAGTTGGTTGAAGCCTGAAGTTCTAATGCTTATTTCATAAAAATTAATGTTTTGTTAAATTAGTTGTGTGAATACTCAGATTACCTCTCTTTTTTCTGAGACCTGCTAAATTCTTCACATCAACATTTTCTGCAAATTAATGGAACACATTGGCACTAGGTGTTTCTTCTTGTGGTTTGCAAGGGAGCAGCCAGAGCACGGCTGGTGTATATGGGAAGGGGAACCAGGAGCCAAAGGTGACCATCATGCTTGCCAGGTGGAGGAGAGCTGGGTTGGTCTTTGGGAGAGGCCCTTGAGACCCCTCCAGGGTCTGGCTGTGAACTGAGCCACTGCTCAGTAATGATGCTGTGAGGAGGGCCATAGCATCAAAGACTTCTGTAAAAGAGCTGGGCAGTCTGTGGGACTGTAGGCAGCTCCTGGGGCACAATGATGTGAACTGCAGTGAAGAGGTCCACAGTCCCTGGGATAGCAGTGCTTCCCAACCAGGGTGCAGGTTCACCCTGAAATCTGTGTAGGCAAGATGCTGAGGAACGTCAGGAGTAGGCAGCCAGCAGGGTTGTGCTCTCCCTTTACATGCCTTTACATGCTGCCCCACGTGCTCAGGCCACCTGGAGCTGGGTGCCAAGCTCCTGGCGCTCGATGGCCACAGGGGGCTTCTCAGGGCTGCCTCAGCTGCTGGCTTTGGGAAGGCAGCTAGCACAGGGACAGGACGAGGAGCTAAGGGTGGGTGTGGCTCAGTGTGGTGTTACCCCACAGAACAGGGTGGTAAGAGCTAAGGGCCTCACTGACACCATGAGAAGCAGGGAGATCAAGGCAGTAGGTCTCTGTCAGCCAAGGAGATACAAGCAGTGATACAGCGACACAGACACTGGAGATGCCTCTGGAATGGGAACTGAGGGCTGTGGGCTTAGCTGAAGTGGGGTCCTGGGCTGTAAAAATGGTGTGGGAGGCATCCAGGAGACTAGGCAGGGTCATGAGGACTTCTTAGTGCCCTCAGGTCCCTAAGAGTCAGTTTTAATTCCTCCTCATTTTAATTTATTTGAGTGGACTCTTCTCATATGCTCTCAGACATATAAAAGAGTAGTTTCCAATCACACCACTTGGCCTTTTAGACACTTCTTGAAGTACTTCAGATATTTATTTCCAAAGTAAACAGTTCTAATCTCAATCTCTCTTAATCTCTGAGATGCCCTTGATGATTCATCATTCCTCTGCCAACTGTCTCTGCCTCTGCCTCCATGATATGTTTTCTAAGACGAGATGACCAGTACTGTAGCCAGGATGAGCCTACAGCACCCTTTGATTTATAAAAAGACAATAAAACCTTATTTATATATTTGCCCTGTATTCCTCTTGTAAGGTAGTGCCTTGTAAACTTTTCTGAATAGCTGCTGAGTGGCACTGGCAGTGGCACTTTGAGCTCTGTTGCTAACCTGAGGTCACTTTGCTGTGTTGCCATAGATGTTAGGTGCTGTGCTCTTGGTGTTAGATCATAGAATCATAGAATCAGCTGGGTTGGAAAAGACCTCTGGGATCATCCAACCCTTGATCCAACACCGCTGTGGTTACTAGACTACAGCACTAAGTGCCACGTCCAGTCTCATCTTAAAATCCTCCAGAGATGCTAAAACCACGACTTCCCTGGGCAGCCCCTTCCAATGTCTGATTATATTCTCTGTAAAAAATTTCTTTCTAATATCCAACCTAAACCTCCCCTGGCACAGCTTAAGATCGTGCCCTCTTGTCCTAGTGATAGTTGCCTAGGAGAAGAGACCGACCCTCACCTGGCTACTACCTCCTTTCACGGAGTTGTAGAGAGTGATGAGGTCTCCCCTGAGCTTTGTCTTCTCCAAGCTAAACAACCCCAGCTCCCTCAGCCTCTCCTCATAGGACTTGCGTTCAAGTCCCTTCACCACCCTCGTTGCTCTTCTCTGGACCCGCTCCAGCACCTCAATATCCTTCCTGAACTGAGGGGCCCAGAACTGGACACAGTACTCAAGATGTGACTGGCTACTAAATGAATGCAGCACCATTCACCACTATTCTCTGGGCCCAGCCATCCAGGCAGTTCTTAACCCAGTAGACAGTGCCCCTGTCCAAGCCCTGGGCTGTCAGCTTTTCCAGGAGTATGCTGTGGGAGGTGGTGTAACATCTATAGATGCTGCTCTATAGATGCTAGGGTTGCTGTGTTGCTACAGATATTTTAAAATTTAGGAATAGTTCATTTCAAGTGCACTTTTTTTTTTTTATGTATTGGCATTTACTATAATGTTGCCCTTTCAGGGCCACTGCACAAATGTGCTGTCACAGCATGTATGAACATGTGTGCCAAATTAGCTGATGTTGTAGTGGGGAACAGAGATTCTCGGTCCTCCTCCTGGTATTTCACCTGTTCCTGCTGTTCTCCTGGGACAAAGGCATCTGCCTCATGGAGGAGTCATGATGCCTCCACCCACCTGGGATACAGGACAACAGTTATGGAATAATCACAAAAGTATCATTGGGATTAGTGGATGGAGCAGGACTCATCATTTTTAGAAGACAAGAACACTCTAGCACAAATCTAGGACAATTATCCCAGTTTATCTCACTCCCTTCAGATTGGAGCAAATTGACCTCCTTTCCTTGCTACCCACAAGCATGTGCCAAGTCAGGGATGAAGAGAAGAAATTAGCTTACAGCATTAAAAAAAAAAAAAAAACAACAACGTTAATTACATAAGAAGATAGGGCAAGGGTCAAGAAATTTTAGACATTTGCTCAGGAGATTCATCTCAATTGCCAGTTTTTGGTCAAATTCTTCATGTGTGTGTGGAAATTCAGCTGGTAACATTTTAAAAAATTACACTGGTAACATTTTAAAGGAAATCTGTCTTTGGAATAGCCTGACTTTACTGTTGAATAGCTGAAATGCTTTGGATCAGCATAGAATTTTGGCAACGTCCTACCTCTGCATTTTTGTATACAAAGGGACCTGTATAGGAGCTAACAACTGCATAAATGAAAACATGGTGAAAATCTGAAAAGTTTTGATTTTTTTTTGCATTCTGAGTGAAGTATTTTTTTCATGGAGTCTGAAAATTTCATGACTTATGCAAAGTTATCTCATACAAAGGCAGTAATTTCTCATTGTTGCACCTGTTAGAGGGTAACTGAGGTTCTTGTTAAGAGATCCCTTGAGGTGGATTAGAGTGAAAAAACACTGAATGACTGGTGTTTATAAATAAATATACATATTTAGAAATATTATAAATATTATAAATAAATAATCATTTTAGAAAAATTTTGTTGCAAGAGAAAGGAGGTATGTAGATGATTTGGTTATTATCTGTAGAAATATAGTAATATAAACCATGAAAATAACACTGCAGAAAATGTGTAAGGAAATGAGAAAAAGAAAGAAAGAGAGAGAAACTATAAGAGTAGAAAGATATCACCCCCTGTGGATCCAGTGACGAGACTTTACTGTTGCAATTTAGATGTCCATTGGTCGAAGTGATGGTTTCAGTCTTGATCCACTGGGGATGTGGGAAGCCCATGCAGCAAAGAGTTCAGTGGGTTAATATACATTCAGTTTTGGGTGGAACACCCTGGTACCTCCCTCTGGGGGGGACTTTTACACTGTCTGATGCAACACTGTGGATCATACATAGAACTCTGGTGGAAGGCCCTAAAAATTGAGTCTGGGGGTATCCCAGTATGGGAAAGGGGTAAAGTCCAGACCAGTGGGGTTCTTGACTCTGAGTTGTAGCAACCACGTGTAAATCCACAAGAAAGAATCGCAGACACCACATGCAGGTTCAAGGTAAAAGCTGATCTGGTTTATTGTTACAACATGGTGGGTTTATAAGGGGTAGGAGAAGGGGGACCTGGGAGAAGGGACACCTGGACCTGGGATTGGTAAGGTAATATGAACCCCAAGGGAAGAGGGGGCAGTGGCAAAGCAGGGACAACAGGGGATTGGCTAAGACAGCTGCCTCTGGGGGGCTGGCCATGCAGGGGGCTGCCAGCACCTCTCTAGGGAGGGAAACCTGTCCTGACCATAGGAGAAGGTCACAGCACAGCCCTTCTCCAATATGGGGGAACTTTGGGCATCTTTGATGGTTTATGACACCTTCTAAGACATGACAGCTGCCTCTCACATCAGCATAGTTAGGCCAGTTTTGCCCCATCAGAAGGGTTGAACACCTTTAAGCTTATGTGTGAGTGTCCCAGTGTCTCCCCCGAGTCCCAGTTGTGTAAGGGAGGACATTGACATGATAAAAAGCACTATCCCACCTCTGCAAAGTTTGCTTCTTATCAGCCTTCTCCCTTACCTGGCTCAAAACCCAGCTTGTAGCTTCCAGAAGCGGGTGTGCACCCCCTCTGTCTTATGCGGATCAGAGGTTTCACCCCTACACACAAAAAGCTCTCCCCCTTTCCTCTGATTGGGCAGTGCAAACCTGGCCTCAGCAAAGCATTGTTCTGCTTTTCCAAATGGCTCATTGTTTGAGTAATGAACCATTAGCGTTTCAGTCTCTCACAACATCCAACTCAGATGGTCCAGGTGAACAAATGTCAAAATATACATAAAAATTATACACTTCTGAAACCCTCCCTGCTTGTCTCAGATTCCATCTAGATACTCCAGATACCTTAAAAACTTCTGAAATACCAATGGAATTAGACCCCTTGACTCTTTACCAGTGTTCTTGAAAAATTTTGTCAGAATTTGATAAGATCCTTTCTTCTTATTGCAAACTTTTTACAGTAGGTTACCACATCCTTCAGTTTTGTATTATTCACTGAAAAAGTGCCTGAATGAGTCTTTCCAAATATGTGTGTCATTGCCTGAATTGAAACTCTCCGGTGTAATTATAGGAAATGATATTTTTCCGACAAATTAATTTTGTCATCCGTTGCATTCATTTAATAATGTAATCATAAGCTTCAGACTTTCTGTACTCATCTTGACAAAGTCTTGTGTTCTAAATTTTTTATATCAAAGATGTTGCAAATGAGAAAATTAGATCTTACATTTGAAATGGATTGTTTTCATTACAAAGCTAACATTAGTGCTTAATGAGATTGCATACACATGGATACATATCAGACCATAGCTATAAACATCATAAAATTTGGTGACCTTTCCCCAGACTATTTTCAGTGGCAGCCCTATGACCTTCTTAGATTGTGTTCTGAACTTCTGGCTTCCTACTGATTGCAAAATCAGTGAATGTAATGAAAGTAAATTTTAGGATGCCATAAACTGTTTCACAAGGCAGAGATGCCAGCGTTTGAAATGTGTTGAATGCTCTAATGTAAATTATTTAGACTGCTTGCATGATGCAAACCTCTCTGCTTGAAGAAACTAATCAATTCTTCTATTTGATAGGAATTTTAATTGGATAGAATGGCCAGGGGTGCAAATATTGTTAAGCTACGTAATTCAGTGGCCATTTAATTGAGGCTAGCCTAATGTTTTCATTGTTGCTACATATGTTAGAGCAAAAGGATATCAAGATGATTTAATTGTGGATCTTACAACAGCAAAACCTTAAGCCTTAAGCAGCATGTGGAAAATATAACATACATGTCTCAGAGATAATTATATAGTCTTGAAACAGTATGGCATTAATGCATACTCCTATCCATCACCAGTCGTGGAACATACCTTCCAATATTATAAGCAATAAAATAAGAACTTCAAATTGGAGGAAACATCTGCACAGGTCATACTTCATTGATTTGTCAATTGTTTGCTTCTTATTAGTTTCATAAGCCTTTATGCTTAACAAACATAAGTGTAAATATGCCTTTTATTTGGTTCATTTTCACTTCTGGAAATGTTTTCTCTCATAAAAAGCCTATAAAGGCCAACCGTTTAAAAACCTATCTATACAAATATGCAGCAAGCTGTGTTAAACACACATCAAGGTACAATTTTCTGCTGAAATATATCCCCAAACATTTTTGCCAACAGAGGGCTAGAAATAAACATTTAAGATAAATTAGGAAAATGTTTCTCTTGTCTTTGAAAAGGTGCATGTTTTGAGGTTAATGCATTTAGGAAAATAAAGTGAAAAGAAATTGTCCAGAAAATACGACGCATGCTCTTGAGTCAAGGTCAGATTTGCTTGCTATGAAATACGTTTTCATGTCATAGAAACTGAAGTCTTGTCCTTCCTTATAGCTCAAGAAATTGGGAGTGGTGATTATTCTAACCTAGCTATTATCTCTAGAAATAATGTTTTTGCAGAAGCTAAGTTAATGAGGTAAGGGCTGGTGATCTGCTAATTAAATATCTAAAAATAGGACTAGTGATAAATGGGGTGTCAAAATATTCTAGCTAAGGAAGAATCTTTAAGTTAGCAGTGATCAATGCACAGCTCTGATTTCATGACACT
Organism: Lophotriccus pileatus; assembly: GCA_035583135.1. Taxonomy (NCBI): domain Eukaryota; kingdom Metazoa; phylum Chordata; class Aves; order Passeriformes; family Tyrannidae; genus Lophotriccus; species Lophotriccus pileatus. Next base: position 107,231,269 of record JAWWES010000081.1, on the reverse strand, counting down.
GCATATTCATTTAATGAACCTCCCCTTTTATCTGTTAATTACTAGAACACTCTCTGGATTAAGACTATAACACATTCTTCAGAGAATCTGTGCATTGTCTAGTTCAAGTTTATTTATGAATATTTATTAGTTTGCTAGCATACCATAATTTTCTTAGCAGCTAACACATTACCTCACACTAATAAGGGCTTTTGTTTGGCATGGAAATCAATTGCTTTACATTGGAAGGGCTGTTAAAGCTTTACTGTATGTCTTTCAGAAAGGCAAAGAAATTGGGAAGCTAAATATACAGACCAGGATTTTCAAACAGGACAGGCTGAATTATACAACCTATTTGCATCACACTACATTGAGAGTAGTACACAAACCCAAATTTAATTCTAAATAGAATCATTTGGCCAGTAGTTCTACAGTAAATGGCAAATCATCTTTCCAGTTCATCTGTGAAAACAGCATTTATTCCAAATTCAGTACAGTGAATTGTGAATTTGAATATCACAAAGAGTAATTTCAAACTGAACATAATTTATTTGGATAATATTGTGGATGCTATTAGCCATTTTACTAGAGTATATCATGGCCTCCAGCACACCATTTGACTTGCAAATGTAAAAGTATGATGAAAAATAATTTGTTTCAAACTAAGGCTAGTCGGAAAACCAAACACAGGACAAATGACAAGAAGCGTAGAAAAATGTGTCATGCGGTATAAATAAAAAATCAGTACAAAACAATCAGTCTCTGGAAATATTAACTGATAGCAACACAGAAACTAGTGCCATCAACAGCAAGGATCCCATAAGCAAATTCATCCCTTCTTTGCTGACACAAGATGTACCTATGAAAGTTAACAATGTAACACCTGTTGATTTCAGTCCAATTTAAGTTATCAATTGTCAGAGCTCAAGAGATCTGAAAAAAATATTGCTCCAGAATAAAACAAAAGATATAGTTCTTGTTTTTAAACATGATTAGACCCTCTCAATGCCTTTTTGAGATACAGTTAATCAGGAGTAACCACAATGCAGACATAGTTTCAGATGCTGCATATGACATTAAATGTTAAACTGTCAGAATCCTCATTCTAAACTGTTTCAAATAGGAATCCCATTAAAGTCCTTATGATACTGTACTTGAGTACTGTGTCCAGTTCTGGGCCACTCACTTCGAGAAAGACAGTGGAGGTGCTGGAATGTGTCTAGAGAAGGACAATGAAATTGGGGAAGGATCTAGAGAATAAGTCACATGAGGAGCGGCTGAAGGAGCTGGGGTTGTTTAGCCTGGAGAAGAGCAGGTTCAGGGGAGACCGCATCACTGTCTACAACTATCTGAAAGTAGGTTGTAGCAAGGTGGGCGTCAGTCTCTTCTCCCACACAACTAATGAGGACATGACCTCAAGCTGTTCCAGGGGAGGTTCAGGTTGGACATCAGGAAGAATTTCTTCACTAAAAGGGCAGTTAAATGTTGGAATGGGCTGCCCAGGGCGGTGGTGGAGTCACCATCGCTGGAACTGTTCAAGAAGCGACGGGATATTGCACTTAGTGTTTTGGTTTAGTTGACCAGGTGGTGATCAGTCAAAGGTTGGACTCAATGATCTTGGAGGTCTTTTCCAACCTAAATCATTCTGCAGTTCTCTGAGCCTATGATTGTTCATTTCTTATGAGAGGAAAACCTTGGTTGTGAACTGGGGATAAGGAGAACCTTGGTGCATGTCAAACACTCCTACATCAACCTTTGAGCATCCCCATGTTCTTGCATTTGCTACTTCAGATATAACCACAGAGATTAAGGACAAAACATACCTATTAGACTACTCAACCTCCTGCACAACAGGAGTTAGTTTTGCACCAAGCCAAATAATTTGCACTTGACTGAAGTTTCATTTGTAATGTGCTAAAGCATATTAATTAATACATAATGCAGTAGTGGAAAGAAGCCAAATCCTATAGCAATGAAGATTTATGTAGAATAGAATACATATAGAGAGTAAAGTACACTGAAATGCTGTGAAGGAAGAAGCAGTATCAATCCGGATATATGGAGGGAAAACTTGAGTATTAGAAAAAATTACAAGAACTGGTCCATGTGAATGAAATAACTTATTTATAAGCAAAAATTCTAATTATAGAAATAGAGGGGAAACAACTACAACTTCCCTGTTACCTCAACAAATTTGTACAGAACATTTTTAATCCAAATCAGCAGTTATTTAAAATACCTTATTCCTAATGCTTGTCAGGACTTTGCTAACAAGCATTTAATTTTCCACTCTCTGAATCATCTTGGCTGCAGTATGCTTGTCTTTCTAATTGTATCTCTTCTTTGACTTGACCTAAGAGCGAGATGATTTACCACCTGTGCTCTTAACTTAAACTGTGCCAGCCTAATCGGCTCCAGATTTAATCAAGCGTTCACAATGTCAATGTTTCATTTTCACCTTTGCTTACTTTATGTGAAATGACATTGAGCACTGGTTAAGTGATTAGCTAAGATTGTCTGTGCTACTACAGATACTATCTGACTTGTTTTATTTATCAGGGGTTACTCCAGTATGCAACTACTGTCACAAGAGCTTTGGATTCATACCTACATATTTTTACTGGTGTTCTGGGATCATAAAGAAATGCAGGCTCCCTCTTCTATATTCACGTCCAACCTTAATGTGTCTGCCGTCTGTTGAATGTGAGGTATGTTGCTTGAGTGCTTTGTGGGCTACTCATACCTCAGATGTTTCCCTTCTGAACTTTGAATCACCTTCTCAGCAGCTTTTACCTCTCTCTATTGATGGTGCAGGAACACAGATTTTTTTAGCTATCATCTACAAATCTGTACCTTAATTACTTCCCAGAGTAGATTGTGCAAACAGCAACATTGTATGTACTTCATAGGCTGATTGGAAGGAAAATTATTCTGGTTTTTCTGTCACAATAGAGTGATATTCTTTCAGTAGTCATAAAAATTACATTGTAAAAAAACCCTGAAATTTCTACAACAGCTTCAATTATGCTCCTGGGACCTTTGGTTTTTATTAATACTCTAGGTAATCTTTGGCAGCACATGCTTGATTTAAATTCATTTCCTATTATATCATCCTCTGGAGTGTGCATTCACATATAGATATAAAATATAAAAATGAATATATTACATATAGTATATAGATACTACTCATCTGACAGTCTGATATGAGTGAATTTTAGGAAGGTGGAGGGTATTAATCCTGGAATGCAGTAGTCAGTCTCAAGGAATTACTGGGAATGGTATTTTACCAGTGGGACCAGGTTTTTACCTTGTTTTTGGAACAGAACTTTTCCAGCCTCTGGGCATTAAAACAGAGATGATGTCCCACAAGCACTTGCATGTTAGTTACAAGTTCTCATTGAATTCTTTCCTAAGTAATTAATTTTTTAATTCAGTGACATTAATCAGAAATTAAGAACAAAATTAATAATAAGCATTCAGCTAGATAAATCCCAAATTAAAATATGTAACTCTCTCGCCCAAACAAAACTCTAAATTCTGTTCATGTGAGATGTATCAAAAGTTAATTTGGGGCATGTGCAGTAGAAAAAGAACAAGAAAAAGAATGCTAAGGACAACACTACTTTCTTTTTTCTTAGTCGTTAGACAAATATTTAATATGAGAATATTTGAACTCTCAATCCCCTTCAAGTACTTGCCATCAGACTAACAGGTAAAGTTGGTAACAGGTAAAATTCTTATGAATATCCATTTCAACTCAGATAACCCTTCTCATATCAATGTTTAACAACTGGATCAGAAGAACCCTTTATCTTTCTCTCTGGGGCAATTAATATTTAATTAGGACACATGCAACAGAATATCAAGTCAAGAAAAAGCTAGGGTGTTAGACACAGCTGATCCATGATAATTGTCCAGGTGAGCTGTTTAATCCAAGTAAGCACTAGGTAATTTGAATTAGTTTAGCCCTCTTTTCACTGCACTCTGAACTAACACTGATTTCTTTGTGTTTGCTACAGAGGTAGAGCGTGCATGCAAACACGTATATACACCAAATAGGTTGGTGCAAAGTACCCTTTTACACAGTAGTGCATCTTTGTTCAGTTTCCTCACTTATGTTATCCTAGTACTCAGCCCTGATACTCAAACTTAGTATTGGGAGAAAAGTTTTATTCAGTCATACTTCACCACTTTGGTGATCCCAAATGTGCCAAGCTGTATTCAAATTTAAATCTGTATTCCTTTAGTTTCAGAAGCTGTGAACTGCAGGAATATGGTATATCAAATAGAAATGACTTTCGGAATACTCAATTGAAAATTATACGTATTCTAAAATTAAGACCCGAACAAGTTTTCTGATGTATAATTAACAGATATAGTGTAAAAATAAAATGTTCAGCATGTGTCTTGAATTCTGTTATCTCACTCCATTTTCTAAAAAGAGAAGAATTGAAGGAAATTCTTAAAACAACATAAGGTAATAGAAAAGAATAGAATAGAATATCACAAAATGTCGATGATTACCAAAGGTAATTTGCAATACAGTAAAAATTGTCTTTTTATTAATAGGTACATTAATTTTGCAAAACTCCAGAAACGCCAATACAATATTTTTAGAAAGTAATAGAAAAATATTTTTCTTTTGTAGGATTTACGTATATCTTTTATTCCCACTATATCCCTATCTTTTTATGCCCCATACTTTTCAGGCTGTAATAGAAAAAATACCATGAGAGTATAAAAAGGAAATGTTCTGAACTGCTTAGTGTATTATCAGAAATTGTGTGATTCATGATTTTGCTGACTAAACTCCACAGGCTAAAAATATGTGAAAGGTGCATAATCGTGGCCTCCTGGAATATTTATTCATATTAATGTAGTGCACGATTAGAAATTACTTTGTACATGTCTATTTCAAACCAGTCATAAAAAAAAAAGGAATGAGGAAGCTAATTATAAATAATTTAATGAAGCACTGTCAATTGAAATAAGAAGTTTTGTATGCGTGTAAAGGTGTTTAACTTTGCCAGGAGGGCTTCCCATATACACAAAGGAACTATATAAACAAATATTCTGCATAGGCTTGCAAATAGTTGATTAACTATTCACTTTTCACTGAATGTGAATTAAATGCGTTTAAACAAGAAACAACTATTCTAATATATTGTGGTGGGTTGACCTTGGCAGGTGCCCACTCAGAGGCTTTATTACTCCTCTTCCCAGCAGGACAGCGGAGAGTAAGATGGAAAACAACTTGTGGGCTGGGATAATGCTGCTTATATAAAGCAAAAGCAAAGCGAAAGTTAACACGGTTTATTCTCTAATTCCCATCAACAGTGATGGTCAGACACTCCCCAGAAGCAGGGCTCCAGCACACATAAACAGTTCCTCAGCAGGCAGCCACTGGAGACAACGAATGTTCCCCTTTCTGCTTCTTTCCTTAGCTTTTATATCTGAGCTGACGTCATATGGTACAGAATATCCCTTTGGTCAGTTTGGGTCAGCTGGTCTACTTGGGTCATTTCCCAGGATTATGCCCTCACCTGAGGAAGGAATGTTACAGTGCTGATGCTGTGCTCAGCAGTAGTCAAAACACTGATGTGTTTTCAGCACTCTTCTGGCTGCCAGTGCAAAGCACAGCGCTGTGAGGGCTGCTATGGGGAAATGAACTCCAGCTCAGCCAGACCCAATACGTATATCTACATGTAATAACCATTTACTATAGCTATAGAAACTGTGGTATACTGTTCACTGAGTGTGTGCAAACATGTAGTGGGATTTTCGTGGCTGGGTTTTGGTCGTGAGGGGGTGCTACAGCGGTGGCTTCTGTTAGAAGCTGCCAGAAGCTTCCTCTGTCTGGTAGAGCCAATGCCAGCCGGCTCCAGGACTTCGGGCCCCTGGCCAAGGCTAAGTCAATCAGGAGCAATAGTAACGCCTCTGTGATAACATGTTTAAGAACAGAAGGTCATGCTGCAGGAAGAATTCCAGCCAGCCCATGAGAACATGGGAACAACAAGGTAGACACCCAGGTCAGTGCAGAAGGAGGCGCAGGAGGTGCTCCAGGCAATGGAGCTGAGATCCTGCAGCCCCTGGTGCAGAGCATGCTGGAGCAGGTGGATGCATGAAGGAGGCTGTGACCCCATGGGAGGCCCAAGGTGGAGCAGGGTCTTGCCAGACACCTGCAGCCCAAGGAGAGGGAAGCCCACGCTGGAGCAGGTTTTTCCCAGGTAGGACTTGTGACCCCTGTGGGAGATCCACGGCAGTACAGCTCATTGGTGGAGGATTGCACCCCATGGAGAAGTGACCCACAGGTCAGCAGTTTGGGAAGAACTGTTGTCCGTGGGATGGACTCATGCTGGAGAGGTGTCCCTTGAGAGGGACCCCCATGGGAGCAGGGAAAGGACTCCTCTCCCTGAGCAGCAGCAAAAACAACAATGGACTGTAACTCCCATTCACCATCCCCCTGCACTGCTGGGGGGAGGAGGGAGAACATGGAAGAAAGCAGGAGTGAGTGGAAGGTGTTTTTAAGACTGTTTTGTTTCTCACTCTTTCGCTCTTATTCCATTAGTAATACATTTAAGTAATATTCCCACTTTGAGTCTGTTTTGCCTGTGAAGATAATCAGCAAGTGACCTCTCCCAGCTGTTATCTCAGCTCATGAATCATGAATAGCTGTTTTTTTTTCTCTCCTCTGTCCAGTTGCAGAAGGAGAGTGAGAGAGCGGCTTTAGTGGGTACCTGGCATCTGGCCAGGGTCAATCCACTATAGTACAATATCAGGATTAGGGTATATAGCATTCTCCAAAGTCACATATGTGATCTTCTAAGGTAAAGACAACTTGCATTTAAAAAAAAGGTGATAATTAATGTGTTCCTTTCAGGTGATTATAAGCCTCTATTCATTATATTAGAGGTTACTGCTAATAAGAAAGGTCACTGCCGATATCCAAGGGTGATAACCAGGGCCAGTACTGGTTATTACAGATGTGCCCATAGCTTTCTGAATACACTGGTACTGAAGAGCTTATCTAACTCCTTACAATTTTTACAAAGAGTTTAAAGATTAAAGAGCCAAGAAAATTATTGTAGATGGTTTCCGTGCCAGCAGAAAGCCTGACACAATTATCTACCAGGTACAAATTGTACCACACATCTCAAAAGAATGCTATTGCAAAGATCCACTGTTTGGGGTCATTCCCAATACTAATTCAAGGACAATCCATTTGTAGGAAAAAAAAGAAGATTCAGGCAGGCTCAGTCACATTCACCATAGTAAATATTGCTTTTATACTTCCACTTCTTAAGGGATCAACTATGAAAAGGAAGACTGAAAGCTGCAAAGTATTGCTCTGTTTGGAGCAGATGTATAAATGGAATCAAAAAGAGTGAAGCTGAGAGATTTCCCATAACACAGAGTGCATAGAACAGCTTGTCTGAGCAAAGCAGCAACACAAAATATTCATAAAATGTCAAACTTGGTCTAGTTGCTTAAAATACATAATTTCTATTACAAAGGACAATTAACACTCATTTTCATTCCAGTTCCATATAAAACCACACCTTTATCAAGTTTTACTGTCAAAGAAGGTTTCTGTCAAACTTCTGTTTTTTGACACATCAGCATATATTGCTACAATAATCAAGGTAAAGAAATGTTTGAATTTTTTGTGGTTGAGGAAAAAAAAAAGAAAATATTATGGGAATGGTATAATGTACTGATAACAAATAGAATTTCAAAGTTCCAATGCAGCAGAGGTACTTGTCTAAGAAATTGAAGGGAACTTAGAGGAAAGACGGGGTAAGACTCTTTACAAGAGCATGTAGTGACAGGACAAGGGGGAATGGGTTCATACTGAAAGACAGTAGGTTTAGATTAGGTATTAGGAAAAAAATCTTTACTGTGAGCTTGGTGAGGCACTGGAACAGGTTCTCCAGAGAAGGTGTGGATGCCCCATCCCTAGAAGTGTTCAAGACCAGGTTGGATGGGGCTCTGAGCAACCTGGTCTAGTGGAAGGTGTCCCTGTCCATGGCAGAAGGATTGGAGTTAGATCACTTTCAAGGTCTCCTTCTAACTAAAACTATTCTGTAATTCTATGATGCTATGAAATTGTATTTTCCAGCTTTCTTTTGCCATTAATATTTTAATCTATTAATAAGATATGTACTTTACATGTGAGTGTATGCTTCTTTCTCCATTGTGTTTGCCTTAACGTGGATTAAAGTTTTATAGAAACTCCACAGGCATTTCTGTGGCCTGTATTTATTAAAGTTTTGCCTTCAACAGTGCTCATGAAAGATCAATGGTGATTCAGGCATGAAATTTTGTGCAGTGAGAAATCTAAGAAATTTACTAAGAATTGTAATAATTTCTCATGCTCTAAGGAGCACTCAGTTGATAGAAAGCTGATCAGTCGTATTCTTGTGTGAATTACGACAGTCACTGAACACAGGAATATAGTGTGGACTAAAAAACATATTGCCAGTTTTGACTGGAGTGAACTGGAACAGATTCTCACCCGTCCTGCAAAACAATTTTTCTTGAGTAAACAAAGCATACTGCTCTTAAGTGAACTGGCTGGTTCAAGACATATAAATAGATCAGATTTCTTCCTAATGCAATTCACAAAAGATTCAATAGGATAGAGAAAAGCAACATAAATGTCTTACAACTTTTCTTTGCTTCTACATCAAGTTTTCTACTGTGCTTATCTGTATTTTGAGATCACTCCGCTGCATCAATTTAACATAATTCTGCCGAAGTATTAAGATAGATACTTATTTAACACCTGTGTCCCTGGATTTTTAACACGCACTGAAAGCAAGTCAGGGAGATAAGACTATAGCTGCTGATATTCCAAATTACTGTGCAGTGCAGGAAATGTCATTTAGTCTTAATCAAGAATGGCTTGTCTCACCAACATTTGGATTTTTTATCTTTCAAACTAAATTTCATCAGTAATACTTGCTGGGTTAGGACTGTTTTTTTTAAATTATCAGGCCAGATTTGAAAAATATCTTCACATTCCTATAGTTGGAGGTGAGGTCTAAGGGGTCTGTAAACTTCACAAAATTACATAAAATGTTCAGATAAGCCTGTGAAAACTGCACATGTCTAGAAACAGGGCACAGCCAGGTCAGTGGAAGAGAGATGAACACCAGAAATCCTCTTTTGGAACTTGATTAGAATATGTCAGGCAAATGGGAGGAGATCTACATAAACATTTCATCCAGCCTGGAGAGAAGTGCTTCTTGATTTACTCTGCTGACAGAGAGAGGACAAGAAAGAATGAAAAGCATATGGAAGGTTTTATTGAGAGATGTCAAGAATAAGCTTTCCTTAGTAGTCTTTTGATGAGTGTCACTACCCCAGAGTTCTTCCTTATGGTATTTCTGCTATTTGCCATTTCAGAGTAGACTCTTTGGCATTACTTACCTCATGCAGGGGAGTAACTAGCATTCAGTCAGATCTTCCTCATGCTTACCCTTTCCCAGGCTTTCTGCCTTTTATCCTGAGTAGAGGCCTATAGCACTGAAGAGCACAGTGCTTCACATGTGGGCTTACCCTCTGTTCCAGTCACTTCAAACAAGGTTAATGTTTCTTCTATCTCACTCAGAGTTGTTCCTCTGCAGTTATCTTTCCTCTTAAGGAGCTAATGAGAGTTCCTACCTTTTGTTCTTCTTATTTTCCTGAGTGACAGAACCTTTTTCAGCCTTTCATGATGCCTGTGAGGCCATCTTTCTCCCTATCCTTTCTAAGGACAGTGAACAAAACACCACCATTCTAGGCATCTTCATAATCTGCTCTAGATTCTTCACTTTAATCTCATTTCCTCATTATGAACATACCCTCTTCAGGTGTCATCAACAACAGTATATTTAAGCTACTTTTTAAGACTTATTTCAGAGTTAACTTTGTCACATAGTGACAGATGCTAACAGTGGACTGCTATCCCATAGCAACCAACAGATGTCATTAATGTCATTATCTTTGGAAGGACTGTCTTTCTGGCAACATGAAGGAAAATAAAGGGTGCAAGAGTATTAAAGACTTATAAAGCTATCTGCATTTCATATTATTGAGAATGGAATGGAAATCATGCCTACAAAGGATGCAACCATCAAACCAGGCATGAGGAAAAGTCAATCTTTTAATGCTTCGGCATGAGTATAAGCCATGAATGGAAAATAAAATAATAATGTTCTCAAATAGCTCAGAACCGTAGCACTTTTCTGTTGGTATTGGGAAAAAAAACCACAAGGGAATGAGTAATGTCTATGTTTGCTTCCAGAACACTGCAACTGCACGCTGTCCTTACTCAGAACAGACTGTAATTACGGAGTTAATCTTTATGCTATTTTAATTGTGTGCCCCCAGCAGGCTGAGGATTTTTGGTATTGTGCTATGAGTGTCACAGCTGAAATAAGTGTTCCTTCACGATTACACCTACTCTTGTTAATCTTGTCACTGAAACAGAGATGGAGTTGAGTTCAGTGGCCAAATTACATCAGTAGATTTACTTTGTAATGTTCTGCATATATTCATATTTAATTCCAGTGGAATCCAAAATGCATTCTAAATACTTAATAACATTGGTTTGACCCCCAATTAGGTGATGCGTGTCCACAAGTAACTGTGAGATACAGCATGTTTTCAGTGTTTCATTATCTTCTCTTTTTTTTTCAGTTGTCTCTCCACTACCTGCTCAACAGACAGATGAGTCTCTTATCAGAAGTAACAGATGGCAGAGCCAGTCTGTTTGAATTTTCCAACATGCAACTCATAGAACATTTCTGTGAATTTTGTTAAAGTGCATTATATTACAGCACAATTGGGAATATAAGCAGGGGGATAGCACAACTTCTGTTCAGGAGTGTATTTTTAAACCTTGTCAGAGTTCTGCAATGCAAAGGCTGTATTTTTTAGCTCAAAGAAAGCAGACTGAAGGTTAACTGACATTGTCTTCAGTCCCCCTCATTTCAATGCCAAAAGGAGGTTTCAGAGGATGAAATGAATTGTCTTCAGCATATGTGAACTGGGGGAAAATATGCCCTTTGATTTACTGAGAACTTAATGGCACTCAAATGAATCAGACCACTGCAGAATTTTATACTATTCATGGCCAAGAGATGGACCAAAAGGTTACTCTCTGTAGATTATATAGCTAACAGAAATGTGCAAGTGTTCCTTGATGATATACACACATACATACACACATAAATATATATACTTTTTTTTCTTTTTTCAAGATGGTGGGCAGGTGGTGGCATGATATTAATCAGGAAAAACATTCCTTAATATATTTTTGATGAAAATTAGCATGGAATAACTAACCTGGGCTTTAAAAAGCAATTGTTAATACACAAACTACACATTGCATTGTTGCTCTGTAATTTCTTATACTGTGATAGTACCTATAGGGCTCAACTAATGATCAGCTTGAAATATGGAAAAAGTACAAGCAGCCTGGTCTCAAGACAAACACAAACATGAACACACAGAGGTATTTTTGAGACAATTATGTTTCTTTTATTATGGAGAGAGCTAGTAATAAAAACAGGTCACTCATATTTGCATGGACTTTTTTTGATATGTTCTGATATAAACATTGCAGAAATATACCAAAATAAAGGGATAGACAATATTGGTAAAATGGATACTATAAATACTGGTGTCAAACCAAGTGTAATCAGTAGTAAATTGACTTTGTCTCACTGTGGAGTATTTGGAGGTTTCAGCTACAAACTCCATCATTCCTATAGTGACTATGCAAGCTGTAAATTTGTGCTTTGACTAAAGCTTTTTGGTAGATCAGAAAAAAACGCATTGAATATAGCAAAATTTCAGCCTCTTTTTATCCACTCAATCTCCCCTATGGAAAAATTATTAGAAATCATTTAGACTATGAAGACTCCTACCTTTCTTTAGCTTCACTCTCAGAGAAGGAATGGAGAGTGTCTGAAGTTTGTTGAAAATTTTAGTCTGAAATGAACACAGATGGGAACCAATTTCCATCCAAGAGGTAAAAATCAAGTAACAAATAAATTTGCTAATATAAGACATCAACAAGGTTTGGTTGATAATATAAAGCTTGAAAAATTATTCAAATGCTGTAATAAAAAGAGACTTTCTAACTTCTAGTTCTTCATGAGATGTCTTAACATATGCTAAAGGTGAGACTTTAAAGTCTGTAACTGCCTGATTTGATCCATATGTTTATAACAATGGAATATAATTTTTTAAAAAAAGGAACTACAAATGGAACAAGACAAAAAGAAGCAGTCTTAGCCCCTGGTACGAAGTCACCCTAGCATTGCTGTTTTCACAGTCTTATTACATACTAATACAGGGTCTTTTTCACCAGCTATTTTTGGCTTTTCAATATGTATCTAAATCCCACTAAAATTGCTTTCTTTTCTTATCAACACAGGAAAAATAGTGAGCAAAGTGTTATCTGCATGTATGTGTTTTTAAGCTATGTGTTTCAGTGCTGATAAGCAGAGATGCATTGACTATGATAAAAAAAGAAATACCAGGAAAGATGTTGCTTGTTCAAACATTTCTGAAAAAAAATCACAGCTTTCAGGCTGAGATCTTCAAAGATAATGTTTCAGAGTAATTGAAGAACTTGAAATTATATCTTTCTTAGAAACGCATAATCAATTACAACAGGTTAAATAAAGTCATTGTACCTATATTTGTAGCTAAAGTGAGACAAAATTTATACAAGTTAGGTTTAACTAATTTGTTTGCAGTTAGAGATATGCCAACACAGCAGGTGATACACATTTATTTTTGCAGGCAAAAAACAAGATTGGCGATGTTGTAACAAACACAATTTCTGAGGTTATTCGGGCTGTGAAAATGAGTACTTTGGAAGCCCTCTGTAGCAGCATCTAAACATTATGTGTATCAAAGTCTGCTGTGAGATATTATCCACTTAAGGGACATGTTATTAAAATTTATATCTAGGGTTGCTATTCTTATATATTTAAATAATTGGAAAGATACTTCTATATCCGGTGACTTGTCAGGTTCTGCCAAAGCTACCAAAATAAACACCTTGGCGAAATAAGCTGTAGAAATTTTGTATCCTGTTATTATTGATCAGAGAAATGAATTTATGGACTACTCTTGCAGCAGTAGGTACAACATGAAAAGTTTCAATGACTACTTGGTTATCTCCAAAAGACGTCAAAGCTTGCTGAATATGAAAAATTAGGCTTCTGAAAGTTATCAGAATATTCAACACAGTTTATAATGCATGAGCACTCTATTATTCAAACTTGATCAAAAGTTATCAGTGAGAAAATCCTAATAAAAAAACAATAATAAGGAAAAAATCTATCCCAGTGATACTGGAGGCCATCAAAATATACACAGCTAAAGCTGTTGAAATGTCAGGGAAAACAGCACACTTTTTTCCACTGTTTGACACACAGATTAAATATTCTAGTCCCTAGTCAAAAATTCAATTTCAACTGAGTAAGAGATCTGCTGGAACAAAGGGAGTGAAATGTGACTGAAAAAGGGAAGCTCCTGGCATGTATTTCCATGTGTCTGAAGAGACATGGTTTATTTAGCCTACTCTTTTACAGCTGCACACTGGTTAAAAAGTAAAGGTCTACAGAACAGACTTTAAATAAACTTTTTATTAACAGCGGGCAATAACATGGAATTGTGCAAATGAAAAATTTGTTTCAATCTGTAATTGACTAGATTTAGGCAAATCTCACTGAAAATCTGAGTGTGAGATCAAATTCTCCCCTAGTTTGCCAGATTAGGAAAAAGGATAAAAAATTTCAGAGAATACACATTGCTACAGGTGTTGAATATACATCTCACTCTGTTACGATGGTTTGTGTTTTACAACATATGATGTGAAAATTTGCTTTGATGAACATTACAGTTGTCTTCATCTATTGTGGAAGGATGCAATGGGAAATGCAGAAATGCTGATGTAAAAGGTGGTCATTCTTTCATTTTTAGGTGGTTCTACTGCTTTAGTACAGCAGTTGTGCATTAATGCACAGAGTTGTTAGCAGTTGCAGTTCCTAGTATTTAGAAACGTTAACTTTGTTAATTTTATCTCCAGGACATTGTCTATAGTTCATCATTAACTAAGGTTGACTATTACCTACTTCCTTAATTTTAATACTAAACATTTGTTATAGACAAATATTATAATTTAAGGTAATTTGCTACTTTTTGAACTTGTAAATTGAAGAATTCAAAAGTTGAAGAAAACTATTGCTGATTGTTAATTATTAGTACTTACTTTTACTAGATAGCTGAATCATCTGATAACAGTATTGCTAAAAGCTTTTTCTGAGTACCAAACATGGAAAAGTAATTGGAATATCTGGGAGTTCTGCAGAACTCTGAAAGTAAAAGCTTATTTTTAGCTGCAAACTTTGGCTTCTCTGAAGTCAGTTTTTACCTCCAATATCTGAATGCTTTTTCTCTGTAGGTGAGACTGGTGACACACAGATGGAACTCATTACCTGCAGTGCCACATGCTGCTGCGAAGAGAGTTTAATGAGGGTGAGAAAAGTGGCTCAGACTTTTACCCATTTTCTTCCATCACCAGTCATCACGACAGCTTCTGGAGGTGTGACAGCTAATACCGCTTCTGGATGTGGAGTTGCATGTAGGGATTGCACTACATATCTCCCTGAGAAGGCAAAGCTATCAAAGCAAGTGTGCCTGTTGAATATATTAGATAGTAAAACATTCCAATGCAATTAGCAATTTCCTTAAAATAGAACATAACTGATCTTCTTGAGAATAATTGTTAATAAGAATTTAAAATATATTTAAACCTGGTCATCTGAATATAGATTAAGTATCCACAAAAAAATTCTAAACCCCTTTATTAAGAGATAACAGAACAATATTTTTAAAAGTGACCAATTAGATGCAGAAAAATCTATTTTCCCCAGCACTAACTTTGAAAACAATGTTCAGGTTTACTTTAGAAAGAATAATTTTTCTTAGACACAGGGAATACTTGTAGCAGTTGAGGACAATATCATGATGAGATGCTCTAGGTTAAATACCTTTAGGTATTAAATTCCTCAGCACTCTCCATGTTTTGAACTTGAAGCAGGATTGTTTGTTCTCTTGTAACTGACAGCACTGACCTGGCAAGGCACCTTCTGACACCGCTGCTTCTTCCTACCTGTAAAACTCTGTTTCAGCAAACCCAGCTAAGCAGAGTTTGGTTTCCTTAGGAGGGTTGTCCTTAGGTTGCTTCACTTTGATCCAGAAGCTTTTTGTTTTTTCTCTTTTGTCTTTTCTTTAAATATAAAAATGGTACACTATTTTTAAATTAACTTCTGTTTGATTCTGTAGAAGCATTGACCTTTGCTGAATCAGGCATGGAGACCTTTTTTTTATTCTGGTTACAGCTGAGAACTATGAAATCAGGTGTCTACCATAAACTAGAAATCAAAGAAGTTAAGAGTGTGGAGCTGTGCCTACTAGAAAGACGGGTACCTGCCCAGTAAGAGGTATTACTGCCCTGATACCATTCCAGCAGGAGTTGTAAGGCAGATGTCCTGGTCTTTCTCAGAGACAAGATATTTACTCACCAGCATGAGCAGGCATCATCCTTTCATGTAAGCAACAAGTAAGCTCCACTAGCGTGTTGCAGTGTATGCAGACAGTCTGACCATCAGTGGCTCTGCAACTCTATCTGCCTTGCACCTATAGACATCTCCATAATTTACTCTTGGTGCTGAGATAATTACTGAAAGTGAGAAAGGGGAAGTGAAATAAATGCCTAATTAAGGAACTGAAATGAACATAAAAAAACTAACGAGGTATTTGGTGGAAACTTTCAATTCGTACAGAGGAGCTACTTGTGTAGTTTTAAATTATTTATGAAACAATAATCTCTGCAAACTTGGAACATGTCCCATAAAAATCTCTTTAAAACTGGCATGCATTAGATTATGCAGTAACTATCTGTGTGCAAGTCCAGCTCCAGGGAGTGGTAAGATGTGAACTCCCTAAAGAGAGAACTTGAAGAGAGTCTGTTTTAAAAAAAAATCTATTATTAAGAATTTTTTTTTTCCAAGTACAGTTTTTTTAAATCTCATTTTCTTTCTATTCAGGCTGAATGGAGCTACATCTCTTTTTACATTTGAAGTCCTTGACATAGCACAAGGTTTGACCTCAACTTCCTTTGCTTAAATCTTTCCCTCTGTAGTTTCATTTCCCATCATGCTGGCAAATAGGAGTCTGGACCATGTCAACATGCTGCCAAGTAAAGAAATTTTCAGCTCTTCACTCTTTTCTTTTATCCTGAAAGAGTTTGATGTTTGCTTCACCTACATCTAGGAAGATATGACTGATACATTGTCAAGAAAGAAGGGTTTTTACTGCCTTACTTGAGCATGCTGAGAGTGTTTCCTGGAACACCACTTTATGCCAAGTATAAATACAACCTAAAATCTCCTCACTTGGTTTACTGGTGAAGATTTGATAATGAAGATAGGAAATATTTGTGAAGAGATAACAGGTCAATGCAATAACGGAGCAGCCTATCACTGACTACATATTTTTGGCTTCAGATTTTCAAAGCTTATAGAAGTGGGCACATGCTGTTACATGAGCGACCAATCTGCTCCATTAGATACCTTCTTAGGAATAAGGAGAGGGGAAGGGGTGATGTGACAAGCATTATGGGCTCCCTTTATTTTACCCAGGCAACTGCAATTATATCTTTTGGGATAAGGGTTCAAAATAGATTTTCCTAAATCTATGCGATCATTTTGTGATCAAATTGGTATGTCATAGAATGCTTTGAGGAGCAGAAAAAAACCCAACCTGTCTGCTAAGACTCTTGTCTTAGCATTTTTTACTCACACTGTTGGGGAGAAGATAGAAAACAAAAGAGATCACTACCACTAGTGACTGTGTTCAGCAGAACAGGGTAATAGTTAGGGAGATGCCTGAAAAGACCTTCCACCAAGAATAGCACTATAGAAGAAAGAGAAATGGGAATAGAGGAAAAAAGTGTAAGAATAGAAAATAGGAGTGAATAAACACACCACAGTGGGACAGAAGAAGAAAATTATGGTCTTTGTTATTGCAGGACAGACAGAAAAGGGTTTCATGTACGGAAAATTCTTGGTTGAACAGTTTTCTATTTGGGACAAAGAATCTGATTTTCAGAAATTTTCAGCATTCACAACCATTCATTAGAAATGTAATTATCAGCTAGGGCTTGGAAAAAATGTTCTTGTCTGTCTGTTTCTATTCAGTGGCTTTGTACAAATTAGCCCAGATAGTGTAGCAGTAGTCCTTTGTTCTTGTTTTTAAAATGTTTTGGAAAAGGAAAATCATTAGTGTGAGACAGCCTGAAGCTCAGCTTCAAGATTCCCAGTGCCCTTTGACTTTGTCAGGACAGTCTGATGGGACATCATCATCTACGTTATGCAGCTCTCACTTGAGAAATAAAAATGCTTTTTCCCAATAAAATGAAAAATAAGGTGAATTGTAATCACTTTACACCTTAATTGCCTTGCATCTGACTCCCTCAGGACCTACTGAACCCAGTGAAACCTTATGCACTGCAGTTCTCATATTTTGACGTTGTTCTTTCTTTCCCATTACCTAATCCTTCAGGAAAAATAAAATGAAAAATAACAAAGACTACATATTGTCGTCTTACACTGCCCATAAGCTCTGTTGCACATTCAGCAAACATTTAATGAGAGCTTCTGTTTAAGTGAATTGGACAGGAGGTTTTCCAGCTTTTCTATATTCAGACTGCTTTCATGGTCTTTTGCTCTGCATATGTACCCTATTTCTAAATGCATTTTTGTTTTGATTGATACAACTTTAGAGAGTGCCTTGGAGAGAAATGCTGAATTATTAAGCCTTGAATATTGCTGGCTTTCATCCACTTACAGTACCTTTGTCGTAGACCCATACTTCAAAGCTAATATTTGATAACGAGCTTTTTCTTTCTTTCTGTCTATACTTAATGGAATCTCTGCTGCTAAAATTACAGCCCACATGTCTTTAAGAAATTATTTTCCAAATCCCCACTTCTTTTTCTTGTTTGATGCCAACATTTACTGAGAACTTTTTCGTCTCTTTCTTTTTTCTTTTTTTCTCAGCATTTACTGATGTTCTTCATCCCACTCTTCCTTTTTTCTTTTTTTTTTTTTTCCTAGGCACCAGCTGTACTATTTCCTATTTTTAATTTGTCTCTTTTAATTAAGTAATCCTGTTCGAATCTGATTTTGAAAATGACACCCTCCCTTTGAATATCATCTTTACTTTTTGGGTACTGGTTTTAAAAGCTTCTTTCTAAATCACTACCATGAAAGAATTAAGCTGATTTTTTTCTCTTACTATCATGAAGGTAAAGCTTCAAGCTTCTTCTGGAACTTTGTGTGACCTTTTATGCTTTTGATGTTTTTTATATGCTTAATGTTAGCAGGCTTTATATCTCTGTTTCCAGAGGGAGCATAGATCTGTGAAAATTAGTGGGGGATTAAAGAGGTTTATTGCTCTCTTGTGATTATTCTTTTGGAAACAGTGATTATATTTTCACCACAACTGTTTTCTATGTTATATCCTAGATTTCTTAGTCCATTTCCTATTTTTCAGGAGTGTCATTTGTTTCATTTAACCGTTCCTTTTTATTTTTATTTTTTTAATTATACAAGGCAGATCAATTCTTCTAATTGTTCTCACTCCTTCTGCATTTGTTGCCTGTTTAGGATAAAGCAGTTCACAGTTTGGGCTTTGGAATTGTGCTCCATTTATTGCAGCAGTTGTACAGAGTGTGATCCTCTCTTCTTATTTAAAAATTCAGACCTAAATCCATCACAGTTTCCTGAATGCTCTAAAGCCTCTGTTGAACTCAGAGGCTTTGCTTTCATACAGAACAGTCAGTCTCAGCCAAACCCTACATTTTTTAGCAATGTCTTTTACATGGGAAACGTCTGAAATGTCTGTAAATTTTGGGAGAAGTTATAAATCTGGGTCATGCTCTGGCATTCACTGGGTGAACAAAACCTGCTGAGCTCAGCAGGAAAGGAAGGATGTGCAGAAGATAAAAGTTTTTTTGCTTTTTCTGCCTATATTTCTAGTGATGTTGATTTTTTTACAAATTATATTTAAAATGTCTATTTTGAATCAAATTTTCTGTAAGATTTTTAGATCTGAAATGGGGAGAGGTCCATCAGAAAAGCCTAAGGTAGCAATACAACCTCTGCTTTTTAGGGGGCAGGTACATCATGCATCTCTCCTCGCTGTGTTGAGGTTGTGATTTCTTTGTTTGGTTGGTTGATTTTTTTTTTTATTTTTTTAATGGGAAAAGGCAGGAGAAACAACAAATCATTCTTTTGTCCAGACTGAAAATCTCAGTGCTGTGTGTGCCTATATGACTTCCACTAAATTTGACAATTAATTCTGGTTCATATGGGTGTGGCCCAAGCAGCTGACTGACCTTGGGGGGGGGTACTATTCTAGAGTAAAAAATATTGTTTAAGTATGGATAACCTACTTCTCCTGTTGAAATGGAAAGAGCAGCTGGTTTGATCTAGTCTGATTTGATCCTCAGAATGAAGCGAGCCTGCTGATTCTGATCAGCAATGCTGACAATAAGCCTTGGCACACAGATTTCAACAAATACCAATTGCTGAAGCAAAATGATGGTACAATGCAAGAAAGGATGTGGTGTACAGTGACAATCATTGTAGTGCAGTGCATGAAGTTGTGGAAGAGATTTTCACAGGAAAAATGCTTGTGTAACCCTCAGTAAATGTTCATGATACACAGAGAAATCTCATTTCTTTAATTAAAAGAATGGACAGGAGCAAGATTGATGTAGGTCTGTGGTCTAAGGTCCCAGTTTTCCTCTGCCATAAATGTAGTGACACAACTTTTGTTATTAAATGTCCAGTTAGCACCTTCCAGCTGAAATACTAAATAAAATATTAATAGATGAAGAATTACTAGGACTCAGATAAAGAACTACTATTATTACCATTTTAGAGCTGAGAACAGTATGGTACACTTGTGATGTACCCAAAAATGCAAACACAGCATACGGCAAAACAGAGTTGAAGTAAGAATCAACTGAAACCCAGTATTTTAAGTAGGCTTAACAAATAAGCATACTCTGCTGATTATGAATGGTAGCATAGTTGTAGTATTTTTTGTATTTTCTAATTTTTGAATGTTAAGTCTTTGAAAATCTTCTTTGGAACATCTCTTTTATGTTTATTATTTTATAATTAATTGAAAATGAAATAATTTTAGTGAAAAATTATTACACAAGAATGCTCTTTCCTATCACTTATCTCTGTATATTTTCATCCTTGTAGTAACAGAGGGGAAAAAGGAGCAAAAGAATTTAAATCCCTACTGGCTAAATTTGAAATATAGTTTTACTGCTAGGATAAACCTCCAGAAAACAACTGTTAGTTCAGAAAATACAAAATAATTTCATTGAGCTAATTAAATGTCAGCAGTGTTGTTTTGTTTCGGTTATGAAAAATATAATAGATTAAATCTCCATGTTCTACACTGTTTGAAAAAGTTCAGTTGTAAATTAATCTTCTCCTATCTGGGTCAGTAGTTCAAATGTGGCTGAAATCAACAAACACTATACTCATTATTATAATTGTTAAAGCCTCTATGAAACTAAAGTTTATTGTAAGTCTGTTTTCCAGTTTGAACATTTCTAGACTGTGAGACCCACTGGTTAGATAAGTGTTTGTTTGGATTATATATATATATTAAAAAAAAAAAAAAAGAAAGGAAAAAATGGGAATGGGTTTAGAGTCTGAATCTCTTCTTGCATTCACTTTACTTTCCATTTCTTGGGGATGTAATTATGGGAAAGTTTATACTGCTGGTCCTCACACCGTATTTGTTGCTCAATTACAGAGGTTATGCCAGTTTCCAGTACTGTCAGTTTGACAAATGTTGACTTCATGACCACAGTCTTGATTACTTTCTTGCTTTCAGCAGCTGCACAGGTCCCTACAAATTCTCAGCTGCACTTTATTCCACCAAGAGTTCATCAGCCTCTGGAAAAACAAACCATGCCTGACCTTCTGTGCTTATCCAGATTTATTTACATAATGTTGAAATTCTGTACATAGTTATGATTGTGTATTTATATTTACCAACATGACAGCACTGTGTTACTTACACAGATCTTAATTTTCCTCAGCTTTTGTTTGTTTGTATTCTTCCCATTCTCACTGTAGACTAAAGTCCAAAAGAACCGTACTAGAGATAACATGATGAACAGAAATGACTCACAGAAATGATTCTCTAATGACCAAAGTAATTTCCTGTTCAAATACGGTCACTCCATACAAAGCCAAGCTGATCACATAGTAAGTCCCGGACAGAAGGCTGTTTTCCTGATTTAGGTCTGCTGTATGTATGTGTCATGAGACAATAGATACAGTTTCACACATCACATATGACCTAGTGTCATCTCACCTAAATGTTCTCTCTCTCCTCTTAAAAACTCACCCTTTGATCTCAGGCTCTCTCCCATAATTTTTTCTCACTACTGATCTTTATCACTAAGTCCTTACAAAACAACATGGTTTACATAATTAATTCATGATCTCTTCACTCTTTACAATACAGAAAGTCTAGCTCAGCTTTTCCCTCACTGTTAGTCTGTGCTTTTTTCAGTAAAATTTCAGGTATTC
Source organism: Lophotriccus pileatus (assembly GCA_035583135.1). Taxonomy (NCBI): domain Eukaryota; kingdom Metazoa; phylum Chordata; class Aves; order Passeriformes; family Tyrannidae; genus Lophotriccus; species Lophotriccus pileatus. The sequence goes on along the minus strand of JAWWES010000081.1, from coordinate 107,209,592 downwards.
TCTAAATCTTGATTTCATCCTGTCATTTCTCACTCTAGTAGCTCTATTTTTTATATACTACATGCCATATGCATTTTTTAAAGTATTATCTTTCTCCAGATTATATTTCTTTATCCATTTTCGAGTCTACTCCTGCATATGACAAAGTTTCTTTCATTAGGTATCTCTTTTCTTCTTCCGTAGCAATTTTATTTAGAAATGAACACGTGTCTAGGTGCAGAATAATGCCATTGTAAGGGATAGCTCCTGAAGAACAACATTCACAGACACCAGCACACTCAATAGCCATCTGGGAAACATCCAGTGCCAAAGGAAACTGGAAGTGTCTAACTCATGTAATTTTTCCTTTCCCTTCACTGAAACTACTGGGTTCTCTCCTAGCCAAAAGAAAAGACTTCTCTTCCAGTGAATCTGCAGCAAAGTACCTTTCCTTGGAAACACTTGCCTGAAGAGGCATTTAGCCCTTCTAATGAATCTAGTTCTTAGTGTATATTCTTTTTGCCTCTCACTTTACTTGAATGTAGAGAACTTAAGCACAAAAACTCTTGTATCAGCTACATTTCCTATTTTTCCTCTTCATTAGGCTGCATACCATGGCTGAAGGAGCTTGAGCTCATTATTAGTGCTTCATTTGATCATACGGGTCACATTTTTAATTGATCCCTAGGGGATTGTTCCCAAGGCATTATTTACCCAAGTGCCAATGGTATAGTGACAAATCATACTGTTCACTTGCTTGTTTTTATTGCTGAGAGAACATGCACCTCATAATTATTTTATTTATTTATCATCCCTTGTTGCTGACTTATTATGAAGAATTATTTTTAAACTTTCAGATTACGAATGTAAAACTATTGTTATGAACTCTTTCAGTGAAAGACATTTTAGGATGCCTGACAAATCTTTGTACTATAATGGGGGAAAGGTTATACGAATTAAAAGCTTTGTAGTAGTTTACAGCTCTCATTCAGAGTATCAGTAAGAAGAGAACAGAGAAATACATTGGAGAGTAATGGTTTATGAGTCAGAAGACTGGAGTTATAGTGTATTCCCCACTATCTAACCTGGATGTTGAGAAGTCATCTAACCTTTAGAGGTAACTTTGCTCATCTGTGCTTCAGATACTTCCACCTCTGTAAGAGGATATGATGCTCTTCCTTTTTAAGATTACCAAATAGACAAGTTTGTATGAAACATTCTTTGAATGTGGCAGGAGAGTCATAGCTGGAGGTTAAAAATATTTCAACCTCTACACGTCTCAAAGTACCTCCAAAATGTAAATATATAGGAAGAAATGAAAACTGGGCTAATGAGTTTGTCTTTACCGTGAAGGTAAATATAATTACTTTTTGACACATATAAATGCAAATGTTTTCCTCATACCTGTTCATTTTTTGCTATATTTCACTCTTGTACACCCCTCCAGACAAACACTCTAGGATGCAGGGGTAAGCTCACCCCTTGTCTAAGTCTTTGGATAGCATTTGCACTACACTTCTTGATGCTGCCCCAGGAAACTTGCACAGGGAATAATGTGAGGCTTAAAGTTGCAGAGTCTTTTCATTTTGGCTTGACATAATGCTAATTAGCACTGACTCTCAGAAGGGTTTATTAGGTCAGACATAGGGTTATGGCTTCTTGTTGATCTCTATTGGCTTATATGACTACACACTCCCTTGCATCCTTTTATCCTCAGGGCACTGGATGACAAACACACAAAAAGTAATTCAGAGTATTGAACACTTACCCTGGAATGAAAAGAGTAGCCCATAGTAGGAGTAAAGTTTTAAAGAGGATAATCAAGCAACAAAACTACCCTCAGGTATTCCATCAAATTATTCATTGTTACACAATAACCTAAACTTTCTGGACACATTTATGAGGTCGAGAGCAGGACATAGCCAAATCTGATTTCTAGTCTAACCCAGTCCAAACTTCTGGTTCATCCAGGTCCTTGAATATTATTTACAAGGTCAAGAGGACAAGAATAGCCTCTCTGTAGTGCATTTAGTTTTACTGCTTTCAGCTAATGTCAAATTAGCATAATGATGGTTAAATGAGCAGTTCTGGTTTTAACACTTAACCAGTTTTATCTCTGCTATTCCCATTCCCCTCCTAACAAAGGCTGAAAACTATGCTGACAGTGCCCTACCCTTGCTGGTCATCTTGAACACTTGCAAAGCTACAGATCAAGCTCTGACACTCACTAGACTTTCCAAGACTGAAGGATCTGTATTGATAACTTGAGTAGAATACATAAATTTGCTCACATAAAACCCTTGCCCTACATTGGTGCCTTAAGATTTTACTACTACATACATTATCTCTTCACACAACATTTGGACAAAATACTGTTGAAAGACGTAATGGCACAAGTTCCCGATCCTCTTTTGTTCCAGTGTTTTGAAGGAACACACATTGTGCTATGTTAGGGCTATCAAAGAAAGGAAAAAAAAACCCAAACCAAACAAACACCACAAAGAATCTGTGTTCACTCCATTGCCTTCACATATTTTAAACCTAAAAAGTAGCCAAAATGCCTCCTTATTTTATTCCCTTATTTATTCTCAGTAATGTCCTAAATCACTCTCAGACACTGATGGAACTACTTCATATTCATTTAGTATGAAATTGAGCACATTTCCACTCTAAAAGTAACAAATTATAGACATGAACTGCAAAGAGAAACCTAACAATGGGAGCACAATACTCACAGTTCACATTTTGTATATAAAACTGACTTCAGATCAGAGAAATTAGCATTAGAAAGTAACCACTTACATATCAATTTGTTATATCACAGTAGTCTGACTACAGCACATTTTCTGAGTAACATAATCATTCAGCCTCACAATCTGTTATGCCTGTTGCTTTTTGATATGACCTACCGAGTGCTTGAGTTTTCTCTATGTCCTGCAATTTATTTTTAAACATTACTGGAGCACTTTTATCATGAGCAAAATCAAATTCAAAACCTGGTTTATCACTTCCCTCAGTGACTAAGTTGGTTTTCAGTTGTTTGGAGACATTTCATTTATTTCTGTCTCCAAGGACTGCATGGTCTCCAGTCAGCTGCTAGCTGATCAAAGATTTGGATTACTGAAAGCATCCTTTCTGGTGCATGAAATACAAAATTTAATCAGACACCTTTCCTTTCTGTGAAAAAGTGAGATGGGATAGTTTCTTTCTGCCTTTAAATAAATAATTTAAATGCTTTGCTTTAATTTATTTCCTTAAAAAATGTTTTAATCATGTACACATTTTTCATAGGAACTGATGGAAAGCCAAACATTTCGAGGCTTACCAAGGTCATAAGCAGAAAATTTTTTGTGACTTTAATTTTAATATGAACAGAGTGTTTTGTATTTGAATGTTACCCTGCCTCATTCATTATCAAAATTCTACAGCACTCTGCAAACACATTGAAAAGATTTGAAAATGACTCTATAGAAATAGATATACTTTAAATCTATACAGTTACTCTATGGAGAGTATATTTTTATTTTCACTGCTCGAACTAATGAATTGCAAAAAATGATGTGCTTTTAAAGTGGCTTCATGTACTTCAGTTTTAACAAGAAACAAAGTAAAAGATATTTATTTTGAAACTGTGACTTTGGTTTTTGATTTTTTTTTTCCCCTAGCGTGCTTTCAGTTATTATTTTTGCTGGGTTTTTTTTGTTTGTTTGTTTTTTTGTTTGTCTGGGTTTTTTTGGGGTTTTTTTGTGTGTTTTTGTTGTTGTGATTTGGTTTGGTTTGGCTTTTTGTGTGTTTGTTTGCTTGTTTGTTTGGGGTTTTTTTAGGAGAAAATGGGGGGTGGTTTGGCCGAGTTGTTTTTATTTTTTGATGTATTCCTCTTGGTCCCTCTGAAGATAAAGTGTGAAATGTATTCATCACTGGGCCTCATCTATGCATTGTAATGTTATGTCTGAAAGTGGTTTACAGGATTAAAAGATTCTTTATACTCTTTAGCACTCAGACGATCACAAATCTGTTAAAGTGATGTTGACTTTACACTACAAAACACAATTCAGGAGGTCAGCCTTGGATTCTAGTTGACACATGTAGAAGGAAAACATCACAAAACAAAAGGACAAACACTCTTTTTTCACTGGGTAATGTGAACAGACCGTGAAAATATCATGTCAGATATGAATATATAATGCTTTACAGTTAATTTCAATGAATTTTAGTGCCAATCTGTTGACTCTAAGCCTTGGGTATAGTCACAGTTCAGGGCCACTCTGGTGTATCCAGCTGAAGAAAAAATCTGGAGATGGGGGATAGTGGTTTCATAAACCATTATTTCTCCATCATTTGCCCTTCACTGTTTGCTTTTTTTATATTGAACTAACAGAACTTCAATCAGAAATATTTTCATGTTAGGAAAGGTACTTGGTAGAAGGTATGTTTCTAATCACTCCTGTGAGATAAATGGCCTTTGCTTCAACCCTAACAATTGGACTGAGGTCACCAAGGTAGATTTGTTAGGCTGAAAGAGTATTTAACTCCTATAATGAGAGCAAGAGCATGAACATCAAAAATCTGTAACAGAGCAGATGGGAGAGGGACACTTTACAATAATCAGAAATGATTGTAAAGTGTCACCTGCTTTCAGGTGCCCTGAGGAAATTCACTTTTGACGTATTCAGTCAATGTTGATAGTTTATTATTTTTTATTACAGTTAAGGTAGAATTGATTTTTTTTTTTTTTTAAATATAGGCAGGAAAAGAATTGATATACATGGTAGGGAAATCTTGATATGCATGGTAGTCTGCCCAAATTCACAGCAGAAACACAGATGGGCAGTGTGACCTAATAGCACAGGACTAAAGCAACGCAAACATGAGATTTTTTAAAAAAGGAGACTTCTGAATATTTTGCTGTAGGAGGAACAGAAATTTACAGTTTGTTCCCAGGTGCCTGATTCCATGTAACTGTTTCAGAAAACAGTTTGGACGTGAGCTGCCTTCCTCCAGCAGCTCCTGGGAACCAGCAGCTTAGCCAGGCAGGGAGCCCCAGGGGAGACAAAACAGAGTGAGAGCATAGGCTGAGTTCCATCAATATTTAAGTGGAAATGACTCTTTCTGTCATTTCTGATCTCTCTAAAAAGTCTGACCAAACCATTATGAAGTAATGAGATTTTGCAGATTACATTACCTACAAAAATCTGACCTTTTTTTAGTTGCCAATAAAGTAAAGCCAAAATTAAAGTTCAGTGTTAATGACAAGTGAAATGGAGGATCCTCTTATTTCACTTAAGTCCTGTTCTCGCATTTTTTACCTGAGTGATTCAAGAAATGTGCTTAATCCATCATTAACTGGAATTTTAAAAGCAGAACATGGTGTATTTGCTAAAAAAGAACGCTTTTCATGCTTCTCAGTGATTCTAAGTTATTTATGAAAACGTCTTTATAACTAAATTGACTTTTTCAGTAATTTTTTTCATACTTAGGGTATTTTACAGAAGTCCCTCTTCTACTGGACCATATTACGTGTTAAATTGTCTGACTTGATGTGGAAATTAACCATTTTTCACATTTATAGCCAGTGATTTGTCATTTTAGCCATCACAAAACCACATGTAGAATAAACTGATATATGAAAACTAGAATCATGTATTGTAGATGGCTTGTGTTACTCCAGTGTTGTAAGTGTGCATTTTGAAGTGATAACTTCAGAAAATTCCTGATTTCATGTGGGTTTTTTTCCATCATTTGTGGTTTCATCCACCTCCCTCCCCCCCCCCAAAAGAGTACACACAAACAAACATGATGAAATATGTCTACTTTTCCCTTCGTGGTTAATACCTGTATTATGAATTTTTGGCAATAAGCATGCCTATTCTAGTCATGTGTCGTACCTTTGTGCCAAGATATTGATCTGTATGTGCAAAACCTAATTCAGCATAAAATAGTTCTGACTAAGGTCATGCTGACAAGCAGAAAAGCAACAAATTATTTGTGGGCAAAAATATAAGCTCCAATAAAAGACCATTTAGTACAAATAACTAGTGAGGCATTCTTTCTATTCTAACTGGAAATGAAGCTACTTATTTTCAAAAGAAAAATGCATCAATTATTGATGTATGATTATTATTTTTAAAGCAGAATTATTTCCTATTTATTAGCATTTATCCAAAAGTCATTAATTTTAATATGTATTTGGGTGATGGTATATGAATTGTAAATAATTTTGCATTCACCACAATTTAACCACATTTTGCATATTCATGAGACAATTTAGTCAAAAGATGTAGCAAGGCATGCATTGCTTTAGGACATAGTCACATTAGGTAATTCTGTGGTACTGTGTTGCCTAAGGCTTCACCTACTTCATTTAGCAACCAGTAATATGAAAGCTCCCATGCACCAGTGTCTCATGTAATTGAGATGAAGAGGCCTTAGTGAAAGCACTTCATGAACATATTCCAGTTAATATTTTCACATATGGTAATCCAATCTTTGTGCAAAATAATCAATCATAGAGAAACATAATAAAACCGTGACTTAGAAAAAAAGCAGAACGTCTTTGTTTCTTGATTTTTAATTTTTAAACTGAAGTAATAATTTCTGTATGCTAGATGAGATATTTCATCATGCTAGAGATAATTTGTCTTTGAAAAGGGAAAGTAATGATCTCTGCAGGCATCTGTGTGGTAGATTGTCACTAGTCCTCCAAGATATCAAGGGGTAATTAAAGGCTGTAACCCACTAATCTGTACTTGTATTACCTGCTTCAGATCTCAGACTTCTAGAGTGTATTTTTAAAGAGAAGATAGGTATGAAAGGGACAGAGCAGGATCTTTACATTAATTCATCATTGGTACTGTGCTGGCATGGTTTATTTTCCTCTTTGGTACCTCAAGTTCTGAATCCAAATCTGGCACGCAATCTATTCTGGCAATTCATTTTTAAGCTTATTATGGGTAGGTTGCAGGGTGATGATTTACCCCTGGAATGAGAAGACTGGTCTTTAGAAAAATATCAGACAGTTGAAATGAAAACGTACTTCAAATCATCCCCATGAAAAGTAGTATAAGGAAAGAAATGGTGGGCAAATTGTTTTATGAAGTCTGTCACTTGTTATAGCAGTGCAGTTCAAACATCCAGAGACACCAAAGATGAAGAACACAACAATCATCCTTGAAAAATGCATCTCAAAAAAGAGAAAAGTAGGCTGTCTAAACAACAGATACAGTGGCAACACTCTGAAAAATGTAAACCCCCACACTTTTTGAATTTCCAGTGAATATGGAAGTCAATTAAACCATACAGAAATTGTAGTGGTACATCAGAAAGTGTTGTTAGATATAAGTGGAAAAGGCTGTGGATGTCGCTTGGACTTTAATGAAGCCTTTAATACTGTTTCCCACAGCATTCTCCTGGAGAAAATGGCTTCTCATAGCTCATAGGGCAGTGCTCTTTGCTGGATAAAAAGTTTTGTAAAAAGGCCCAAAAAGTTGAGGTGAACAGAATTCAGTCCAACTGGCAACTGTTCACAAGTGGTGGGCCCTGGGGCTCAGTATGGGGCCAGTTCTGTTTAATGCCTTTATCAATGATGTGGATGAAGGGATGGAATTTACCCTCAGTCAGTTCACAGACAATATTGTGTTGGGTGGGAATGCTGATTTGCTGCAGGGCAGGAAGGCTTTACAGAGAGATCTGGACAGGCTGAATGGATGGGCTGAGGCCAGTTGTGTGGGATTCAACAAGCCGAAGTGCCAAGTCCTGCGCTTCAGTCACAATAAACCTCGAGCAGTGCGACAGACTTGGAGCAGAGTGGCTGTAAAGCTGCCTGAAGGAAAAGACCCTCCCTGGGCATGCTGGAAAACAGACAGCTGAACATGAGCCAGCAGTGTGCCCAGGTGGCCAAGAAGGCCAATGGCATCCTGGCCTGTATCAGAAATAGTGT